>OV725077.1:238089575-238495368 GCA_928085145.1 Nezara viridula
CCATCACATTTGCCAATTGTCAACTTATTGTTGACAGGCGCAGATATATATTTTATAGAAAAAAAAATTAATAATAAACTGGTTTTTAATCAATATGTATAGTTTCACCTAATATTTTATAATAGTAGATATATTAAACCACGCCCGAAAGTAAGCTAAAATTTCAAGACAATGGGTGAAGAACTTTCTGAGATTTAAGCCTTGAAACAACCAAACATTTACATTTTTATTTGGTATAAAATGATCAACACAAATTGAACATTAAACAATACATTAAATATAAAAAAAATAAAAAATAAAATTAAATATGAAAATATAAGTGTGGCTTGAAATCAAAGGACGGATTTCTGTCATTTTCAGAAAGCGAAGATAAACTCAATTTTAGTTTTATTTCTCCGCTGGCTGTTAATAACAGTGCAATGGTTCAGGAAGAAGCGCAGGGATCTCCTGAAGCCTTGCTTTCCCTCCACATGTGGGGGGACAAGTCTGGTTCGGAGTTCCCAGGGACGACTGTAAATAGTGTAAATAGGTATGCCTGCATTTAAGATGTTTATTTTTATTACTTTTTTTTCTTTTTTAAGATAATTTTAATTCTATTTTATTAATTTATTTTCATTCTATTATTACTATTATTTATATTTTCTTCCTTCACTATGATATTTTATTTTGTTCTTTTGTAGCTTTATATTATTTGAAGTTAGCTTATTTTTTTATATTTTTTTTATTTGTAAATATGGTATGAATGTGCTCTCAGAAATATATTATAAATGTCCTTTATTGAGACGGATTGTAATATTTATCAATAAACAAATAATCAGTTTTATAAGTGAAACTCAGACTGTTACTGATGATTACGAATGTTCAAGTTGAATCATGAAAAAAAAAAATCATTTGAATTAGTTTAAATTGAAGCCATTGTACAAACAAATTTGTTTTCCAGCTTTTTAACGATGACTGATGTCCTTTGGTATTAATCCACTCATATGAGCTTCCTATTTTCTTTCTTTTCCATTTTGCCAGGCTAAGCCACAGCAGCGCATGGCCGGGTAAAGCTAGTTGTAAATAATTGTTTATAATGTGATAGTAAAAAACTACACGGGGATTCTGTAAGATTAACACTAACACGACAGCTGAGGGAGACGTGAGGTCTAGAAGAGTGCTGATGAGCCGGATAAGTGGCTATTTATTTAAGAGTCGGTTCTTTCTAGAGTGATTGGGGAGGGGGAAGGTATTTGTTGTATCAGTCCTGAGAGGCTGGGAATTGTGTTGTTCTCTCTGTAATGGCTCTGCCCCGCTCTGATACCTTCGCTCTTCCCCAAACACTCTTCACACGACTTCACGGGTCGGTTGTCAAACGGCAGCTTAGCAGAGGGCTTATCTACTAAAGCAATTTACTACAACAGGATCCTTTTCTTTTTTTATAGAAAATATGTTCTTTAAGAAAAGAAAAAAAGAAAAAAAAATATATGTATATATATATATATATATATTTTATTTCGTTTGTTCATTTCGTATGTATTAGAGCTGCCTTCCACCTTCCTCAAAAGATTTCGTATTGCTCTCCTAAGATAGTTGATTGCTTGCTTCTTCTTAATAACAACTTGATTCAATATAGAGTCATAAAAATTTTAATGGTAAAATAAACCATACTCATGAAGCATAATAATAATCATGTTAGAGAAAAGAATTTATTAAAAAATAAAATAAACAGAAATCAATAAAAAAACTGATTTCTAAAAGGAACAAACGGTGATGAGTATTACTCAAGAGTTAAATCTTTTTAAAAAATACAAATATTTGAAATGTATCATACTATTTCCAGAATACATTGGGAGGAAAATAAAAAATTAATATAAAGAGCTATTGACCTACGTAAGAAGAATCATATCACTTCTTCAAATGATAATTTCAACTACTGTAGTAATTATAAAATTTTCGATTAATAATAAAATCCACGAACATTACACTACATTTCATTCTTCAACCCAAAATCACTCCAATCCTCTGGTTATTTCTATCTCCTGCTCTCTGTTACATGAGCAATGCAGAATAAGAAGAAAATGGCCAAGAGACCTACTCTATCGATAAAAACAAAATCAAGCAAATACACCAAGACAGTATAAACACAACAAATTTGCTAGATACGCAGCCGCGCAGGTGCAAATTGCATAAAATATAAATAAATAATAAATAACAAAAAAAAAAAAAAAAGGAAATGGACTTTTCTAAAGAGAAAGCAGTAAATCTTCAAAACTCTATAACTCTGCAACGAATCGTCCGATTTCGATGATTTTTTTTATTTTATCGGCAATTCAAGAATCTTTCGAATAAATACAACTTACAACACAACTTTAAGAAAAAAAAAACCAAAAATATATTTTTTTTTTCTTTTTCGGTTAGCGCTACAGATCTTTGGCTGCCTGAACCAGCCTTTTCCACCTCTGCCTGTCTTGGGCTACTGCTTTCCAGTTTGCGGCATGAAGCTCAGCCGTATCTTTGTTTATCCTATCTATCCATCTGGTTTTTGTTCTCCCACGTGGTCTCTTAATATATATTACTTTTACTTACGTATATATGTAATATATAGTAAGGGTAAGTAATGCGATCGAGAAAACTTTTAAATATGAGTTTTCAAAGGAAATACACGTTATGAGGCACCCTGACCAAGTCCCGAAAAATGGTCTGTGTGTCGTCGTGTCTGTATGTTTGTATGTTAGCAGTCTAGCTCAAAAACGAAAAGTCGTACGGAACTGATATTACTTATTTAAGATAGGCATATGCCTTAGATGTGACAGCAAATTTTCCCTAAAAATCGCCTAACCGGAAATGCCACTTTATATCAACGCTGAAACACATTTTTATATTTTTATCAAAAACGGCTCAAACGATTTTGATTAAACTCCGTGTATCATTGTATAATGAAGTGGTCTTTAATATAAATTAGGTCTTATCCCCATTTATATTACTTGACAGGGGTTAAATGCCCAATGTTCATATACGTCTTCCTCTAAAGTACCTTCAATATGGTTTATTTGAAAAAGTTAATCATTTCACATTATTCAGAATTACGAAAAGATGCTAAATATAACTTTTGAAAGAATTTGATAAGTTAATAAAGGAGAAAAAAAATGCAGTAAAACCTGCGTGGCTATAGACTTTAGCGCCTAAACGAATGTAGTGATTTCAATGAAACTTCACTAATAAAGTCATTTTCTCGACACCCTTCAAATTGATTTATATAACATGCTTCAAAGAAAAGAAGCTGGAAAAATGTTACGAGGGGTCGTAAAATTAAATTCCGAATAACTCAAAACGTATACACGTTTTTTGTGGATATTGTGATAAGATGTTTCGAAGGTATTTAAATTTCCTAAAAAACGAAAGAAGATTTTAAAATATGTTTGGTTTATTTATTATAAAATTTCTTCCATCGACCATTTGTAGTATTATATTTTCACGTAATCATTTTATCTGGGAATTAGGATTTAGGAATAATAATCTCTTAATTAATAATCAATAAACTACAAAATGTTCCTGTTGTTTATTCGATGATCCCGGTTATTATGCTACCAATGGGATCCTTTCTCGATACCTCAATACAAAAACACAATTTCGACATCAATAGTCATCAATACATTTTGATAAAAGAAAAAAATAACAAAGGTAATGTTATGATTAATATTGCATAGATAATTAAATCTAAGTTAGAATTTAAAAATAATTTTATTTTCAATCATTGTAGAAACAAGGAATAGGAAAACTTAAAAAAATTTAAATATTGCACCAAACCTACCAGAAATTTTAAAAACAACGAAAACGCTGTTAAAACTATTAGTATATATTATTTGATATACTAAATAAAAAACTAAGTTGTGTGCTTTAGACTACACAATAGAAATGCAAACATCAACAAGTCGGGATAAATAATATGAAATATAAATTATAAATAACTAGTTCACACAGAAAAATTATCACAAGAAAAAAATCACAAGAAAAATTCACAGCATATTGTTACCAAATGCCAAATTAATAAGAAAAGAAAAGAATGTAACGTATCAAAAGATAAAGAAATCAATTGTCACTTTATCGATAAATATAATCGACAAAGGAAACATAGATTAATTTGAATCTTCATTAATGTTTGGAACCAACATGTTTAGAAATTTCAATAAGCTGTATCTTTGCTAAAAATTGTCCGATTTCGATGATTTTTTTCCCTCTTTTGTAGAGAATTCAGTAATCTTTTATATACTCATAGGCATAACCGAGGGAAAAGTGTGTATTTTTTTAGTTTTCTTTGTGTAATAAAGTTTGTTTTCTTTCATAACTTGTTTGCCTGAATTTTCGGGGTGATTGGACTATTTTGCCCGCCTGAAGGAGAAGGAAGCCTTCAAAATTGGTGGCTCAATCTTGAGATTTGGTGAAGAATTAACGATGAAATGGCTTGTAGATAAAAAAAAAACATCGATAAATAATATAAACTCCTCTCTCGATCATAGACAACTTAAGTCGACGAAATGAAACATTTATTCAATGACAGTACTACAATTAATGTAAGGTTCTGTGAATGCGAACCCTATGCCTTGCTTTACCTTGAAAATAGTACGTTTTGGGCTTTAAAAAAGCAGGATCTGAATCCATTGTATCCGGTTATTGCTGTACGCATCAAAATCTTCAAGATCCAGTTTGTCCTGTATCGATCTACAGACCTACCACCGTTCCTGTATTGAAGCCTAGCAAAATGTTTGTATCGACTTTATTTATTTTAGAAAGAAAAACAAACGTGAAGAATACGATTCGCTTACATCCCGTGAAATTCTGATAGCAGCTTATATTTGGTACAAAACCGATTTCAAGCTTTGCTGTAATAGTATATGTGAGGATAGCTCATTACAAATACAGTATGCAGATCTGATATTTAAGCTCTGTGATATTTTAATCCTTATCTTCCATAAAACTCGATACCTTTTTCACTTTTCGACGCTTTGAGATGTTATTTTGAATAATAGCTCATTACAAAGAGGATGGAACGAGCATTTCTCCCGCTAACAATATGCAGATTCGATTTTTAGTTTTTGAAATATTTTAACCAATATGTATAAACACATCAACTAGTGTACTCCAGCCGACTTTACACTTTGGAGATCTGACGGCTCAATTTCATTCATTCTCCATATAAAAAGTGCAAAGAAGTTTTTACCTCAAAAACTTGCTCTGGAAATAATGACAATAACTAGTTTCATCAAGAAACTTTCTCCTGGAGAAGCACTTATGATCCTGGAGCACAAAATAAAGACAGCACTCAGAGCATCTTTAACTGCAGACCGTGGCAAGAGATTGTACCTGATGCCACTAAACTCTTGGTAATGGATCCTGGAAATAGTTCCATTCACTTTTACTTCTTCTCCTTTATCTCCTCCAGTCCTTTATGGAGCATAATCTCAAGGGTCACCTTTGGCTTACAGCGATTTTTTGTCAAGAATACTCTTCGAAAAGGATCGTTAATTTACGACTTTAGCAATGCGGCTGAGTGAGAGGCGCTGGTGTCTCCTTGAGTCCTGCCATTCCTTTTACGAGTGGGGGGAAAGTCTTAGAGATCTTGAGTGAATGCGTTTTATAAATATTTTATAAGAGCATGTTTTTTATATAAGTAGTTATTTTGATAAGTTGAGTTTCTTTTAGTTTTCATACATTTAGTTTTTCTATTATTATTTTGCTGTTTATTTATTATTAATTATTGTACATGGTGTGAATGAGCTATCACTATCACTATCAATATCAACATTATTAGTGGGTAAATGGTTGACTATCGTGAATAATGATGAGAAGAATAGTTGGGGTGATCAGTCAAATAAGAAGGCAAAAATAAATGATAATATTTATTTTTACATATGCCGACGTTTCAACCTGAAGTTCAGGCCATCATCAGGGCTAAGAAAAGAACCAGATAACAAGGTATGAGAAACATAAAAATTAAAGTAAAGTGCAGTTGTTAGAAAAATGACAATAGTAAGAACAAGAGATAAATAATAATAACCGGTACAAAGTGTGGAATGATGAAGTAAACATAATAAAAAATTTTTGTGTTTTACATTTTATTCTATGATTCCCATTTTAATACTTATGCCACCTTTTTGACTATGTTTACTTCATCATTCCACACTTTGTACCGCTTATTATTATTATTTATCTTTTGTTCTTACTATTGTCATTATTCTAACAACTGCACTTTACTTTAATTTTTATGTATCTCGTACCTTGTTATCTGGTTCTTTTCTTAGCCCTGACGATGGCCTGAACTTCAGTTCGAAAATTCGTCAAATGTCAAAATAAATATTATCATTTATTTTTTCCTTCTTATTTGACTGATCACCCCAACTATTCTTCTCTTTAATATCAATATTACTATTGTCATTAGATGTAACGAATTCTAATACCTATCAATAAGGAAATGAATGAAAAAAAAAATACTACTTGATGACCGATCCAAGTATTGACGTTGTTCATTAAATTTACAAAAATTCATTAAATAATTACATAATGTATTTAAAAATTACATGATCTATGCCGGTTAATTTAAAAAAATCACCATTTAACATTTTAGAGAATCAAATTTATGAATAATTTGATGTATTTTTCCTCAGTGAAATCACAACATTATCTTCTTATTTAGTGTGCCAACTTTTGACCTATCTATGGTAGGCGATGAAAATCTCGTAACTCCAATTTAGTATACTTTACTATACGAAAATAGTTTAACAACTAATAGTAGCACAATCTTTCAATTTTTTCTAGGCTTATATAGCTCAGAGACTGGAGTTGGCTGATTTATTATACATATTTTTTATTTTATTTTTATTTTTATTTCTTTATGACATTTACAACTGTATTACATAAATACATCAAGTAAATTTGGACATAATTGATATAATGACATGAATACACTTGCTGAGTAACTACCCAATGGTAGCACTCTAATGATATGACTACATTAGGAGATCACGGGGCCATCTTCTTTTCAGACGCCTCGGAGGGTTATCAGGAATTGAAGAGGAAGCAAGGTTAGAAACGAGAGGGTTGGGATGATTCTGAAGTTTATTATGGAAGGATAGGTATCTGGATTGGGCCAGATCTGAAACATAAGGAACATTAAGGTCTTTATGGATAATTTTATTAGTGACAAAGTAAGGAGCATTGAGGATTTTACGAAGGATTTTGGATTGTAAGGATTGGATGCGAGAGGAATTCGATGGTTTAGTGGAGCCCCATAGCTCAACTCCGTAAGTCCAAATAGGTCTTATTATAGTCAAGTATATGAGTCTTTTGTAATTAATGGGAAGTTTAGAGCGTTTGTCTAGTAAGTGCTGAAGTAATCGGAAACGTCGAGCGGTTTCTCGTCGTTTCAGTCTAGTATGAGGATTCCAAGTTAGTCGTTTGTCCAGGTGGAGTCCTAGGTATCGGATTTGCTCAACAGGGATAAGTAGAGTATTGTTAAAGGAAACTGTAGGACAGGAAGTCGTTGGTTTACGAATTATACATATAGAGTCACGCGGTTTTTATTTCCTGCCGTCGATATAATAAATAGGATTTGTGTTATTTTGATGGTCTTAATAAGTTGTTACAGGTTCACTTTAAGCTTTATCTTCGTTATAAATGTATTATTATTATTTCAGTTATTTGAGTCATAGCCTGCTCAAGCTAAGACCGCCAGTCCTCCCTGTTCCGTTCTGCTGCCTTCCTGTTCATAACACTGAGCAGACATCTCGCGTCTGCAGCCTCGCTGTCTTTTCAGCGAAGTCTGGGATGTCCAATCCGCTTGGTACTATACATTTGCCCAGTCAAGATCTTGTAAGGAACTTCGTTTGGATCCACCCTTACCACGTGACCAGCCCAGCAAAGTCTTGATACCTTTACGAATGCTGATACGTCTATTTTCTTGTACCTCGCTCTTAACTCAGGATTCGTTCTTCTTCTCCATGCGCCTCCCTCACATATACCACCATATATATACATCCCTATACATTATACATCCCTTCTCATAGATATGCCTCCAAATCCAAAATTCCTCTATATCCCTCTCTGTCAACCTTTGGAATTCCCTCCCGATCAAAAATCGACATGCCCCTTCCCTATACACATTCAAAAACCTCCTATGCCAATTCCTGTTCCAAAAACAGTCAGATACCAGCTAACTTTTAATATTATATTTGTATTGTGTAGCAATCATATAATCATAATACTTGGTAAGAGATAGTACATGCATTTCCTACTATCGACGTAGGAATTGCAATACATACATTTTATTTATTCAATTATAATTAACTGTTTATTTATATATATATATATATATATATATATATATATATATATATATATATATATATATATATATAATATATATATATATATATATATATATATATATATATATATATTCAAGTAAAGTTTTTTTCATTTCTCAAAGTGTATGTTTATGTTGTTCAACCCTTATATATAATTTTGTTCATAATTTTAAATGTTCTGTGCTTAATTTTATCTGTATTGTATATAGCTTGTGCACCTAAGGTTTTCTATATTTTTTATTTTATTTTATCAATTTTATTTATGTTAGAATAATGACAACAGTTAGAACAAGAGATAAATAATAATAACCGGTACAAAGTGTGGAACGATGAAGTAAACATAATCAAAAATTTTTCTGTTTTACATTTTATTCTATGATTCCCATTCAATTCTATGTCACCTTTTTTACTATGTTTACTTCATCATTCCACACTTTGTACCGCTTATTATTATTGTTTATCTCTTGTTCTTACTATTGTCATTATTCTAACAACTGCAATTTACTTTAATTTTTATGTTTCTCATACCTTGTTATCTGGTTCTTTTCTTAGCCCTGACGATGGCCTGAACTTCATGTCGAAACTTGGGCAAATGTCAAAATAAATATTATCATTTATTTTTTCCTTCTTATTTGACTGATCACCCCAACTTTTCTTCTCTTCAATATCAATATTACTATTGTCATTAGATGTAACGAATTCTAATACATATCAATAAGGAAATGGGTGAAAAAAAAATACTACTTGAAGACCGATCCCAGTATTAACGTTGTTCATACTCCATTAAAGTTATTAAATTTAATAACGTTTGTTTCAAACGTTTAGGCCAGCAATATTCTATTATTTTGTACATTATTGTTATTCTGAAGGGACTTAGTCCCAGAATAAAGTTTTTTTTTTCTATCTGTCTATCTATATACGGCGAAGCACTTTCCTTTCGAAACGGGGAAGGAGATGCTCAAGGGCTTTAGTTGTAGTCCAACATTCTGAGCCATATGTAAGAACTGGTCTTATAATTGTCTTACAAGACAATTATACGGTCTTATAAATTCTCACTTTCGAGGCCTTCGACAACACACTACTTCTCAAGAGTTTATGGTGGGAGAAATCCGTGTTTGTGGAGAGGATCCGTCTTTGGATTTCTTCTTCAATAGAGTTAGTGATCTGGGATCCTAGGTATATGAATGATTCCACTCTTTCAAATCTATGGCAACCTATCGAAACATGGTTGGAGAAAATAGGTTTGGTTTGGAGAGAAATAATGATGTATCGCTGGCCGAAAAAAATTTCAAAATTACATATCTGTTTGCAATAACAGTACAATATTTTTTATTTTTATAAACAATAATAATCAAATCTGCCAGAATCAAGAGCATTAGGCATTAGGGATCTACGTGTACGTACCTACCACAGATGTATAAACAAAGATACAAATGATAAAACTACAATATGGTTGATAGGTAATATAATAAAGTTAGTTGAAAGAATAATAAATAAAAAATACATTAAAAGAATAGTACACATGATAAATTCTTATCACACAATCATACTATATACAATGGATACATTAAATAGATTTATTTTTAATTTTCATCCAAATAAATAGGTTGAAAACAAGCTTAAGGTGGATATTTAAAAAAAAATAATATCGCTTGAGAAAAAACGGGCTTAGAGCATAAACTTACTTTTTTTTTAAAAATATTTAAATTCGGTTATGAAAAAAAAGCTTTCCAGATTCAGCAAGCATTTTACATACAAATCGATACTATCCCGATTTCTACAAAAAATCGATTAAGGTTCATCATGGAAATATTATATTTTTTCTAGCTTACTTTATGTTAGTCTTTTGTTCTTGTTAATGTTCTACCTTCTCCAACATTATCAGAATTTTGACTGAACATACATTTTTACTCCCTTAATATCCAAGAAAAACATCTATGATTAGAAAAAGCTATAGCGAAAACGGATATTTTAATATTTAAAATAGAAATTTTTTTAAGGGGGGCCTTTTATTGATCCTTGAGTTTTGTTACCAACTTTAACTAAAGTTTTCGAATCATCGAACTCCTACAAGTTTTTATTCCTTCTCATTCTATCGAATAATAGTAAGATAATATTTGCCTTGAGTGTTATAACCGAAAGAAAGCCGATCTTGGATCAAGTTTTAATTAATCTTTCTTCAGTTAAGTTTAAGGCCCTTAATCGAAAGAGTGTTCTCCTTCTGGAAATGGAAAATTTTATTTAGGAGGAGGAAATAAAATTTTATTAATTTTTAATCGCAATAATCTACATATATACAATAGAAAATAAATACATTAACGGGTAAAAAAAATTAATTTAAATCAGAATTAAAATAAAAATAATTTTCTGAATAACTCGAAAACTATACTAAATTACTTAACGACTAGTTGCTAATAATTCGCATTGTACATTACACTGAAAGTTTTAGGGTTAAGTGGCCAAACTGAAATTATGAATTAAGGACCTCAAAACAAGAAAAGAAATTTGTTTAGAAGATATTTACACCTAAAGATTTTCATAGTTATGAATTATTTATAGTTCGTGGTACAGAATCCTTTTTATAAAATCATTAACATCCAGCCGACACTTCGTAAATAGCTTCATGTGCGTTTAGGGGCTCTGAAACGTATAGATTCGTCAAAAAAAGGCATATCGGAAATTTGATCCAATCACAATTCTTTCCTTACCTAGTATATTCCTTATTTGCCTCTTACTTACTTCCTTACTATGTAGCTCTACAGACCGGGGTGGGCCTTGGCTTCCTGAATTATAGCATTCCAATCGTCTCTATAGCTCTCCCTTTCCTTCCAATTCCTCACACTCAGTGTTCTAAGGTCGCTCTCAACATCTTGTAGCCATCTTTCCCTTGGTTTTCCCCTTCTTTTTGTGCCATATATTGTAGAGAACAATGGCCTATAAGGCATCCTGCTGTGGTCCATTCTAACCACGTGGCCTAACCATTCCATCCGCCTAAATTTAACGAAGTTAACTATGTTGGGGCTGTTATATAATTCATATAGCTCCGCATTTTTTCTATACCTCCACACACCCTCTTTACAAACAGCTCCATAAATTTTTCTCAATATTTTTCTTTCCAAAATATTCATAATACTAATTGTGCTAGTACAAAGGGTCCATGTCTCCGCTGCATAAGTCACAATAGGTCTTACTAAAGTCTTATATAGTCTTATCTTTGTTTCTCGTGACAGGAGCGATGATCGGAAAAATTTAGGTTGCATAGTACGCCCGGTTTCCAGCCATGATCCTCTTGTACACCTCAGCAGCCATTTTATTTTCAGAATTCACTTCCATCCCCAAATATGTGAATTTTCTGAAACATTCGAAGGTGAGACCACATATTTCAATGCTCTGTGGACCAGCCTCATTGCCTGCTCCCCACATACATGTATTTTGTCTTATCTTGATTGATTTCCAGCCCAACATTTTCAGCTACGGCTTTCAATATTGTGAATATTTCTTTTATTAATCTCAAATTCCTGGTAATTAGGCATATATCGTCTGCGTAAGCACATATTTGCACCATTGCGTTAAGTATGCAACCAGGTGAATCCAGTTTTTTCAACACATTATTAAGTGCAATATTAAATAATGTGGCAGACAAAGCATCCCCTTGCCTAACCCCATCCGTCATTGGAAAGCTATTGCTTACATTGCCTTTAATAACTACTTTTGCATTGCTATTATTCATAGTCATTTGCAATAACATTATTAATTTTTAACCTTATTTGCCTCTAGCCGTATTTATATATCAAGTTACTAAAAAAATATATAATTATGATTGAGTCATCCTGGCCTGCATTTGTATTGAGGTGCTGATGTATTGTGTTATAATACTAGCCCCTTCGCTGGCTGCCTCAGCCCCTCCCGCAGCGTTTTAATGTCCTGCGGGCACTGTAGCTATCTGCGCCTTACATGGCCTACCTTCCACTGCCTTTTTACTTTTTTTACTTACGTAGGCTGAAATGCTCATCAGGAGGCGACTGAAAAGGAGGTGGATGAGAGATCTCCTTTCCTGATTTTAGGATGTAAACAGACCAGGGAAGAGGTGCTGCTGGGCTCCATTCTTCGTCATGCCTATCATCCCATTTTCTACCTAAGAACAAATCTGCTAATTGTCACTACCATGACAGGTGTGGATGAAGAATTGAAGAAAAAAAAGTGCCACTTTATATCAACGCTGAAACACATTGTTTTAAAATTTTCTCAAAAACGATTTTGATTAAACTCGGTGTATCATTGTATAGTTACGTGGTCTTTAATATCATTTAGGACTTATCCCCATTGATGTCACTTTAAAGGGCTTAAATGCCCAACGTTCATATACGTCTTCATCTGAAGTACCTTTAATATGGTTTATTTAAAAAAAAAATAGAAAAAAAAGAGAAAATGTTTATTTAGGTCGAAAATGAATTTCCGAAAATACTAATCAGAAGGTATACATATGACACATCGTTAGAAAGTGAAGACTTTTAGAAAAAAAATGTATAATATACAAAGTCGTAGAAAGTAATGGAGATTTTTTTTAAATTATAAATAATAATTGAGGGATTTGGTGCAAAAAGAAGGCAGCTCCACTTTGTGCCTCTATTGAGTTGCACATCCTATCGCATACAAAAGAAAAAGCCGCTTCGTTTGGTACAAGAATGAAGCAGCTTCACCCCCTAGTTCCAGAGAAATCTGGCAGATGGAGCTGCCTCGTACTTCCTCCAATATTTAATCACTAAATACAAACTATTCCTCTATCAACAGCCATATATCTGTAAAGGGATTATTATTATTATTCAATGCAGTGTAACCGTAGGAATGACTGTCTTCGTTAATGCACAAATTTTCAGCCAAGGACTTGCAGGTCTCATAACACTGGACCACCTTCATGAAGCTTATGATTGTCTCCTCTCGCTTAAATACCAAAAATGTTTTGTAAACTGAAATATGGTAAATTCTGGAGAAAATGGTATTACAAAGGATTTGTCATTCACTTTGGAGCAAAACAGAGGCAGTTACAAAATTCAAAATTCCATTGCACGTACCTGAGTACGTGCATGCATTTGTGTGTATAATGGTCCATTGTATTTGATGCCCCATAACCTAACACAAGACTGAATATTTTTTGGTTTCGGTGAAAACTGAATATTATAAAAAAAAAAAAATTAATTTGCTATATACTGGAAAAAAATGGAGCTTCCTTCGTTTTGCACCAAACCCTTCAATTTGTGAAAACTTATAATATTTAACTGAAATCACATGTTTTAAAAGAAATAAATGAAAGTAAACATTTTTAAAATTGAAAAAACGTATTGAAATCAACCTAATCAAGACAATGGTATTGTTAAAAAAAAAACTTTTTTATAGTAATTGCGTGAATAAAGAATTGAATTATAAAAATATTTCATGGATATATAAAGCATATGATTATAATATCCTTAAATAAATGAACTGTAGTTTAATAATTGTAGATCTGATATTATATTTAAATAATTAGGTATCAACTTCCGTTTATTCCGAAAAATCTTCACGTAATCTTTTAGAAAATAAAATTAGTGAATAATTTGATGAATTTTCCCTTTGTTAAATCCAAACATTATCCACTTAAAATAAGAGTGGCAAATTTTGACCAATTTATGACAGGCTATTTTAATTTTAATAAACTTTACTCTAGAAGATAACGGTTTAAAACTAATAGGCGTACAATCCATAATCATTTACAGGTTGTATATAGAGATATACTTTCAAATCTATCTTGGTATATATATATTGCTCAGAGACTAGACTTATGTGGTTTACAGTATCAAATGGGGTACTGAGGTTTTTATTGTCTTTCTTTGATATAAAGAATAGGATTTTTGTTATTTTAGTTGCATTAATGATTTGTTAGCTGTAATATTTAAGACATTGCTCGACATTTCCAGAAAATAATTTCTTTTCAAGGTAGAGAGGCAAGTAAAAGTGGTGTGATTCGCGCACCAGATGTTTTTCGTTACTAATGATGCCTGAATAGGAGAAACGTTGACAAAGTATTGAGTCTCTAGCATACAGTTTACCGTATGCTAGAGACTCAATACTTTATTTTATTTTTTCTATTATTGTTATAATTACAACGTATTTTAATTTGAATCAAAGTTTTATTCACACGTTTTCACAGAACCTGGTTATAATTTTGTAAAAATTATAGTGCGAATATTCTGACAATAAGTACAACCATCTCCGAGTTGTAATACCTAACCCAAACCTTGCACTCTAGCGGCAGAACTAAAGACTACATAAGAGCATTCGGGGTTAATGTAGCAGAAAGTATTTGGCCATAGCCCAGCTGTCGGGTCGATTTTCACTTCACCCTCGCGAGGACTTTTTCTCTTCAATCCCTACATGACTTCACAACTATCTTAAAGACAGTAATAAAGTTTTAGGTAGCCATGGGCTGTACTGTGAACTTTCGATAACATGTTATAGGTCAGCTGTTACCAAATAATAACATGTTCCAGTAACAGGTTATTTGAATAAACTAGGAGTTCTCTATGTCTCATTGGTTATTAGGTTAATTAATAACTGGTATGCTCCTGTTACATTAGATAGCTGTCCTTTCCCTGACACTTTCGAGATATAAGCGACATCACCGAATCATGTTTTATAGTAAAACAATAGAAAATTATCAAGATTTACCAGTCATTTACCACGACTATTGAAGTAGCAATTTATTTAATAAGTTATTATCATTGTTATAAGACATAATAAAGGAATTGTACAAAGGAAACACTTACCAGGTCTAAATTAATTTTCTGAGCCTTTTTCCAAAAAGCAAAGGATTGCTACAGGGGTGTTGTGCCTCTCCCTCTCAGTTCAAGATTTATCTTGATATTTGTTTGAAAGCATAGAGAATAATGGCGAAACCATGGAGATTCAGTTAAAAAAAAATGTGTTCCTTTATAACCTATCGTTCGCAGATGACCAGGTCATCACTGAACAGGACGCGGAAGATGCTGGATATATGTTAAGAAAATTAAATGAGGAATATCAGCAGTGGGGACTAGTTATTAGTGCAGAGCAAACGGAACACATGACATTCAAGAGTGAGGCATATAGAACTGAATCCAGGAGGTGTATTAAAAAGAGTTAAACATTTTAAATATCTTGGTTCCATAATTGGAAGAGAAGCGGCATGTGATTTGGAAATAAAAAGAAAATTTTCAGATGGAAAACAAGCCCATGTCAATGTCGACTCGGTATTATGTAATGAACATTAACCCCTAAACAAAAAAATATCTATAATAATATAGTAGTGAGCATTATGACATATGGGTCAGAAACTTGGACCAAAAAGCAGCCTCAGGAAAAAACTTCTAGCCACCAAAATGGACTAGTAGAGACGAGCGGCGGGGATATCATGAATGGAAATACGACCGTTAGAGAAAAGATGGAGGCTAAAAGAACCATTCTGGAAGAGATTGAGATAAAACGCCTGAAGTGGTATGGGCATTTGAAAAGAATGCCAGAAGGAAGACTATCCAAAGAAGCTGACTTATGGAAAACTAGGGAAAGAAGAAGACGAGGAAGACCTGGGATAATGAAGTGGAGGAATCCATGATGGGTCATGCTCTACGGGAAGAATGATACTTAGATTATGGGCATTATGGAAAGAAGCTATCCAAGCACTTTAGGTTAAGAAAACCCACTATTAGTGGAAACTCCTAGTAAATAAAAGAAAAAATATTAGCATGTTCTACTGGAACTATCTCTCTATTTTTATAAGTAAGCAATAAATCACAGCCATCCCTGAATTTATACTGATCTATTATTGCATTCGCTCAAAACCAGTTTGTTCCCGAAGAGAAATTATTTGTAGTTCATTCACGTACTAAGAGTACAGAAGAAAATTTATTTCGGTACTCTTAGTAATAACTAAGAATACAGAATTATCACTAAAAATTCAGAAGTATATTATTAAGAGCATAGAAGCCATATCTTAATTTTTGTATTTATTAAAAACTAATTAAAGGACTAAAAAACTAACTAACTAAAGGGAACGGTTCTATAAGAGGGAACAATCAGGTTTATTGACTGGGATCTCGTGTTAAACGAGTGAACAGAGGAACAAGGAGTAAACAAATCAAGAAGGTTAGATGGCTTTTCGGTTGGAAAGGTTCGGAAAAGGAACACACCAAGGAAATATTGCGGCGGGAAATCAGTAGAGTCACTTCAACTCGGCATAGCAACCGGATACATGGGGTGACTTGGGACTACAAAGATAAATTGAATGAAACAATTATATTGTCTCTTCAATCTGATCTTCAGTACAACTGACAGTCCACCGTATACAATGCAGGCATGATCGAAGTGAGGAAACTAGGAGTTGGGGTATACGATCACGGAATCTCAGGAACTGTTTTAGGGTAGCAATGGATTTTCGAATAATTTTAGAAACATAATTATTCCAGAAGAGGTATTAATCGAAAATTACTCCTAAATTTCGAATAGAGATATCAAAACGTTTCTTTCTATATTTTCTGAAGTCTGCAGCTGATCTTAAACCTATTCTCCTCCATCTACCTTATCAACAGATTTATAATTCGTCCAACATCAACATGGAAAGCAATATTTTAATTTTTTCATGGCGTAATTTTTTGTCAAGATAAATTTTTTGAATCATTATCAGGATAAAAAACAAATGATACGAAAAATAAATTACTTTAAGTAAATATATGTATATATATTTTTTTACGATATTTACAACTGAATTCAGAAAAAAAAAAATAATACATTAAGTAAATGTGAAAACAGAAAATAATAACATTAAAACACTTGTTGACATGTCAGAGGGTTATCAGGGATCGAGGAGGAAGCAAGGCTAGAAACGAGAGGGTTCGGATGGTTCTGCATGTTGTTATGGAAGGATAGGTATCTGGATTTTGCCAGATCTGAAACATAAGGAACATTAACATCGTTTTGGATGATTTTATTATTGATAAAATAAGGAGCATTGAGAGTTTTACGAAGGATTTTGGATTGTAAGGATTAGATACGTGATGTATTCGATGGCTTTGTGGATCCCCGAGTCTCAACTCCGTAAGTCCAAATAGGTCTAATTGTAGTCATATATATGAGTCTTTAGTAATTAACTGAAAGCTTAGAGTGTTTGTCAGTTAAATACTGGAGTAGTCGAAAACGTCGAGCGGTTTCTTGTCGTTTCAATCTGTTATGAAGATTCACTGTTAGGCGTTTATCCAAGTGGAGTCCAAGGTATCGGAATTGTTCAACAGGAATAAGTGGGGTATTATTAAAGGATACTGTAGGACAGCAAGTCATAGGTTTACGACGAAGGATAAAGGTGATTTGATGGGATTTATTGGAATTTCTTTTAATCCTCCAGTTTTTGTCACCATTCTTCAAGATTTGTGATGTGTGATTCGAGAGTTTTGGATGGTCATTGGTCATTATTAACAGATAGGACACATGTGTCATCGGCATAAGTGGATATGACAGTGTTAGGATGGATTGGGAGGTCAGCTGTATAAACTGTGTAAAGGATAGGACCTAGGATACTACCTTGAGGAACATCAGCGGACTGGGAAAAGAGGGATGAATAAGCATTATTGTGATTCACTTTAAAGTATCCATCAGTTAAGTATGAACGAATAATGAGGATGTATGTAGGATGTAGAAATTTATGAAGTTTGGAAATTGCTTTAGTCTCGGACGTAAAAAAATTAAAATATAATTTGTCATAATTAAAATTTCTTTAAAAATATAAATTATGTTTATGCATACATAATAAGCTGATTACATAGAATCCTACGAAGTAGACTAACCACTGAAGGGGGGAACCCGAAGCCCCTACCTTTGCAGGTAGTTTGAAGAATGTGGTGCTTTGAAGGCTAATCCAAATTGCCAACTTAATAAGACGCCAAGCTAAGCCCCTCGACGAAAGGGGGACTTCGGCTTGAGCAATCTCATTTCAAATAACAGGCCTCAAGTCCCACCTTTCTTAGTTTTTTCTTGTAAACTAAGTTTTAGGTTCATTTCATTATAATACCATTATAGCATTTTTTTTTCTCTTCAGATCTTAATCAGCACCTGCCATGAATTTGACAATAAGCAGATCAGTTGTAGCGAATTTTGAAACTAGTGTCTTAGCCAAGAGTAAGAATAGTACCTAGCAGCACTTTTTGTTGGTCTTTATTTGCTTTCTTAATTCAGGAAATCTATGATTGTGGCGCCCTTACTCAATCTCCCCTGGCTTTTAATACCAGTGAAGTGGTTGAGGAAGAAGCGCATGGATCTTCTGAAGCCTAGCTTTCCCTCCACATGTGGGGGAACAGGTATGGTTTGGAGTTCCCATGGCCGACTGTAAATAGTGAAAATAGGTATGCCTGTGTCTAAGATGTTTATTTTCATTACATTTTTCTTTTCTTTTTTTTAAAGGTAATTTTTATTTTATTTTGTTCTTATTTAACTTTATATTATTTTGAAATTACCTTATTTATTTATTTTGTTTTAATTTGTAAAATATGGTGTGAATGTGATCGCAGAACTCTATTATAAATGTCCTTTATTGAGACAAATTGTAATATTTATCAATAAATAAATAATCCAATTCAGGCAATATGATTGGATCAGCCAGCTTCTTTACAGTCGCCTCCTTATAGGTATGCCAATTATGGCCATGTCGTTTATAAGTGTGTAGAGTAGATACCCGTTGTTCAATAGCTTGTTGTAGTAACTTGGTAATTATAGTTTTGTTGTATACGTACAATGAATATGCTGTTATTGGTCTTAAACTTTTGGATTAAAATTATTTCAGTTCTTTGAAACAAATTAATAAACTTCATAAACAAATTAAAACCTAAGTTATAAAATAAAAACGTTTGGAAAGTTTTTCTTTTTTCTACTTTTTATTGGTTGGAAGAACAGTAATTAAGCTTTCTAACAATTATTGAAGGAAGTTAATCTACTGTTCTACATATTATGGGTGATGAATATTCAGGACACAGTCAATAAAAGGTTTTTATTAGTACCGACGTTTTAACCCAATCATGTAGGTCATCATCAGGGCGTAGTGGTTCAACCACGATGCGAGACCGAGACCAACAACAAGACTGAGTACGCAAATCTCGTCTTGGTCTCGCATTTGGGTAATACTACTGGTTTCCAATATTTCTAACCGGTGTGAGCAGAAAAATATATATTAAAAAAAAATAAGGTTTATGTTTTAGACCACACGATAGAAGTGAAAACATTAACAAGACGAGATTAATAAGATGAAATATAAATTATAAATAGTAGCTCATAAGAAGAAGATGCAATTCTGAACACTTCCCTCCCTTATAGTTTACAGGACCGATGTTTAGTTTCAACGATCTAATTCTCTCAAACAAAAAATGTGCAAAACGCGCCTAAAGACAATTTTACTTTAAAAATATTAGTGACCAAACAAACAACACTGTTTTCATTCTTTTAGTCCATGTAAGGTACTTAAATATCTACTTTAGAGTACTTGAATACATTCAGTGATCGAAACACGCCCTGATGATGACCCACATGTTTGGATTGAAACGTAGGCACTCATAAAACCCTTATAATGACTGCGTTCTGAATATTTATCATCCCTTTCTAGAAATTGTGTTTATAACGTTAAATTTAGGAAACACCATTAATGCTGTGGAGAGAGTAGCGCATGGTTCTCCTGGAGTTCCCCCGCCTGATTGTATATTGTGTATATAGGTCTGACTGTGTTTTTTGTTTAGTTTTAATTTTCTTATTTTTAGGTTATTTTATTTTATTATTTATTGTATATAAGTAGATAGAATATACCAATCCTGGCGCAGGTCCTCGGTGCAAGATGGCGGCGCCCATTACCCGCCAAAAAAATTTCGCCTTTAAACACTGCTTCGTTCACTTTAAATCGCTCAAAAATTTCGCCTTTAAACACTGTTTCGTTCATAATAAATCGCTCAAAAATTGTGACCTTTAAACACTGTTGCGCTCACTTTAAATCGTTCAGTAATTTTAGCCTTTAAACACTGTTTCTTTGAATTTAAATCGTTCAAATATTCTAGCCTTTAAACATCGTTTCATTTTTTTTTTAAATTGTTTAAAAATTGTAGCCTTTGAACATTATATGTTTATCGTAATTATATAATCTGTAAACTAACCAGTAGCGAATACTTCATATTATTTACTGAACTTTATATTATTTATAATAATTAAATTAGCATATTATTTATTAAACTTAAAGCGGATAATGAGAAGGAGTATTTTCATTTTAAAAAGTGGTTTTATTTGTATAAGAAATATAATATTACGAAGAACTGTCCATGTACATTTAGGTAATTATGTGCATCTTTCTTAGTTCAGCTTACAGCATTAAGCCCTCTCACCACGTCAAGGTGAAGATACATCGAGAGGGTTCAGTGGTTTACGGGCGTTTATAGCCTCGCCAGTGACCAAATCATACATACTTTTGGTTTACGAGTAAATCAATACCGTGCCAGTGACCAAATCACACATACTTTTGGTTTACAGGTAAATCAATACCGTGCCAGTGACCAAATCATACACACACACACACACACACACACACACACACACACACACACAAGTTTTGGTTTACAGGTAAATCAATACCGTGCCAGTGACCAAAAACAAAAAAAAATCTACTAGAAAATAACAAACTTCTTAATACAATTAACTCAGAATAAATAACAAATTATTTTTTTGTATTTTCTTTTTGTTTAATATTTCTTTTTTTTAATTTTTAAATATTATTTTTATTTTTATTTGTTCACCTCAGCCAATTCATAATGACCGTAGGCCAAAGTATTGACCCCTTCTTCTAATATGTGTCTTTTATCATCAAATGGAGAAAGGGAAACTTTATTTATCTCAGTACTTAAAATATTATGCTGCTTTGATTGTATCGATCTCATAGGTGTATGCATAATTTCATTGTTTAATAACACTTGCTCATAGTCTTCAAAAGTGATATATTGTTTTAACGATGACACTTTTACACCCTTAGCACGCTTCTTTACACCATCTTCCATCATGACGGCGTACATTTTGGCTCTTAACCCAACATATTTTAAAACTATTTTTGAATTTAATTCATCTTTAAACTTTCCTAACTTTTTTTTATTTTCATCTGAGAAACAGAAATGATTTTTAGGATAATCAGAGAAATCGAAGTAGTGATGCATTTTTTTCATATCTTCAAAGACATCATCTGTTAAAACTTTATAAATAAGCGAATCTGTATCTGTATACATCATCTTTAAGTTATTATTGGAATATTTTTGCAACATTGTATCATAATGAAATTGGTACATCACAGTTTTGGATAAATCTAATATGCACATTCCAATGTATATGGGTTTGTTAAACAATACTTTCGGTTTTTCCCATATGTACAGCTACTATATTCTCATTGTAGATAGTTCGGTCTATAAAATTTGGTTTGGTAATCAGTTTCATTAACTTTTTACTGTCAGTTACTAGCTGAATATTTTGATGATTCCTAATGTTTTCCATAGTCTTACCAAAAACTGCATTGTTCAGTAACTTATAAAAATCTTTTTCAAAGTCGTTGCAGGCTCCTTTTCTCAAATCTGTGTTGTATTCTATATACGAGCGAAGCCATGGTGATTGGTTAAATTTTAAAGCACGATGAATTTTTTCTAATTTTAAGCCATGTTTTAAGGCTTGTATCAAATTTTTATAATGGAGGACGTAGCGGGTTCTTTTTCCGAAGTGAGTTATTAATTTTTTTGAATTACATTTGGCTTGTGGTGGTAAGATTGATTCAGGTAAAAAGGGCAAATCGTTAGGATTATGATGTAGTTCTTTAGGATAGCTAATATCGATTTCAAAAATATATCCGACTTCATCTTCGTCCTCAAGATCGAAGATGTTTATTGATTCTGGGTTTTTAACCCACTCGAATCCTCCATACGGTAAATACATGCTCATTGATTGCCCATAAAGATTATTTGCATCTAAATAAATTATGTAACTAGATTCTTCGTTTGAATTGAAGTTACTCATGTATTTATTATTTGCTTCTGCATATCGGTGCGATACCTGACACAAACCTCCTCGAATCCCATGTTCTATCATTAAGATCATGTCGTAATCTTGTAAGAGCTCTATGTTCATTTTTGTATATTTCAACATGGCGTCCCACGTTAAGCCGGGGACGGTAAAATAATGAGCTGGATCCAGTTTATGGGTCTTCATCATAACACTTCGGAAAGATTCGAAGACGTCACAGAGTAACAGAACGTCAGTTTTAACATAAATATCTGCGTATTCCCCTAAAGATTTACATTTGAATTGTTTCCAAATGTTTCGAGCATGTTTATAATCTTCAACGCTGATATCAGTTTCACATAATTTATTGTAAAAAGCTTCAATGGGTGGGAGCTCTGTTTCATTTAATTTTTCTGCATTATCTATATAATCGTATGGGAACACACCTTTCCTTGTAACCAATACTAATTCTTCATCTCGATAATATTTTGAAGTTTCCTTGAATTTATCCATTGATAGCGATTGTACAAGGTAATCTAAGCTTCGTGGCATAAATCTATAAGAATCTATGAATCTCAATTTTATTTTACCCACATGTTTAGTGAATGATATATATTTTTCTTCGTTGTTTGGTATAACCTCAATATCTCCAGGAATATTTCCCAATTCCTTAACTATGAAATGTGCGTCATAATTGCTCAAGTTATGCATTATAACAGGTACAAACGAGGGGTTCACACGTTTTAAATTACAATTATTACAAGATGGTCCTAAGTAAGTTCCTGTTAGGTGACAGTGGTCTCTTACTTTTATATTGTTTTCATTAAATACGTTTTGACACATGTAGCAGGTGTTAGTTTTAGACCAATCTTCTTCTTCTTCTGATGAGATCCGCATCGGTTTGTTTATCATATAAATTTCTTGTATTTTGTTTGCTATTTTTACAATACATTCCATAAAGTGAGAAGCGGCATTTGCTCCCCTATAAACGTACGGTTCGGTTACCTGAGTGTCTACTCCTTCAATTCCTTTTACATATATACAAAACGATATCGGATCATGCCTCTGATATTTGGTCGTATTTAATGACGACTCGTTTATAGGAACTAATACGGATTCAAAGTCAGCATAAATGACAAACGGTACTTTACTTTGTCGCTCAACATTTGAGAATCTGATAAAGGGATCTTTCGGTAGCTCAATTCTTACCGGTTTATTTTCAGAGCAATATATTTTATGTTCTTCAAGTTTATCACCTGATTTTTTCCCATACCGGTTGTCAAAATGTGTAAAACAGCGCTTACAAAATGTTACTTTATGTCCGTATTGGGTAATTTGGTTTCCGACTAATCTTTCAAAATTCTTTATGTAAACATAGTGGGAAGTTTGATCATCAGACAGGAGTAAAAGATCGCGATGGTCTTTCAATTCCGTTTTACAGACTTTTAGAGGGTATATCTTTTCTTTTTCATCCAGACCATAAACATTGATGGAAATGTCATTTATTTTTTCGAATTTCGTTATTTCGTTGAGAGAAGTTGGGAATGAAATGCAATTAAAATCATACGAATGATCTAAATTGACGTACTTAGTGACACGTTGAGCATTCTTTTTCACAAATTTTGCTAAAATGGAATACTTGAAACAGTACATGTCATTATTCTGTACATTAATGCAACATTTCTTCAATTCTATAGATGCAGGGAGAGGAATATATGTAGATCCCCTTAACGGTAAATATTTGTTGATTCTCAATCTGATACCATCAACTCCACTCAGTTTCCACCCACTTTTTTGAAATTGAGACTCCTCTGCTTCAGTTTTAATTTTGATGAAACTTTTCTCAATAAATTTGACAAGATCGCTACTTTTAAATATACATTTGTTTCGTGTTTTGAATGCTTTGTCATTCATTTCACCAAGAGAATTTGTAAATGTACATTCCAATAGAAAATTTACTTTTAATGCGCAATGTTGATGTAGTAAATCTCGAATTTTATCCGCTAAGAGGTTCTTAATACTTTCCAAAAATGAATTAATATCCATACAATCTGATGATCTAATGAAGAATGACGCCAAACGGTTTTGAAAAGCTGTTTCATACATATTGATTCCCTGTTCATCTGGAACGAGTGTTAGCACTTCATTTTTTTGTGGCTCAGATAATTTAGGTTTTTTTAAGAACGGTTCCTGAGTGCAAACATCTTCATGTCTCTTACCGTTATAAGTATTTGAAAAAATCCCTCTACATCTAGTACAAGTATATGCCGAATTACCATTACAAGATTTTTCATGTCTACGAAGGCTTTTCAAATACTCATAAGAATTTCCACAAAGATTACATTTAAACTGATTCATTTTTGTAATATATTACAAAAACCTATACAATTTATAAAGAGTGTGAACGATTTACGAACTTTGAAGAAAAAGATAGGTATAACCTATACAATATAACAATAAATATAACCTCTACAATATAACAAGAAACAATAAATATAAACTACAAAATTTAAAAAAAAAATATAACTTCTATAATTTAAAAAATAAAATAAATATAACCTCTACAATATATTAAAAAAAAATATAACCTCCACAATACAAAAATAAATAATAATCTATACAATATAACAATAACTATAACCTATGCAATTGATAACCTAAACAAAATACTATAACCTACAAAAACTGACTCAAACAAAATAATCTATACAACAAACAAAGATTTATATGACCACAAGACGATGTTCACACTACGATAGCAAAGACGCAAATGAGGTCTCGCGAAACCGACATCTCTTATATACTCTTGAATGGCCAGTACTACCAACACAACCTACATAATTATCAATACTACCAACACAACCTAAATATTAATTAAATATAATGCAACATATAGGGGTGTGACGTCACTACCATCAGAATCACCGATGTTCATCTAAGGTATTGTCCACAGCCTCCTTGATTTTATGATACTGACGTATAGTTTTGTTATTTACACTCATGTTAACCTATATATCTTATTAATTATTTTCTGTTTTTTCCAATATTTTCTTATATATTTTATAAATCTAACATAATTATTTTAGTTAAATCCCTTCGTTCATTGCTAATTTTATATACAATTTCCAACATTTACGTACAATATTACATATTTTTATACCATTTTCAGCAATTTTCAATAAACTATACCATTTCTACCTATATTTCTTACCATTTTCATATATATTTAGCATATATTTACGCTTTATACGACAATTTTAATTATTATGAACCCATTTATATTAGTTTCATAGGCACTGTTATAGTATATTTATCTTATATTTTACTCCATTTTCCGCTATTTTTATTAAAATTTAACATTTATGCCTAAATTTCATAAACTTTTTGTCAACATTTAACATATATTCAAGCTTTATACTACATTTTAAAACCATTTACATAAAAGTTTTATACTATATTTGTCTAATATTTGACACTATTTTTTTTTTATTATATTTTTACCCAATTCCCAATAAAATTTTGCCATTTTTACCTCTATTTATATTATTTTTCTTCTAAATTAACATCAAACAAGAAAACTCACACTTCATTTTCAATCTCATTCTACTTATTTTTAACAAATTCACTCTTTACATTACAGTTTTAAACCATATACATCAGTTAGTTAGACAATTGTATACTACATTTATCTCATATTTCAAATTATTTTTTCATGTTTTCATCCCATTTCCAATAAAATTTCTCAGTTTTACCCATAATTCTTATCATTTTCGTCTATTTATAACAAATATTCATGGTTTACTTTACAATTTTAAGTATTTTTATCTTATTTTAATCGGTTACATAGACATTTTGATAGTATATTTATCTTATAATTGAACATATTTTTTGTATCTTTACCCCATTTCCAATAAAATTTGCCATTTTTACCTATTTTTCATCTAAATTAACATGAAACAAGAAAATTCACACTACATTTTCAATCTCATTCTACTTATTTTTAACAAATTCACTCTTTACATTACAGTTTTAAACCATATACATCAGTTAGTTAGACAATTTGATACTATATTTATCTCATATTTCAACTTATTTTTTTATGTTTTCACCCCATTTCCAATAAAATTTCTCAGTTTTACCCATAATTCTTACCATTTTCGTCTATTTATAACATATATTCATGGTTTACTTTGCAATTTCAAGTATTTTTATCTTATTTCAATCGGTTACATAGACATTTTGATAGTATATTTATCTTATAATTGAACATATTTTTGTATTTTTACCCCATTTCCAACAATTTTCGATAAAATTTACCATTTTTATCTATTTTTCATCTAAATTAACAACAGACATGAAAATTCACACCAGTTGCTTAGACAATTTATATAAATATATTTCTATAATATTTGAACCTATTTGTTTTATATTTATCTCATTTCCAGTAATGTTTATAAAATATATAAGGTTTATCTACAATTCTTATAATTTTCGATAAAATTTAACATGTATTCAAGCTTTTAGACTACAGTTTTAAATATTATATTAGTTACATATAAACATTTTTATATTATATTTATTTCGTATTGTCAATAAAATTGACTATTGTTAACTATAATGTTTTGTTTAAATTTATCATATATTTATGTTAAGCAATAGTTTAAAGTATTTTTACTCTATTTTCTACTATTTTCACATAATATTTAACATTTTTACCAATATTTCTTATAATTTCGGTCTATAATTACCATATATTCACGAATTTCCTTTCAATTCGATGTATGTTTACCTAGTTACATCATAACTATTCAGATAATTTTTATAAACATATTTATCTAATATTTGATAATATTACTATATTCTTTCATTGACAGTAGTCCATTTGTTGTATATTTACTCCATTTTCAGAAATTTTCAACAAAATTTACCATTTTTACTTAAATTTAACACATATTCACACTTTTACACTATAGTTTAAATATTTCAAATACATTTATATTAGTTACATATACAATTTTTATTGTTTATTTATTTCATATATGAACGTATTTTCACACAATTTTAAGACATTTTATTACAAAATTTACTATATTTCTTATAGTTTTCATTTAAATTTATCCATTGATTTAACTATCATTGTGATATTTCAACATTGTTTAATAACATCAACACATTTCACGTAATGTTCTTTAAAATATACACACTATTTATGATATATATCACAAAACCACAGAGCATTATTATAAATATTATCTTCTGTGGTTTTGTGATATATATCATAAATAGTGTGTATATTTTAAAGAACATTACGTGAAATGTGTTGATGTTATTAAACAATGTGTGAATTTTCATGTATGTTGTTAATTTAGATGAAAAATAGATAAAAATGGTAAATTTTATCGAAAATTGTTGGAAATGGGGTAAAAATACAAAAATATGTTCAATTATAAGATAAATATACTATCAAAATGTCTATGTAACCGATTGAAATAAGATAAAAATACTTGAAATTGCAAAGTAAGCCATGAATATATGTTATAAATAGACGAAAATGGTAAGTATTATGGGTAAAACTGAGAAATTTTATTGGAAATGGGGTGAAAACATAAAAAAATAAGTTGAAATATGAGATAAATATAGTATCAAATTGTCTAACTAACTGATGTATATGGTTTAAAACTGTAATGTAAAGAGTGAATTTGTTAAAAATAAGTAGAATGAGATTGAAAATGTAGTGTGAATTTTCTTGTTTCATGTTAATTTAGATGAAAAATAGGTAAAAATGGCAAATTTTATTGGAAATGGGGTAAAAATACAAAAAAATATGTTCAATTATAAGATAAATATACTATCAAAATGTCTATGTAACCGATTAAAATAAGATAAAAATACTTAAAATTGTAAAGTAAACCATGAATATTTGTTATAAATAGACGAAAATGATAAGAATTATGGGTAAAACTGAGAAATTTTATTGGAAATGGGATGAAAACATGAAAAAATAATTTGAAATATGAGATAAATGTAGTATACAATTGTCTAACTAACTGATGTATATGGTTTAAAACTGTAATGTAAAGAGTGAATTTGTTAAAAATAAGTAGAATGAGATTGAAAATGAAGTGTGAGTTTTCTTGTTTGATGTTAATTTAGAAGAAAAATAATATAAATAGAGGTAAAAATGGCAAAATTTTATTGGGAATTGGGTAAAAATATAATAAAAAAAAAATAGTGTCAAATATTAGACAAATATAGTATAAAACTTTTATGTAAATGGTTTTAAAATGTAGTATAAAGCTTGAATATATGTTAAATGTTGACAAAAAGTTTATGAAATTTAGGCATAAATGTTAAATTTTAATAAAAATAGCGGAAAATGGAGTAAAATATAAGATAAATATACTATAACAGTGCCTATGAAACTAATATAAATGGGTTCATAATAATTAAAATTGTCGTATAAAGCGTAAATATATGCTAAATATATATGAAAATGGTAAGAAATATAGGTAGAAATGGTATAGTTTATTGAAAATTGCTGAAAATGGTATAAAAATATGTAATATTGTACGTAAATGTTGGAAATTGTATATAAAATTAGCAATGAACGAAGGGATTTAACTAAAATAATTATGTTAGATTTATAAAATATATAAGAAAATATTGGAAAAAACAGAAAATAATTAATAAGATATATAGGTTAACATGAGTGTAAATAACAAAACTATACGTCAGTATCATAAAATCAAGGAGGCTGTGGACAATACCTTAGATGAACATCGGTGATTCTGATGGTAGTGACGTCACACCCCTATATGTTGCATTATATTTAATTAATATTTAGGTTGTGTTGGTAGTATTGATAATTATGTAGGTTGTGTTGGTAGTACTGGCCATTCAAGAGTATATAAGAGATGTCGGTTTCGCGAGACCTCATTTGCGTCTTTGCTATCGTAGTGTGAACATCGTCTTGTGGTCATATAAATCTTTGTTTGTTGTATAGATTATTTTGTTTGAGTCAGTTTTTGTAGGTTATAGTATTTTGTTTAGGTTATCAATTGCATAGGTTATAGTTATTGTTATATTGTATAGATTATTATTTATTTTTGTATTGTGGAGGTTATATTTTTTTTTAATATATTATAGAGGTTATATTTATTTTATTTTTTAAATTATAGAAGTTATATTTTTTTTTAAATTTTGTAGTTTATATTTATTGTTTCTTTTTATATTGTAGAGGTTATATTTATTGTTGTATTGTATAGGTTATACCTATCTTTTTCTTCAAAGTTCGTAAATCGTTCACACTCTTTATAAATTGTATAGGTTTTTGTAATATATTACAAAAATGAATCAGTTTAAATGTAATCTTTGTGGGAATTCTTATGAGTATTTGAAAAGCCTTCGTAGACATGAAAAATCTTGTAATGGTAATTCGGCATATACTTGTACTAGATGTAGAGGGATTTTTTCAAATACTTATAACGGTAAGAGACATGAAGATGTTTGCACTCAGGAACCGTTCTTAAAAAAACCTAAATTATCTGAGCCACAAAAAAATGAAGTGCTAACACTCGTTCCAGATGAACAGGGAATCAATATGTATGAAACAGCTTTTCAAAACCGTTTGGCGTCATTCTTCATTAGATCATCAGATTGTATGGATATTAATTCATTTTTGGAAAGTATTAAGAACCTCTTAGCGGATAAAATTCGAGATTTACTACATCAACATTGCGCATTAAAAGTAAATTTTCTATTGGAATGTACATTTACAAATTCTCTTGGTGAAATGAATGACAAAGCATTCAAAACACGAAACAAATGTATATTTAAAAGTAGCGATCTTGTCAAATTTATTGAGAAAAGTTTCATCAAAATTAAAACTGAAGCAGAGGAGTCTCAATTTCAAAAAAGTGGGTGGAAACTGAGTGGAGTTGATGGTATCAGATTGAGAATCAACAAATATTTACCGTTAAGGGGATCTACATATATTCCTCTCCCTGCATCTATAGAATTGAAGAAATGTTGCATTAATGTACAGAATAATGACATGTACTGTTTCAAGTATTCCATTTTAGCAAAATTTGTGAAAAAGAATGCTCAACGTGTCACTAAGTACGTCAATTTAGATCATTCGTATGATTTTAATTGCATTTCATTCCCAACTTCTCTCAACGAAATAACGAAATTCGAAAAAATAAATGACATTTCCATCAATGTTTATGGTCTGGATGAAAAAGAAAAGATATACCCTCTAAAAGTCTGTAAAACGGAATTGAAAGACCATCGCGATCTTTTACTCCTGTCTGATGATCAAACTTCCCACTATGTTTACATAAAGAATTTTGAAAGATTAGTCGGAAACCAAATTACCCAATACGGACATAAAGTAACATTTTGTAAGCGCTGTTTTACACATTTTGACAACCGGTATGGGAAAAAATCAGGTGATAAACTTGAAGAACATAAAATATATTGCTCTGAAAATAAACCGGTAAGAATTGAGCTACCGAAAGATCCCTTTATCAGATTCTCAAATGTTGAGCGACAAAGTAAAGTACCGTTTGTCATTTATGCTGACTTTGAATCCGTATTAGTTCCTATAAACGAGTCGTCATTAAATACGACCAAATATCAGAGGCATGATCCGATATCGTTTTGTATATATGTAAAAGGAATTGAAGGAGTAGACACTCAGGTAACCGAACCGTACGTTTATAGGGGAGCAAATGCCGCTTCTCACTTTATGGAATGTATTGTAAAAATAGCAAACAAAATACAAGAAATTTATATGATAAACAAACCGATGCGGATCTCATCAGAAGAAGAAGAAGATTGGTCTAAAACTAACACCTGCTACATGTGTCAAAACGTATTTAATGAAAACAATATAAAAGTAAGAGACCACTGTCACCTAACAGGAACTTACTTAGGACCATCTTGTAATAATTGTAATTTAAAACGTGTGAACCCCTCGTTTGTACCTGTTATAATGCATAACTTGAGCAATTATGACGCACATTTCATAGTTAAGGAATTGGGAAATATTCCTGGAGATATTGAGGTTATACCAAACAACGAAGAAAAATATATATCATTCACTAAACATGTGGGTAAAATAAAATTGAGATTCATAGATTCTTATAGATTTATGCCACGAAGCTTAGATTACCTTGTACAATCGCTATCAATGGATAAATTCAAGGAAACTTCAAAATATTATCGAGATGAAGAATTAGTATTGGTTACAAGGAAAGGTGTGTTCCCATACGATTATATAGATAATGCAGAAAAATTAAATGAAACAGAGCTCCCACCCATTGAAGCTTTTTACAATAAATTATGTGAAACTGATATCAGCGTTGAAGATTATAAACATGCTCGAAACATTTGGAAACAATTCAAATGTAAATCTTTAGGGGAATACGCAGATATTTATGTTAAAACTGACGTTCTGTTACTCTGTGACGTCTTCGAATCTTTCCGAAGTGTTATGATGAAGACCCATAAACTGGATCCAGCTCATTATTTTACCGTCCCCGGCTTAACGTGGGACGCCATGTTGAAATATACAAAAATGAACATAGAGCTCTTACAAGATTACGACATGATCTTAATGATAGAACATGGGATTCGAGGAGGTTTGTGTCAGGTATCGCACCGATATGCAGAAGCAAATAATAAATACATGAGTAACTTCAATTCAAACGAAGAATCTAGTTACATAATTTATTTAGATGCAAATAATCTTTATGGGCAATCAATGAGCATGTATTTACCGTATGGAGGATTCGAGTGGGTTAAAAACCCAGAATCAATAAACATCTTCGATCTTGAGGACGAAGATGAAGTCGGATATATTTTTGAAATCGATATTAGCTATCCTAAAGAACTACATCATAATCCTAACGATTTGCCCTTTTTACCTGAATCAATCTTACCACCACAAGCCAAATGTAATTCAAAAAAATTAATAACTCACTTCGGAAAAAGAACCCGCTACGTCCTCCATTATAAAAATTTGATACAAGCCTTAAAACATGGCTTAAAATTAGAAAAAATTCATCGTGCTTTAAAATTTAACCAATCACCATGGCTTCGCTCGTATATAGAATACAACACAGATTTGAGAAAAGGAGCCTGCAACGACTTTGAAAAAGATTTTTATAAGTTACTGAACAATGCAGTTTTTGGTAAGACTATGGAAAACATTAGGAATCATCAAAATATTCAGCTAGTAACTGACAGTAAAAAGTTAATGAAACTGATTACCAAACCAAATTTTATAGACCGAACTATCTACAATGAGAATATAGTAGCTGTACATATGGGAAAAACCGAAAGTATTGTTTAACAAACCCATATACATTGGAATGTGCATATTAGATTTATCCAAAACTGTGATGTACCAATTTCATTATGATACAATGTTGCAAAAATATTCCAATAATAACTTAAAGATGATGTATACAGATACAGATTCGCTTATTTATAAAGTTTTAACAGATGATGTCTTTGAAGATATGAAAAAAATGCATCACTACTTCGATTTCTCTGATTATCCTAAAAATCATTTCTGTTTCTCAGATGAAAATAAAAAAAAGTTAGGAAAGTTTAAAGATGAATTAAATTCAAAAATAGTTTTAAAATATGTTGGGTTAAGAGCCAAAATGTACGCCGTCATGATGGAAGATGGTGTAAAGAAGCGTGCTAAGGGTGTAAAAGTGTCATCGTTAAAACAATATATCACTTTTGAAGACTATGAGCAAGTGTTATTAAACAATGAAATTATGCATACACCTATGAGATCGATACAATCAAAGGAGCATAATATTTTTAGTACCGAGATAAATAAAGTTTCCCTTTCTCCGTTTGATGATAAAAGACACATATTAGAAGATGGGGTCAATACTTTGGCCTACGGTCATTATGAATTGGCTGAGTTGAACAAATTGAAATAAAAAATAATATTTAAAAATTAAAAAAAAGAAATATTAAACAAAAAGAAAATACAAAAAAATAATTTGTTATTTATTCTGAGTTAATTGTATTAAGAAGTTTGTTATTTTCTAGTAGATTTTTTTTTGTTTTTGGTCACTGGCACGGTATTGATTTACCTGTAAACCAAAACTTGTGTGTGTGTGTGTGTGTGTGTGTGTGTGTGTGTGTGTGTGTGTGTGTATGATTTGGTCACTGGCACGGTATTGATTTACCTGTAAACCAAAAGTATGTGTGATTTGGTCACTGGCACGGTATTGATTTACTCGTAAACCAAAAGTATGTATGATTTGGTCACTGGCGAGGCTATAAACGCCCGTAAACCACTGAACCCTCTCGATGTATCTTCACCTTGACGTGGTGAGAGGGCTTAATGCTGTAAGCTGAACTAAGAAAGATGCACATAATTACCTAAATGTACATGGACAGTTCTTCGTAATATTATATTTCTTATACAAATAAAACCACTTTTTAAAATGAAAATACTCCTTCTCATTATCCGCTTTAAGTTTAATAAATAATATGCTAATTTAATTATTATAAATAATATAAAGTTCAGTAAATAATATGAAGTATTCGCTACTGGTTAGTTTACAGATTATATAATTACGATAAACATATAATGTTCAAAGGCTACAATTTTTAAACAATTTAAAAAAAAAATGAAACGATGTTTAAAGGCTAGAATATTTGAACGATTTAAATTCAAAGAAACAGTGTTTAAAGGCTAAAATTACTGAACGATTTAAAGTGAGCGCAACAGTGTTTAAAGGTCACAATTTTTGAGCGATTTATTATGAACGAAACAGTGTTTAAAGGCGAAATTTTTGAGCGATTTAAAGTGAACGAAGCAGTGTTTAAAGGCGAAATTTTTTTGGCGGGTAATGGGCGCCGCCATCTTGCACCGAGGACCTGCGCCAGGATTGGTATATTCTATCTACTACCTGATTACCAAACCAAATTTTATAGACCGAACTATCTACAATGAGAATATAGTAGCTGTACATATGGGAAAAACCGAAAGTATTGTTTAACAAACCCATATACATTGGAATGTGCATATTAGATTTATCCAAAACTGTGATGTACCAATTTCATTATGATACAATGTTGCAAAAATATTCCAATAATAACTTAAAGATGATGTATACAGATACAGATTCGCTTATTTATAAAGTTTTAACAGATGATGTCTTTGAAGATATGAAAAAAATGCATCACTACTTCGATTTCTCTGATTATCCTAAAAATCATTTCTGTTTCTCAGATGAAAATAAAAAAAAGTTAGGAAAGTTTAAAGATGAATTAAATTCAAAAATAGTTTTAAAATATGTTGGGTTAAGAGCCAAAATGTACGCCGTCATGATGGAAGATGGTGTAAAGAAGCGTGCTAAGGGTGTAAAAGTGTCATCGTTAAAACAATATATCACTTTTGAAGACTATGAGCAAGTGTTATTAAACAATGAAATTATGCATACACCTATGAGATCGATACAATCAAAGGAGCATAATATTTTTAGTACCGAGATAAATAAAGTTTCCCTTTCTCCGTTTGATGATAAAAGACACATATTAGAAGATGGGGTCAATACTTTGGCCTACGGTCATTATGAATTGGCTGAGTTGAACAAATTGAAATAAAAATAAAAAATAATATTTAAAAATTAAAAAAAAGAAATATTAAACAAAAAGAAAATACAAAAAAATAATTTGTTATTTATTCTGAGTTAATTGTATTAAGAAGTTTGTTATTTTCTAGTAGATTTTTTTTTGTTTTTGGTCACTGGCACGGTATTGATTTACCTGTAAACCAAAACTTGTGTGTGTGTGTGTGTGTGTGTGTGTGTGTGTGTGTGTGTGTGTGTGTGTATGATTTGGTCACTGGCACGGTATTGATTTACCTGTAAACCAAAAGTATGTGTGATTTGGTCACTGGCACGGTATTGATTTACTCGTAAACCAAAAGTATGTATGATTTGGTCACTGGCGAGGCTATAAACGCCCGTAAACCACTGAACCCTCTCGATGTATCTTCACCTTGACGTGGTGAGAGGGCTTAATGCTGTAAGCTGAACTAAGAAAGATGCACATAATTACCTAAATGTACATGGACAGTTCTTCGTAATATTATATTTCTTATACAAATAAAACCACTTTTTAAAATGAAAATACTCCTTCTCATTATCCGCTTTAAGTTTAATAAATAATATGCTAATTTAATTATTATAAATAATATAAAGTTCAGTAAATAATATGAAGTATTCGCTACTGGTTAGTTTACAGATTATATAATTACGATAAACATATAATGTTCAAAGGCTACAATTTTTAAACAATTTAAAAAAAAAATGAAACGATGTTTAAAGGCTAGAATATTTGAACGATTTAAATTCAAAGAAACAGTGTTTAAAGGCTAAAATTACTGAACGATTTAAAGTGAGCGCAACAGTGTTTAAAGGTCACAATTTTTGAGCGATTTATTATGAACGAAACAGTGTTTAAAGGCGAAATTTTTGAGCGATTTAAAGTGAACGAAGCAGTGTTTAAAGGCGAAATTTTTTTGGCGGGTAATGGGCGCCGCCATCTTGCACCGAGGACCTGCGCCAGGATTGGTATATTCTATCTACTACCTGATTACCAAACCAAATTTTATAGACCGAACTATCTACAATGAGAATATAGTAGCTGTACATATGGGAAAAACCGAAAGTATTGTTTAACAAACCCATATACATTGGAATGTGCATATTAGATTTATCCAAAACTGTGATGTACCAATTTCATTATGATACAATGTTGCAAAAATATTCCAATAATAACTTAAAGATGATGTATACAGATACAGATTCGCTTATTTATAAAGTTTTAACAGATGATGTCTTTGAAGATATGAAAAAAATGCATCACTACTTCGATTTCTCTGATTATCCTAAAAATCATTTCTGTTTCTCAGATGAAAATAAAAAAAAGTTAGGAAAGTTTAAAGATGAATTAAATTCAAAAATAGTTTTAAAATATGTTGGGTTAAGAGCCAAAATGTACGCCGTCATGATGGAAGATGGTGTAAAGAAGCGTGCTAAGGGTGTAAAAGTGTCATCGTTAAAACAATATATCACTTTTGAAGACTATGAGCAAGTGTTATTAAACAATGAAATTATGCATACACCTATGAGATCGATACAATCAAAGGAGCATAATATTTTTAGTACCGAGATAAATAAAGTTTCCCTTTCTCCGTTTGATGATAAAAGACACATATTAGAAGATGGGGTCAATACTTTGGCCTACGGTCATTATGAATTGGCTGAGTTGAACAAATTGAAATAAAAAATAATATTTAAAAATTAAAAAAAAGAAATATTAAACAAAAAGAAAATACAAAAAAATAATTTGTTATTTATTCTGAGTTAATTGTATTAAGAAGTTTGTTATTTTCTAGTAGATTTTTTTTTGTTTTTGGTCACTGGCACGGTATTGATTTACCTGTAAACCAAAACTTGTGTGTGTGTGTGTGTGTGTGTGTGTGTGTGTGTGTGTGTGTGTGTGTGTGTATGATTTGGTCACTGGCACGGTATTGATTTACCTGTAAACCAAAAGTATGTAGAATTTGGTCACTGGCGAGGTATTGATTTACTCGTAAACCAAAAGTATGTATGATTTGGTCACTGGCGAGGCTATAAACGCCCGTAAACCACTGAACCCTCTCGATGTATCTTCACCTTGACGTGGTGAGAGGGCTTAATGCTGTAAGCTGAACTAAGAAAGATGCACATAATTACCTAAATGTACATGGACAGTTCTTCGTAATATTATATTTCTTATACAAATAAAACCACTTTTTAAAATGAAAATACTCCTTCTCATTATCCGCTTTAAGTTTAATAAATAATATGCTAATTTAATTATTATAAATAATATAAAGTTCAGTAAATAATATGAAGTATTCGCTACTGGTTAGTTTACAGATTATATAATTACGATAAACATATAATGTTCAAAGGCTACAATTTTTAAACAATTTAAAAAAAAATGAAACGATGTTTAAAGGCTAGAATATTTGAACGATTTAAATTCAAAGAAACAGTGTTTAAAGGCTAAAATTACTGAACGATTTAAAGTGAGCGCAACAGTGTTTAAAGGTCACAATTTTTGAGCGATTTATTATGAACGAAACAGTGTTTAAAGGCGAAATTTTTGAGCGATTTAAAGTGAACGAAGCAGTGTTTAAAGGCGAAATTTTTTTGGCGGGTAATGGGCGCCGCCATCTTGCACCGAGGACCTGCGCCAGGATTGGTATATTCTATCTACTTATATACTTTTGATTATTTTGCTTCTATTTGTTTTTTTATTTTTTGTATATATAGTGTGAATGTTATCCTACCTCACTATAACCAATGTCAAAGAGACAGATTGTTGTAATACTCAATAAATAAATTTAAAAAAAAATCAGGAAACAATTCTGAGAAGTTATATTCTTTAGTAAACGGCATGCATTAGCAAACGAAATTCTCCTAAAAAGTCGAAAATTTCTATTTTAGAATAAATCGTACTTAAGAATTTTAGAGGACGCAAAAACAAATCGTAATAGACTTTTCAAGAAAAAAAATTCAGTTTTATGCATATTAAATTTTTATTTACTGTCTTCTATTGTCCAAGTGACAGATTGTTATATTTCTAAATAAATAAACTTAAAAATTACTGTACTCTTGTATCTCTTGGACTACTGATCACAACTCAATTTATAAAACAAGCGACTAATGTACACTACTAGTAGGAAATATCTTTTTAATAATTAAAGTTTCATGATATTAATTACAAAAATAAAAATGATATTTTTGGATTTAAATCAAAAAACAGACACACTACGTGGTCTGGTACACCGTGGATTCCGGTGTAATTAATATATGTACATACCATTAAAGTCCAGGCAGTAAAAGAAGATTCCTTCTTGAATTCAAAGTTTTAATATCTTTAGTTGAAAGTACAAAAATCTTTTTGTTTTTTTTTTAATTTAAACTTTGTGGGTTGAAACATGAGCAATATTAAACCAAAAGAGCTTTAGGTTTTCCTGACTCTTGTTGATAAGAGCTCTGTGCTACTTGACTCCAAGTATTTAAGTCTATGAGGATCGAATCTCTAGCTGACCACTTCAGCTTGAGGACTCTTCAACTCCTGCTGTACAGAACTCAACTAGCTGAGATTCCTTTCCACATTTTTCTTAACAATTATTTTATTATAAACTTTTAAAATGATCGATCTATTGTTTTTTTTCCAAAATATAAGATCCAAAATTTTTCCTAAATAAACCTCAACTTAATTCATATGGATTTAAAGCCTATTAAACAAAAATATTTTCCTAAAAGTGGAATATTTGTAGTATAGTTTGAGAGGATAAACAAAAAAATCGCAAATAATTTTTGATTTTTTTAACGGAATTTATTAAACGATGTTCAGCCGTGTAGTAATACTTTTTAATTGCTTTCAACAAAGACAAACACTGCTTTCATTTGAAGTAATTTTTATTTATTATACTGTGGAACAATTTTAAATTACCTAAATTAAATATTTTTGTATTTATCTCTTCACGTAAAAAATCACGAATCTTGAATTTCATATCTTTATGTTGAGAATTGAGCCATTGTTTATATAAATTAATTTGTAGATCTTATTTTATATATTATGTATTAAGTATGAATGTCTTTCTTTTTTATATTTCTATTTGTTTTACATATGACTTATTTATTTAATTTGCTACCAATTTCTGTATTTTTTTTTTTAAATTTGAATTCAAGTTACATTTCTTTAGTTTTATAGTTTTTAACTTTGTTATATAGACATATATTTTTATTTATTTATTTATATTTTATTTTTTTTATTGCATTGTATATATAGTATGAATGGGCCTCACTCAGCTTCAGTACTCAGTGCCCTTAAATGTAGCAAAATGTATTATTTCTCAATACATATACTATATAATATATTATATTATATAATATAATATATTATGCCACATAATATATATATATACTATATTATGTGTCATTTACTTTGTTTGACACTAATTTTGTTTTATTTTATATATTATGTATTATGTTCTTTGAACCTTTCTTTGTTTCGACGAGAAGTGTGAGGACGAGAAGTATCTTGGTGGAATTAAATTCCTTTTCGGTCGATCAAAGCAGGATAACGCTCTGAAAACTTCCTGTCTTTCGAGTCTTTCGCAGTAGAGTCCAGAATTCATAGAGCATCCATCAGGGAAAAAATCGTGATGAATAACGCCTTCAAAATTCCAAAATACGCAAAGCATGATTTTTTTTTTCAAATCGTCCCCTAACATAAACCGGGAACAAAAGAGATTGACTGCGATCTAGCCATTGCTTACGGGTATCCAGATTTTGCCAGTAAACACACTTTTCTTCCCATGTGACAATCTTCCGGTAAAATCTCATGTCAGAAGAGTTTTCAATAATTATTCACAAATTTCTAAGCTCTTAGCTGATTGCTGAAAAGTAAGTTAGTGAGGGACCAATCTACTGCTCTTTTTCACCTTCTCCATAGAGAATAAATGACGACAAACAGTATCTTTCGACATACCACACACTCCGGCAAGTTCATGACTAGTTTTGGACGGGTTTGACTGAACAGCTTCTTGTAGAACCTCATCAATATCCATTAATGGTCGCTCGGAGCCCTTTTTCCTTCCCAACGTCGTATCGCCACTGCTCAATTATTCAAACCCACGCCGCGCAGTGTGCTGGTCAAGGACACCTTCCCCTTCATATTTAATAGTTTCAAGAGTTGCTACCGTAGCTGTGGCATTTTTTTTTTTTTACAGTAATGCCATAAAATTAAGAGAATTATGTAGGACGTTGTCATGTTTCTTCTTTGAAACAAATAACTAAACTGAGTTTTTTCTTAAGAAATCGAATGGGATTAAACAAGCCTAGAGAATGCTTTAAAGCGATTATTAACTATTGAATAGGATTAAAATATTTACAGTCCTTTGAAATCTTGAATTTGATAAAACGGTTATTTTGATTTACACCCTGTTATTTATTATTGCACTACATTCATATTGAAACATGAAACTTCACCAATTGTATGTGATGAATATCATATCTTGATAATATTATACTGTAGGAATAAACATGTTTCGAATGCATTATGGAGAAAGATGACTATCTAATGTACGTAAAATATTCACTGCTTCCAATCGAGCCCTAAAAATCGCTAAGAGCGAAAACCTCATCACCAATGCAAAAGAGGCAGAGCTCATTATAAGTTTTCATAACCTGGGATTTAAATATCAAGAGAAACTTGGGAAGTTTCTTCGGAAGAAAAGCTTCATTTCCATTTCAATATTTTGAATGATCTTTTTCCCAATGAGATTCGGGCTGGATATATTGATGAAAATCAAACGTTATTACCAATGAATTCAGCCTATCATGAAATAGTGATAAATGAGTAAGTCTGATTAATGATTATTCTATGTTCTAAATCTAGAATATATATATTATTATACAATATGGTTGTATGTTTCACTTTTCCAGCACTCGGTGTAATGGGTTTGCTCAATAAACATTAAACAAGAAATGACGGATCTTAAAACCTTACCACAACTACAATAAATGTCATGAAAAATAATGGTTCAAAGTCATACCATGGTTTATAGTAACTTTTATGTGGGTTTTAAGGTGTGCTATTACGTAATTGCAATTATATGAAATCAATAACAATCTAATTTTTATAATAATGTCAAGAAATTCTGTTGTCGATGACTTTTTAGAATTATTAAAACAATGAAACTTTTGAAAGTGATTTGGATGTTTGAAATTAAAAAAAACAAAAACGCTGCGAATTATTCCACAATAGTTTATTATTTCCAAACAATTATACATCTAAAGTAACATTATCTTCCTAGTGACAAAAATAAATAAATAAAAGGTGATTCCAATTATTTCTTTAAGCATTTTTTCATCATTAGTAATTTGCTAAAAAAAAAAAAAAATAGCATTACTTCATTAACACATTCAAAAATCAAAAATCAAAACAAAGGATATAATCTTTGCAATATAAGTTATAAGAAAAATCTAGAGATCATCTCTTTGCCCCACTAGCGGATCCAGGATTTAATTTTGGGAGGGGCTTCGGCCCGAAAGTTTTTTTTTTCACAAAAGTAACGATAATTACTTTGGAAAAAAAGAAAGAAACTAACTACCTGTATGAAATGGTGTTTAAGTGATTCCTAAAGCCCTTTTAATATTAATCACACGAACAATAATACTTTAAGAGATACTTTTTAAAGATTTTTTTCGATAAAACATGGTTCTATTTTACCATTTTGGGGGGGGGGGGCTTCAGCCCGAAAGCCCCCCCGTGCTTTGCTCCTAATTGTCCGATTATAACGATGTTTTTTTAGGAAATTTTGTAAACTTATGATAAACCACACAATATCAACAAAAAGTGTGTATTTTTTTAGTTATTCGGAACCCAATTTTACCATCCCTCGTATCTTTATTTTCTAGCTTCTTTTCGTTGAAGTATGTTATATAGGTACATTTAAAGAATATCGAGAAGAAGATTTTAGCCAAGTTTTATTGAAATCGGTACATTCCTTTAAGCGCTACAATCTATAATAACGCAGGTTTTTCAGCTGCCGTCTTAAAAGGAAAAGGCGAATAATAATGTCGATGAAGGAGGATTATCCTCGGATGTTCTCTGATTTTAAATCCAATTTTAAAACAAAATCGTACCACTATTTTCGGAGAAAATGCTTGGACGGCGTACGGCTGACGAACGAAAATGTTATTCGTTTTTCGAATTCTACGTATCTTAAAACGTAAAACCTCAGATTTTGAAGCAGGATCAAGTTTTTGAATTTTTTGGTCGATTACAATGGTCCATTATTGAAAAACTAAACCGAAAAAATTAATTACATTTTAAAATGATATCATCTAATAAGAACATCAATTTCATCATTTGGAGCAATTTTCGCTTAAAGTGGAAAAACAATAAATATATTCTCATAAATATCTGCGAACCCATTGATTTTATTTTTAAAACAATTATAGGATCATTTTTATAGAGATTCTGAAGTACGTTAATATTGTACTCTATAATATTTGCAAACAACCGCATAGTTTGTAAAACATTCTCAAAAAGCGAAAAAAATATCAGTTTTCTGTCCTTCTCCCCTCACCACTATCAAAACCTGACGCGGGATTCTTTGGGACTTTTTACAAGTTATGTGGAGCGATGGGAACAATTTCTCACAGGTTACATCTTTATTTTTTATTTTTATGTTGTAGGTCAGTTGAAATTTAAATATGTTCCCTCTAACCTACGTAGTTACACACGGCACACAAGTATAACTAAATAAATCAACGATAATAATACAACAATAAAATTACATAAAAAATTATATAGGACAATTAAAGCCCAGTTGATTACCTATATTGAAATGCACGAGTGTAAATTGAATTATCAACGAGATGATGGCTCCAGAGTTGAGGAAAGGTTAAAATTGATTTAAATAATTGGGAATATTGGAAATAAATAAATGGAAAAATAACAAGGAAGTAAAATTATACAACTTCCTTTTAGCTTGGATGAATCAATTCATAATTTCTCAGTAATTGTAATCGACTAAGTAAAAGAAAATAATTACAAAACTGATTTTATGTTTTGAATCATCATGTATAGAAATTAGAATAAGCTAAATCTTTGCTAATTATGGCTAGATTTTCATGAATTTTTGGTTTATTATTTTCACTAATAAATCATTGTAATCGGCCTCGTTATCTTCTTACTTTGAACTATTTAGGGAGTGCTATCATTGGATAGTTTCTCCACAAGTCTGTTCATGTCATTACTCTGGATTTGCACAAATTTAATAGTTGTATTTATTAAACAGTTGTAAATTTGATTACATTAATCATCCCACATTATTAAAAGTTTCGAGAAAATGCTAATTATAACTTTCGAAAGAATTTGATAATTGAATAATGGAGAACAAAAGTAAAGAGATTATCCAGGAAAAAAATTAATCTTTGGAAATACAGGTCAGAAGGTATACGTATAATATATCGTTGAAAAGCGGAGAAATTTAGAAAAAATAATATATAATAAATAAAGTTGTAGAAGGTAACGGAAAGTGTCGAAAAAATATAAATAATAATTTCTGAAAACTAGATTTGTTCTCTTATATTCTTACTAAATGTAAATTTTTTTTTTGTTTATAAAATATGTATTTGCGCCTGTCAACAATAAGTTGACAATCAGCAAATGTGATGGTGATAATGATATAATGACATGACAGGCATGGGGAAGGAAAGTACTCAGCAGTACCTCTTCCCTAACTTGTTCCAATTACTTAGGTTGTCTAAGGAAGGAGATCCCTCATCCAACGCCTTTTTAGTCTCCTGCTCATGTTCTGAGGTATGTCAGCTGTGGCCATGTCTCTTATAAGTCTGTTATTATGTCCGTTTAAATTTGTGTAAAATCGTTGATATAGGGTCGTTATATGTTGGTCAACTGTTGGAAAGTGGAGGTCAGTATGTAGAGTTTTGTTAGTCACGTACCAAGGTGCTTTTGTTATGAGTCGCAATAATTTTGATTGGAACGTTTGAAGTTTATGTATGTGGGTCTTTTTAGCGATGCCGTATATTTGTGATGAGTATGTCCATATGGGCTTCAGTAAGTATGTATATGTATTCAGTTTCTGTTTTAGTTTTAGTTTTGAAGATTTGGCAAAAAGAGAGTAAAGTAGTTTGAGTCGTTTGTTAAGTGTCATGCGTTTCATTTTAACATGTGGGCCCCATGTCATCCTTCTGTCGAAGGTGAGTCCAAGGTAAGGTACCGTGGAATTACTGAGAAATTTGATTGTTGTCAATAGAAACTGGAGGACAGGTGTTTTTTCGAAAAGTAAATGTTATATGTTTGGGTTTGCCATGATTAAGTCGAATTTTCCATAGTGTGAACCAATCTTATAGTTCAAGCAAATGATGTTGTAGAGTTAGTGAGGCCTGTGTAGGGTCTTGATGTTTTGTGAGGATTGTTGTATCGTCTGCATATGTAGCTGTCAAGATCTCATCGTCAATAGGTATATCGTAAGTGTATATAACGTAAAGTAGATGGGCTAGTATTGAACCTTGGGGAAGTCCGGCCAAGATTGGACGGACTGAAGACACTTCCGAGCCCTGCCGAACTGAAAAAAATCTGTCGAAGAGGAAAATTTGAAGGATAAGATAGTACGTGTATGGAAGTATAGTCTTAAGTTTAAAGAGAAGACCCTGGTGCCTTAAATGGCATTGTTTAAATACTATTTCATTGTACTTGTGTGAAATATAAAAATATGTAAAAATTCATGGATATGTTTATAACCTTAAATACATTTACTGTAGTTTAATAACTCTAGAACTGATATTATGTTTCAATAATTAGGTAATCATCGTCCTTTCATTACGAAAAAGCATGATGTAACCTTTTAGAAAATTAAATTAGTCAATAATTTGATGAATTTTCTCTTTGTGATATCCAAATTTACAATTAGTGTGATAACTTTTGACATATATATGACAAGAGATGCGAATCTTGTAATTCCATTTTAGTAAACTTTGCAATGAAAAATAACAGTTTAATAACTATTAGTCAAACCAACCATAATCAACCATTGAAATAGTAAATAGGATTTATATAATTAGTTATTTGTTAGCTGTAAGGTTTAGGGCATTAGATCGGTTAAAAATGCACTTATAAAAATTTATAATAGCCCAATATTGTCATAAAATAATACCAATTTAAAGCTGATGGGTAAGTGAATGTTTTGTGTTGGGCGCACAAGATTTTATGTTTTGATTTGTTAAATCATTTTTGAAAATTGTAAATAGAATTTTAAAATCAATTAAACAGCTGAATTTCTTTTATAGTTTGTTTTTAAAATTTTATGATTTGTTTCCGAATTTAATTATTGTAACTGGTGGAGGTAACACATCTAGAAGGTACTTTGCTAATATTTGTTCGATTCGCATAAGATTTGTCAACCTTTTACGGGAATGTAATTTTTTTTCATCAATATTTTTTTAAATTTATATATATATATATATATATATATATATATATATATATATATATATATATATATATATATATGAAACGTCTGAAATACAATAATTAATCTAATAGGTTTTAAGTTTGAGAAGGACCTAAAGTGAATAATACTACAAGGCGGTATGCGAGAATTGGCTAGGATTAAATGCAAAACAGCTGGGAAGATTATGACAGATTAAATATGACAGATTAATCCCGGGCTTAGACTCTGCTAAATCTATCCTAAATCCTAGTCCGAATACGCGGAGCTGTCATGTAAGGGCACTCCCAGGCCAGAAAGGCTTACTGTTCCCAGGCTCGGAGAATAGTATTCATATTATTCATCAAACTTAATTTTAAGTTAATTTTTAATTAATTATTTATACTACACATCATCACCATCATCATCATCAACCGATGGTACTATAACTGTGTCCAATTTTACAGGACTTTCACAGGCAAATATTTGTTTAAAATAAATAATAATGTAGAGATCGTTGACCGTGATATAATTCGAGAAGGAGTTGATCGGGGGGTGCGGTCAAATAAATACTAAATTTAAAAAATAAAATAAATAATAAATAAAAAGGCTTAGCGAACCCGAAGGTTCGATGCCGACACCACCAATCGCTTATTGCACACCTCCCTCCATCGTTCGCCGTCCAAACCCAGTCCCTTCAGATCGGCTTTAATGCAATCTTCCCACCTTCGCTTCGGTCTACCTCTCGGACGCTCTTACCATTCGGCACAGCAAATATTAACCATTTAGGAATTCTCTCGTTACTAAGCCCAACAACTTTACAAGCCCATTTGATTCGCCGCGATGAAATTACCTCAATTATATTACCCGAATACAGTTCACGCAATTCGGCGTTGTGTAACCGTCTGAACTCTCCGGTTAACTCATCCTTCTTCGGTCCGAATATTCTACGCAATACTTTATTTTCAAAAACCTTAAGACGCTGCTCATCCCTTAATGTAAGCGGCCAAGTTTCGCCCCCATAAAGAACTGTAGGCAAGATAATTGTTTTATAGATTCTAATTTTTAAGTTTCGGGACAAGAGGCGCGAACTAAGTAGTTTTGTCACAGAAAAATAGCAAGCATTTCCCGCCTTCAGTCTAACCTTAATCTCTTCTTCAATTTCGTTTTTTCTAGTTATCGTAGAACCTAGATACTTAAACTTATCTACCTGTTCAAACATATTACCATCTATATCGATATCACCAGTAGTATTGCCATTTTTGCAGCTAACCATATATTTTGTTTTATCCACGTTTATTTCGAGTCCTAGTTCTTTACCGGCTTTCATTAACGTTGTCGTATTTAGTTTTATAGTTTCAAGGTCTTCGCTTAACATTACCAGATCATCCGCATAGCCCAGCACGGATGTTGTCCCACCCAGATCCAACCCTTTCTCGGTACGCATTACCTCCCTAATGGAGGTAATGCGTACCGAGAAAGTGTTGGATCTGGGTGGGACAACATCCGTGCTGGGCTATAAATTTAAAAAATAGTATTTTTAATTAATACGCCGACGTTTGGACCCACCTTTTCATCAGGGCTACAAATATAGAAGGTACAGGGTGAAAATAAAATAATAATTATTATTAATTAGATACTAAATAAGAAATAGTTGTCTGATAAAAAATAATAAGATGCCATTAGAGTGGGTGATAATGTAGTTAAAATATCAAGTATTATATATATATAGAAGATACAAACAAAAATAGAAAATAAGTATGAATAAAAATATAAAACGAAGAAAAATATAGCGTGTAAGTTAAAATAAACAGATTGTGATAAAAGATAAGAAATGAGTCTATAACAAACTGGTAAAGATTACATCTCATAACTGTAGGTTAACAGATAAAGATAACCTATTAAGAAAACCTAATAGATAATGTTAACCTACAAACTATTCCATAAGGCAGTGGATCAGGCAATAAAGCAATGTTCAAATGTTTTAGGTCTATGGGAAGTGGTATAAAGGTCAGAAACACGGGATCTTGTTTTCTGTGAGTGGACTATATAAGATACTGAGTGATCGTTTGAAATAGGTATTATTATTATTATTATGGTATATTTTATTATATTATATTACATATTAAAAAATGCAACTTTTTATAACTTATTTATTTATTATTCATTGCACCGAACGATAGTTGTTGGTATCTGTTCGAACCAAATTATTATTATTGGTTAAATATACTCTAAATTCTAAAAAAAATTCATACTGGACAATACAAAATAATTTGAAAAATTGAAATTGCACTCTTGGTTTCATCAAATTGTAAAATCCTAGATACACGACAAAACCACATTTCACTCTTCAACTGTTAATCATCCAGATGCACTTGTCCTGTTCCTTTCTTCATCTCTGTTACTCAATCACACTGAACGAAGACATAATAAATAAATAAAAGAATGTACAGTTGTTTGGTGTGCTGTAACGCATTTGCAAAAATGTTATAAAATACAATAAATAAATATATAATTATTCAATGAGTCATTAAAGATACATTTATAAAACAAGAAAAGCATTTCAGAGTAAATTAATCGAATTTCTTCTTAATTTCAATTCGGCCTAAGTACAGTAGGAGATGGGGTGCGCAAAGACCTCATTAAGAAAGCTAATAAGGAAAAAAAAGAATTCTAATTAGAAAACAAGATTGTCTCCTGGCACCTTAAGGGACTTCAGGACTTAATTCCTCCATCCTTCAGGACTTTTCAACTTCATTTTTTAAACCAGTTAAGTTAGTTAATTAAAGTATTCCCTTCCGACTTCTTCCTTTGGGACCTACGGGATATCTGTATTTTTTATGCACATCTTAAGCGTTTTAAAGTATTAAAGCATTTGCTTTGTTAAAGAGGCAGATGTTGGCTTAACAATAACTGTTATGTATAACTGTTATGTTGGCCTAATTATAACTGTTAAATGAACTATTAAAAATGTGTTAGCAGTTACCAAATGATAAAATGTTCCAGTAACATGTTATTTTTATAACCTATGAGTTTGCTATGTCATATTGGTTATTAGGTTAATTAATAATTAGTCTGCCCTGTAAGAACTCTCACATTATCTTCCACCTAGTGTATTCGTGTATGGACATACCCGTTGGCTTAGAAACAGTACTTTCTAAGGTAAAATATTGCGATCGTGAAAATTTTCGAATCCGAATTTTCAACGGAAATACATGTTTTGAGACCCCCTGGGTCCATATAACCAAGTCCCGTAAAATGGTCTGGGCGTATGTGTATGTGAAAAGTCTAGCTCAAAAACGAAAGGTCGTTCGTAAATGATATTACGTATTTAAAATAGGTACACATTTGCATTCAGATTACTTTCTTTTTTATTTATTTCTCATCTAAAATTCAACAATTTAAATGTGTGTAATTGTGATTTAATGGTTGAATAATGAAGAGAAGGATGGTTGCGGTGATCAGTCAGAAATTAAAAGGCAAAAGTAAATAATTATATTTATTTTAACATTTGTCGACATTTCGACCTGAAGACCAGGCCTCCATCAGGGCTAAGAAAAGAACCAGACAATAAGGTATGAGAAACATAAACAATGTAGGTAAAAAATATTATCGTAAAACGAAGTGGATAGAGTAGTGACAATAACGAGAACTAAGAAATAAATAATAATAACCGTTACAATTATTCCGTAACGGTTATTAAAATGTGTGTATTTTTCTTAAAGCGTAACCTTTCCGTAGCATCGTTAAATCGTTTCTAAATTTAGAATCAATCACTATTCATCGGTGATGGATAAATTCGTGATAAATTCTAAAACTCATCTTATCCAAAAATTGGATTGTTATTTTCACATTAAATCGAAACAATGTATGTTTCAAACGAGTCGTTTATTTTCTAAGTCAACACTAATTAACAACATTGTTTTTTACGAAAAGCGAAAAAAAACTATATTAGTTTATTATTACTTTAACTTACCTTTATATGGAATATATAGTAAGGGAAAGTATTGCGATCGTGAAAATTTTTGAATCCGAATTATCAACGAAAATACATGTTTTGAGGTCCCCTGGGTCCAAATAAGTCCTGCAAAATGGTCTGTGCGCGTGTGTGTTTGTGGAGTTAGTCATTCTGTAAACTGATAGGCTCAGTGACCGTAGTTGTGTGGTTTATAAAAGCAGATGGAGAAACTAGATTTTTACTGCCTACCATCGATATAATAAATAGACTTTTTTTAATTTTAATGGTCTTAATGATTTGTTATTTGTAAGCTTTAAGATTTAGCTCCGTTTAAAATGCACTTAAAAAGTTTCATAATAGCCCAACAATGCCAGAAAATAATTTCCATTCAAAGTAGAGGGGTAAGTGAAAGTAGAGGGGGTGTGTTGTGCGCACCAGACTTTTTTTATCTATGTCGAATAATTTACACTTTGGTTTATTATTTTCAATAATGAAACATTGTGATCGACCAAAAAATTCAAAACCTTAACCCCCTCTCAAAATTTGAGCTTTCACGTTTCAGGACGCGTAGAATTCGAAAAACGAATAAAACATTTTTTGTCCGTCCGCCGTCCGCGCATTTTCTCCGAAACTACTGGACCGATTTTTTTAAAACTTTGATATAAAATCAGAGGTCACCCGAGGATGATCATCCTTCATCGACATTACTATCCACCTTTAACTGTCAAAATGGCGGCCGAAAAACCTGCGTTGCTATAGACTGTAGCTCCTAAAAGAATGTACAGATTTCAATAAAACTTCGCTACAGTCATTTTCTCGACGCCCTTTAAATTTATCTATATAACATACTTAAAAAAGAAGCTGGAAAAAAAGTTACGAGGGATGGTAAAATTAAATTCCGAATAAGTTGAAAAGTTTTTATTTTGATATTGTATTGTTTTTTTTAAAGTTTACGAAATTTCCTAAAAAACAAAAAAAAAAAATCGTTAAAATTGGACAATTAGGAGCAAAGATATGGTAACCGGTTTTTTTTTATATGTTCTACTCCAAATGTTACATCCTTGGTTTGGTTTTTAAATTTTGAATGTGTTACTGAAGTAATGCTATTTTTTTTTTTTTTTAGCATATTACTAATGATTAAAAAAGAAGTTTAGTCCAATAATTGGAATCACCTTTTGTTTATTTTTATTTTTAAATTGGAAGGTAATGTTACTTTAGATGTATAATTGTTTGGAAATAATAAACCATTGTGAAATAATTTGCAGCGTTTTTTTTTTAATTCAATGAGTCATTTAATTAACTTTATTTTAAAAATCAATCAAAGGTCAATGAAAGTCAATGAATAACTTGCAGACATTTTATAGGACGGACGTGATGTTGCTATTGGTAACGCTGATATTCGTTCACCCTAGATTTCTACTAACTGTTTTAAACTCCCATCAAAAGTTGCATCAATATTGCCAATAATTGGTTAGTAAAATAAAGTTATAAAACAAATCAAACATCAGTAAATAATGTCAATAAATTACCAGATCTTGTCATGAAAGGCTGTATTGCAACATGGCATTCCACTCCTGGTTTAATACAAGGACGAGGAGGTTTAATATTCTCCAAGGGATTGTAAGTTCGCTTTTGCCGGTTCCCTTTTTTTAATATCCACTCCTTCTTACCCTACTACAGCTTCATTATTACAACTGTCCCAAAATATTTGCTACCTTTGAGCATATTTATAATTTTTTTATATTATGAATATTTTATTATTAATTTTATTGTTAGGTAAGGCGAATAATTATTTCATAATACGTTAAAACCACACGAAGTGAAATTTCGTTATTATAAATATAAATGGAAAAAGTCAAAGACCTTTGGACTGACCATAACTTCGTAGCTTGAACACATTTTGAGGATAAAAGGGAAGAAATAATTCAAAATAAAATTTTGAAAATATAATATAAATATAATAAAATATAAAATATATATATATATATATATATATATATATATATATATATATATATATATATATATAAGACGGAAATATGGACAGAACAGCTAAAAAAAGGAAAAGAAATCACTAATGACAAATGACGTATACATTTTTTCAAAATGTATATAAAATATATTATATATATATATATATATATATATATATATATATATATATATATATATATATATATATATATATATATATATAAAAATATATATGAGGTCCCTGTATACATATATATATAAGTTAGCTGTATATAAGCCATAAATAATAATAAGAACTATGTTACTGATAGGATTAACAAAACATTGTAAGTGAAAACAAACTGTTACTATATATATGGGATGAAGTAAATAATAAAGTTAGTTGCTCACGAACCTGTGTACTGTTACTATGCCCTAAAACCCTTTTTTTTCGATCAGTCTTTCAGTCTAATCGTAAGTGGTGCCGAAAGCCGGGAGGAATTCCGAATTTTATCGCGCGGCTAATAGTATCGTGAATTTCGGAAAAATCACTTGGCGAACTCACACAAGCTTCTAATCAATTGATAATAATTATGATGGAAGAAGAATTGAAGAAGCTAGAGTACCAACTTGCTCAGGCTGCAGTGGAGAGACAGAAATTGGAAGCGGAGCGTCAGAAACTAGAAACGCAGCTATCGAAAGCGACCGAAAACACGCAGATCGAGTTGCTTAAGATAAGGACGCAGAACTCGGCATTTATTCACGAGGTAATTAGCCAGTTAGAACCGTTCACAGGTGTAGTAGGTGACCTCGAACATTTTATCAAAGGTGCTGACCAGATTAAAACTTTGATTACCGCCAGACAGGAGGCAGGCACGTTGCTGGAGTCTGACGTACGAATATTGGAAGCCTCTTTGATTGGTCGTATCTCGCGGCGAGTTTTAAACGCCGTACAGGGCGATTTGACGGTCTCCTGGGAGACGCTGAAGATACGGCTCAAGAAGTTATACGGCGGTGGCAGGTGGACCCCGGAAGAGGATGTTTTCTACTTGTTTAAAGAGCGTAGAACCCAGGGCCAATCGGAGGGCGAGTTCGCCGAAAAGTTATTGGTATTATACAATAGACTGACGGAGAAGATGGTGGAAACGTGCGGCCAGGCGGAAGGAGCCCAGAAGATGGAATTTCTAAGGGGTGTGCTAAAGGTGCAACTAAACCATTATGTGGACCGTCCGGGATCACTACCCAGAGACCGCGATTTTATCGAATGCGCCCACGACCTGGTCGATGCGAGGGAGCGGAATGAAACCCGCTTCGAAAAACCGGAAGCGGAATGGACGGAAGTGAGATCACCGAGAAGGCGACAACGCAGTATTACGAGGAGGAATAACACTAACGGAGGCTTCGAAAAGCGACCAAGCAAAGGCTTTGAAGACGGAAGACGGAAGCCGGGGCGCCGTTGCTACGAATGCAATCGTACAGGGCACGTAGCGGCCCAATGTAAGCTCACGAGGTGCTACGAGTGCGGCAGACAGGGGCACGTTGCGAGAGAATGTCCAAGGCGCAACCCCCGACCGAACAGAAGGGAAGCACAGCATGAGCCCATGGAGATCAACAACCAGGACTGGAGCGGAAGACGGACTGGTAGGAGAGGCGGGGGACGCTACACCAGCGGAGAATCCTCGGAGGACGAAAGCATCCGGTCTGGGCGCAGTCGTCCGACTACGAGAAGGCAAGAGGTGAGTGGGGGGAATCCCTGGAGGGGGGGATCGTCAGGAACGGAGGTAGCGGTGGGACGCGCGCGCTCGGACTGAGGACGCGGCAACGGGAGGGGCAACCGACCGGGGGGTTTAATTCTTAACAACAGCGCGAATACAGGACAGCGGACAAGGTTGCCCGTGGCGAGACTGAGGGAATCCGGCATCAAATTTCTTATTGACACGGGGAGTACGAATTCCTTAATCAATATAGGGGCGGCGGAAAAACTGGGAATCTGGGCAAAACGGGAACGATGCGACTGTGCGGTGTCAACGATTCATGGCAGGGGTCAAACGCTAGGGGAGACACTTTTTGACCTCAAGGAACTCACGGGACGTGACTCGCGGTTCACGATACACATAATTTCGCAGTTGATGCAGGGTCAGGATCTAATAGTCGGGTGCGACATTTTAAACCACGTTGGGTTTAGTATTAAGAATAGGAACGAGACATGGCGGTATAGGATAGGGGAACGATACTACGAGGTAAAGATGATAGGAAGTAGGGGACTCATGGAAGTCGGGGCCGTGGAATGCATCAAAGACTCGCTAGCAAACTTAGTCGCGCAAAACAAGGATTTATTCTACCGCGAAAACGAGTACCTACCAACCACGGGTCGAACGGTGCATAGAATAAATCTGAAGTCGGAAGCTGCAGTTTACGTTAAACATCGGCGTGACCCGCAAGCTATGAGAGAGATTATCGGGGAACAATTGGCAGAACTCCTTAAGCAGGGCATTATTAGACAGAGTAATTCCCCCTTTAATAGCCCTCTGGGGGTGGTAGAAAAGAAGCAGGGCGGCAACGCGAAACAGTATCGAGTCGTAGTTGACTACAGGAAACTGAACGAGGCGACTAAGGACGAGAGGTATCCCCTTCCTCGGGTCGACGATATTCTTGATCGACTGTCAGGGGCGACTATTTTTAGCACGCTGGACTTAAAGAGCGGGTATCACCAGGTCCGGATGGCAGAGGAGGATATTGGTAAGACGGCTTTTTCGTGGGAAAGGGGACACTTCGAATTCGTTCGAATGCCGTTCGGGCTAAAAGGGGCCCCACTGACGTTCCAACGCCTTATGGACGAGCTACAGCGAGGACTGGGAGAATCCTACTCACAGGTCTATATGGACGACCTCATCGTTTTTAGTGAAACTGAGGAGGACCACGTGCAACACCTCAAACGCGTTTTTGACAGGGTGCGCGAATTCGGCCTAAAGTTATCTCGGGAAAAGTCTCAATTCGGGTTACGAGAAATCAGGTTTCTAGGACACGTAGTCTCACGGAACGGGGTACAGCCGGACCCGCAGCGGGTAAAGGCCATCCTGGAAGCACCATTACCTAAGAATGCCCGAGGGGTCAGGCGATTTTTGGGTATGATAAATTACTATCGGAAGTTTATACCCGGAATAGCGGAACTTACGCATCCATTGACCGAAACATTGAAAAAAGGGAGACGGTTTCAATTAGGTCCAGACCAGCTAGCGTGCATTAAGAAATGTCGGGAGATTTTGACCACTCGGCCACTACTAGCTTTCCCCGATTTTGCTAAATTGTTCAAAATCACCACAGACGCCAGCGAGGTAGCTATCGGGGCCGTGCTCTCTCAGAATTTCGAAGGTGGCGAGAAACCACTAGCATACGCGGGGCGGAAGTTGAACGAAGCAGAACAACGTTATAGTGCAATCGAGCGCGAGCTTTTGGCGGTAGTATGGGCCGTGGAATACTTCCGACCATACGTGTACGGAAGACGGTTTGAGTTACTGACCGATCATAAGCCTTTATTGCACCTCGGAACTCTTAAAGAATCTTCTGCACGGGTATCACGGTGGAAGGAGCGTCTAGCGGTTTACGACTTCCACGTAATACATATAAAGGGCGTCGACAACGCGGTTGCAGATTGGGTAACACGAGACCTAGTAGTAAACCCGATCGAGGACGAGGAGGTCCTGACAGAACCATTTGCGCTACGATATCTACGCGAGTGGGCGGAAGGCGGACCAGAGATTCCTTTAGTCCAGAGTGAGGCCGAGGAAATTGCTACACCGACGGACAGACCCGCGGAACTGCCCGAAGTAGACGAAATCATTAACGATAAAAGACTGCAGATCATTATCAAATCAAAGCAGGACTCCGGAATAGAAACCAGGGCGAGCACGTATGAAGGGTTGTCAACTATATTAGTTCGCACCCCCGCATCTATAGACGAAAACGCGTTAGAACGTATATTCGTGGAATTCAGTAACCCAGGACGGAATTGCTATGTCTACGTGGGTAATCGGATGATTGCGGAAAAATTGAAGCGGTTATGGCGCCAGGAAAGGATAGGAATGGGGTACTCGCTAGTGCGGTGTTTACGTCAGGTAGAAACGATTACAGAACCAGCGGCACAACAGAACCTGGTAACGGAACACCATTCTGGGAAAACAAATCACCGAGGAATAGAGGAGACTGTTCGGGCATTGAAATTGCTCTATTATTGGAAAGGTATGGGCCGTACCGTACGGGATTGTGTAGCACAGTGCGAGGTCTGCCAAAGAGCGAAGTACGATCGTCAACCTCCGGTAGCCGAACAGGTAGTCACCCCTACCGCTACAGAACCCCTGCGCTCCCTACAGGTAGACGTTTATTCCAACGAGGGGCAATCATGGGTAACGGCGATAGACCCGTTCAGTAAAATTGCAATGGCCTATCCCATTGAGTCGAAAACTCCTGGGGCAGTTTGGGAAGGGATCTTGCAATGGTGCGCATTTTACGGTGTCCCAGACGAAATCGTCTCAGATTGCGGTAGAGAGTTCGATAACTCTCTAATTCGAGATGAGAGCAAGATATTGGGCATTAATTGGCGGTTGAACACCCCACATCACATTAAGGGAAGGGGCGCCGTGGAACGGCTCCACAATACGCTAGGCGAACACTTGCGGCTGCTCAAGTTAGGTCGTAACCTCGATCCATTCGATGCTATGCCACGTGCTGTCATAGCCTACAATAATACTATTCATGCCGCGACGGGATTATCACCAGTCGAAATTGTGTTCGGACAGAGGCGACGGGATAGAGGGGATCTCATCACGGTTAACAATAACGACCTTAGAGCTAGCATGTATCAGGCGAGAGTAGGGCGGCAAACCACGTGGGCGAAGGTACGAGAAAAATTAGTTCGAGAGAAGCATACCCGGGTGGCTAAGGCAAATAACCGACCCATAGTTTATAGAAAGGGCCCGTTAGCGCTGGGAACCATAGTGTATAGACGATTACGGACCGCTCGCACTAAAACAGCCGCGAGATATGAGGGACCTTATAAAGTCATCACCATACGGGAGAATAATCTATTTACTATCAGGGATGTAAATTACCCGTTTCGGTCACGTACGGTACACCTCGAAGAACTTCGGGTACCCCAGGTCATGCCAGAAAACGAGACGGACGGCGGCGCCCAGCCTGGACCATCTCACGGCTAGGAAGTTTTCTTTTCTTATTTTTCATTTTTATGTTTTAGCAATCTTGATTAATCTTCGTTAGATAGCATTATAGAAGTAGAGTGGAAATTTTTTTTTTCTTTTGTTAAATTTCATTGTATATAGCTTAAGGTATTGTATTTTAGGATATCTGTATTTTCTTTCGTTTTAGGTATAAGTATGTTAAGCAAGTGAATCTGCTACTTATTTTTTTTTGCTCTTTTGGAAGTGTTTGATGTTCTATTTTTTTTTTATTTTATTTGTTATTATTATAAGTTCCTCCATACGAAGGAACTGGAGGGAGGGAGTTAGCTGTATATAAGCCATAAATAATAATAAGAACTATGTTACTGATAGGATTAACAAAACATTGTAAGTGAAAACAAACTGTTACTATATATATGGGATGAAGTAAGTAATAAAGTTAGTTGCTCACGAACCTGTGTACTGTTACTATGCCCTAAAACCCTTTTTTTTCGATCAGTCTTTCAGTCTAATCGTAAGTTATATATATATATATATAACCCTACATCATGAACTTAATACCCCATTTGTCCTTGACCTTATCCCTGAAAACTTTTCCAAATTACATCAGTAATTTACAAATCATCCATATCTCTATCTAGTTCCACTCATCCCCACAACCCTCCTCGAAGGTTAAAGCGGCAGTGGCCCAGAGATCTTTTGTAGTATATATCTTGGAGTTCTGGCAATGGCCAGATTCTCCACTCAAGACATGAGTGTATGTGGCTAAAGAGCTCTCGTCCAATTTGCAATGGCTTTAGCACCAGTGGAGCGATTGAGATAGTAACGCAGAGATCTGTTGGTGTCTTGCTTTTCCCTATATAAATGGTGTGACTAGCTTGGCTTGGGTTACCCTGTCTTATTGTATATATTGTATAAAGGTATGACTATTATTTTATGTTTAATAATTTATTTATATTTAGTTTATATATTTTATATTGTACATAATTTTTGATTATTATATAGTTATTATTTTACTTCTGTCAATTTTATGTTTTTTGTATATATGGTGTGAATGTGTTCATATTTCCCTATAATCATCGTTCACGTGACCGATTATTATGTTTATAAATGAATAAAAAAAAAAATCCAAATTTGAAACCAATTGAGAGTTTATATACATACATACATATATATATATATATATATATATATATATATATATATATATATATATATATATATATATATATATATATATATGTATGTATGTATGTATGTATGTATACAGGGACCTCAAAACATGTATTTCCGTTGATAATTCGGATTTGACAATTTTTACGATCGCAAGATTTTCCCTTAATATATATTCCATATATAGGTAAGTGAAAGTAATAATTTGGAAGAAAGTACTGTTTCTTACCCAACGGGTCAGTACATACACGAATACATTAGGAAGAAGATCAGTTATCTAATGTGAGATTTCTTACAGTTATATATACTCAGATATACAAGTTATTAATTAACCTAGTTACCAATGTGACATAGTGAATTCACAGGTTATAAAAATAACATGTTATCATTTGGTAAGTTCTAACCTTTAACACATTTTAAATACTTCATACTAGTTATTGTTAAGCCAAAACTGCCTCTTTAACAAAGCAAATGCCTTAATATATATACTCGTAAAATTTTATGATATATATATATATATATATATATATATATATATATATATATATATATATATATATATATATAATATATATTTTATAACATGGCGTGCGTAGCCGCAATACAACATAAGCTATTTTAATTGTGTATAAGTTATTAGAGGGTAAATTCTTCTTTATAATGAGATATTCAAAATATCTCTTATATAAAAATATATCTTGTATCTTGGCGCAATTTCACGTTATAGAGGCGAGCTATCTTTTTCTCGTTTTGACTTTCTAGCTCGGCGTCATGTGAAAATACAATTTTGAATTATAGCTCATTAAAAAGAGAATGAAATACTGAACGTTTTCCTAGCTTACAGTACACAGGTGTGAATTTTAGTTTTTCAGATATTTAATCCAAATGATAAAAAAAAAATGTTATCAATATCCGTTTCTTCTTTTACCTCTATTATTCGACGTTACGTTAAGATACAATTTCGAATAATAGCTCATTATAAAGAACAATTCACATTTAGTAATTTATACAAAATTACAATTGTATTTCTTATAAATGTTACAACTTGGTTCAAAGATGTAAGGTACCCGATTACTTCACCAAGTTTAAATATTTTTAGATGTAAATTTCCAAACAATTTACCAAGGCGTTTAAGTAGGTATGCAAATACATCCCCCAAGGATAGCATTTTCCGATTTATGTAGCTTTATTTCGTAATTACATATTTTAACTAGCTTCCATATTGTGGTCATTCCATAACAGGAGCGAACTGAGATAGGAATACTAACACTTAAAGATAAAAGATCAATAAAGAGTTGCAAGCAGAACCTGGTTAATCAATATCTCATGATAGGAAGGCACGGAGATTAAGAGGGACTGGGCAAACATAGTTCAGATTTGTATTTAGCACCTCGAAGAAGCCTCAAATACGAATTTTCATAGTAATCCAAGACTGAAATTGTTTGCTTTAATATTTAACAAAGGCTATAGATTCTTGTCGAAAACCACAAAAATTTTGATGGCCACGGATTTTGACTATTGAAGTATTATATGAAAGGATATTTCTTCAATGAACATCTCAATAGTTGACAAAAGACCACGCGAAAGACCGAATGGATAAATCGAATCAATAAAAATGCAATAGTGTTGCGTGCAGATAACTGGAAAGAAATAGCCCAAGATAAACAGGCTTATTAAGGCGACATAAGGTCAACAGGGTATTTAATAAGAAAAAAAATATATCTGTGAATATTACTGCTTGGTGACTGAGAATACCATATGAATTATTTGCATGTGTCAACTAGTTATTATTAGTAATTTAAACATATAATATAGAAATATTTCCATAATTCTAATTTATATTTCCTTCTTCAATAATAAAAGACTTATAAGAGACATGGCCACAGCTGACGTACCTCAGAACATGAGGAGGAGACTAAAAAGGCGTAGGATGAGAGATCTCCTTCCTTAGACAATCTAAGTAATTGGAACAAGTTAGGGAAGAGGTATTGCTGAGTACTTACCTTCCCCATGCCTGTCATATCATTATATCATTATCGCCATCACATTTGGTGATTGCCAACTTATTGTTGACAGGCGCAAATACATATTTTATAGACAAAAAAAAAGTTTTCTTTAAACTTCAAAATAATTTTAATATTTAGCTTTTTCTGGAAATAAGAATCAGTAAATTTTGAAACGAGGTATGAAGATAAAGGAAATTTAACGAGGAAGTGATGAATTTCGATTTCAAATTTACAATTCATACTAAAACTTTAATAAAATCATTGAAAAAAAATCGACGTTATTTAGTAGACCGATCGAAATGTAACAACTAGTTTTAAGAACTTCATAAAGTAACGTTCCAAAGCGTTGAAATGTATCGGTTTTGAACAAATCATAATTTTCGAGGAAAACGTATTTACCATATGATAGACTTTTAATAAATAGAAGAAATATTTCTTATATCCTTATTAATAAACTTTTAATAATTAAGAGAACTACTTTTATGCCGAACAAATAGGTCTTGAGCTCGCTCGTACTCGTGCTCGTACTATAATCGATTAGAGTTTTAAGTTCATTGATAGCTGTCATTGTTTAACCATTAGAATGCAGAGATATTTTTCATTTATGGTAAAGTATGAGGCTATCTTGATGATATTATTCTGTATATACGAATAAATATTTTTCCTCATTAATGTAACAATATCAAACATTTTTAAAGCGGACATCTACTAGAAAATTGTAATATATAAAGCCTTCCTGCCAACATTTTCTGATGGCACCGCCATGCTGTCATCCTACTCAGATCTCGAAATAGCATCGCTAAATCTGCCAGTACACCTCTCCCTGATTGAACACTGATATCAGACACAATCCGGTTTCTTGGCTCTTAGACCGAAGACTAACGTGGAACCCACATACTTAAAAGACGAGAACTTAACCGACGATACGGCCAATTATGCATACTACTGACTAGAACGTCTCAACATTAAATTGACAAAAAATTACTGATCTACAAGACAATTCTAAAACCTATTTGGACCTATGGACTTAAGCTTTGGGAGACAGCTAAATTTTTTCATCAAACGCATCCAATCTTTTCAGTCGAAAGTCCTCCAAACAATAGTCGATGCTCCGTTCTATGTAACCAAAAAAACCCTACATCATGACCTTAATATCCCATTTGTCCTTGACCTTATCCCTGAAAATTTTTCCAAATTACATCAGTAATTTACAAATCATCCAAATCCCTTTGTACAATCTCTATCTAGTTCCACTCATCCCCACAATCCTCCTCGAAGGTTGAAGCGACAGTGGCCCAGAGATCTTTTATAGTATGTATCTTGGAGTTCTGGCAATGGTCAGATTCTCCACTCAAGACATGAGTGTATGTGGCTAAAGAGCTCTCGTCCAATCTGCAATGGCTTTAGCAACAGTGGAGCGGTTGAGATAGTAACGCAGAGATCTGTTGGTGTCTTGCTTTTCCCTATATAATTGGTGTGACTAGCCTGGCTTGGGTTTTCCTTTCTGATGGTATATATTGTATATTGGTATGATTGTGTTTTTATGCTTTTAATTTATTTATTTTTAGGTTACTTTATTTTTTATTGTGCATAGTTTTCGATTATTATTTTACTTTTGCCAATTTTATGTTTTCTGTATATACGTTTTATGTATTTGTGGGTTCCTGTAATTATTGTTCACCTGTCGATTATTATGTTTATAAATAAAAAAAAAAGTCTGCAAATTTGAAACCAATTGAGAATTTCAGTTAAGATTCATGACTTGACTTGACTTCACTTGAGATTAATAGACATTTTATTTGAACTAGCAATCAAGAAAACTATAACTACTTGATAATTGTGAAAAGCCAATACTGCAAAATAAACTGTCATTCAAAAAACATTAATTACATAACGTTTTAAATAATAATGGATGAACATTTACAATGTTTAAATAAAGGGAGATATTTTATCATCTTCTGAAAAAATTACTCAACTCGGGATGTTTGTTGCTGACGAAGTGTAATTAATAAAGCTCGACAGGAAGCCCTCAGTTGCAGGATATGCAAATTCGGAAGTGTTAGAGGTGGGGAGGGGTGAGGTAGGGGAGGGGGAGCTGTGAGCGGAAGTGGGGAGGAGATTGCACTGGCCGTGGGTCCGCTTTTTACCTTCTCCTTCTTTGCATCCATAATGACAGTTATTTTACCAAACGGATTTTTAATGAGTCTTGAAGACGGATATATATATATATATATATATATATATATATATTATATATATATATATATATATATATATATATATATATATATATATATATATATATATGATATAGCTAGCCAAAACATCCACCCTAATAATATGATCTGTGTGGACTCTAATTCATTCCCGAAAGTAGACAGATTCAAATACATCGGCTCCACAATAACTTCAATAAATGATCAACTAACAGAGATAGACCAGTGAATAGCCAGTGCGAACAGATCTTTCTTCTCTCTTTCAAGAGTGCTGAAACCCAGAAAAAATCTTCAGAAAATCTCAAAATAAGGGTGTGCAACGCCGTTATTAAGCCAGTTCTGCTGTACAGTTGTGAAACCTAGGATCTAACCGGCACACTAGAAGTAAGAATTGAGAGATTCGAAAGAAAAGTACTACGTAGGATAACAGGATCGATATGGAACCATAACCTTGACACACGGAGGAGAAGGAACAATAAAGAACTGCTGAAAGAAACGGGTCAGTCTATATCTCATGACATGAAGGCAAGGAGGTTAAGATATGCAGGGTATGGGTCGTAGCAATCCATCAGGACGCCTCTACAAGACAATGAATGCCTGAGTAGTAGGCAAGAGACCACGTGGGAGGCCAAAAACCAGATGCATAGATAGGATAAACAAAGATACGGCTGAGCTTCATGCCGCAAACTGGAAAGCAGTAGCCCAAGTTAGTCAGAGGTGGAGAAGGCTGGTTCAGGCGGCCAAAGATCTACAAGGTTTGTATATCTTGTATATATATATATAAACCTGTACCACTAAAACCCATGAATGGTCTTGGGTTCAATACAATGTAAGGAAGCACTGCCACAAGGCCATCGGTTGAGGCACTCACGAATTAATTAAGAGTACCTACTTTATATAGGCTTGGTTTGCCCCAGGAAGGTCTCTCGACCCCATTATCGATACACGCATATTGAAAAATTATTACTCATATTTATATACAGGAAAGCCTCTACACAACAAAGATACGGCAGAGCTCCATACCGCAAACTTGTAATTATTTAACCATATTAACTTCGGTTTATAACAAGTTCACTCCTCTTTTATTTATTAGTAATGAAAATCATTGAGTTAGACGTACATTAAAAAATATAATGGAGGTGGAGCATTACCCAACGGTACCCCCTCCTGGCATGAATATTCATTAATTGTTAGGCAAGGAGGTCCCTCATCCAGCTCTTTTTCAACCTTCAACGGACATTTAATGGCATGTATGTTGTGGCCATGACATTTATGAGTATGGTAGTGTTTCTAATGTAATATGTCATGGAATCATATGTAATGGACTCGTATTTGTTTGTTAACAGTCGGCATAATGAAGGTCACAGTGTAAGTTGATTTTGCTAACGTATCATGGTGCTTTTATGAATGTTCTCAATTTTTTTCGGTCTGACATTTGATCAAAAGAATGACATAAAACGCACTTATCACGAAAAAAAGAAAAGAAATACTAAGATTTGTACATAACTTTCTCTGGAAATACTCCAAACTAAAAATTATATATTTTATATGATAAAAAATCTTCTTCTTTGTTAAGACTCTTGAACATAGTCCACATCTATCTACCAAATGGTGCGATAGAAACCAATAATAAAGTTTATAAAGACCAATCAATCCCAATCCATTTTGGAATGAAAAATAATACCCCAAGGAGAAGATGAAATCATTTCATTCCAATTTGGTCACCGTGAAAAGTGTATTTACATTCGGCGAGAATCGATCTACCCGGAGCGGGGTAAGGTGTGCTTTGTCAACTGGGGCGCGAGGGCGGGTTTCGAATACCTCTTGATTGCGGGGGGCGGGGGAGGGGAGAGCTAAAAAAGAAAAACTCCGCTCTCACCGGATAGGAGCCGATTCATTGCGGTTTCAACATTTCAATTTTATCCATTTTTAATTTTAGGGATCGAAGTTAGCATTTTTTGAATTTTCAACTAAAAAAAAAATACTGCTTTTTACTAAGATCCTAGAGACTAGTGAATCGGAGTATACCGGAATAGATTTGGGTTAAAACATATATCAACTTTTTGAAGAAAAATTGGTCTCAAATATTGTTATAGATATCCTATATAATAAACTTGAGCTTCGATGGTAAGTTTTCTTAATATTTTATTTTATTTTATTTATTTAGGTATATAATATTATGTCTCGTGGACAATAATTACAGTGATAAATGAACACATTCACACCATATAAACTGGAAACACAAAATTAACAAAAGTAAAATAATAACTAAATAATATTTTTTTTTATTTCTTAAAGACATTTACAACTGTATTAAATAAATACATCTAGTAAATTAGAACATAATGTATATAATGACATGAAAAACACTTGCTGAGTAACTACCCAATGGTAGCACTCTAATGATATGTTTACATTAGGAGATCACGGGGCCATCTTCTTTTCAGACGCCTCGGAGGGTTATCAGGAATTGAAGAGGAAGCAAGGTTAGAAACGAGAGGAGTGGGATGATTCTGAAATTTATTATGGAAAGACAGGTATCTGGATTGGGCCAGATCTAAACAAAAGGAACATTAAGGTCATTATGGATGGTTTTATTTGTAACAAAGTAGGGAGCATTGAGGATTTTACGAAGGATTTTGGATTGTAAGGATTGGATACGAGAGGAATTCGATGGTTTAGTGGAGCCCCATAGCTCAACTCCGTAAGTCCAAATAGGCCTTATTATAGTCAAGTATATGAGTCTTTTGTAATTAATTGGAAGATTAGAACGTTTGTCTAGTAAGTGCTGAAGTAATCGGAAACGTCGAGCGGTTTCTTGTCGTTTCAGTCTGGTATGAGGATTCCAAGTTAGTCGCTTGTCCAGGTGGAGTCCTAGGTATCGGATTTGCTCAACAGGGATAAGTGGAGTATTGTTAAAGGAAACTGTAGGACAGGAAGTTGTTGGTTTACGACGAAGGGTAAAGGTAATTTGGTGGAATTTATTGGAGTTTATTTTAATTCTCCAGTTTTGACACCATTCTTCTAGATTTATGATGTGTGATTGAAGCATTTGGGATGCAATTGCTGGGTCATTATTTACTGATAGGATACATGTGTCATCGGCATATGTGGTGATGACAGTGTTGGGATAGGTAGGGATGTCAGCTGTATAAACTGTATAGAGGATAGGGCCTAGGATACTACCTTGAGGAACACCAGCAGACTGAGAAAAAAGGGATGAATAGGCGTACTAAATAATAATAAAAAAGAACTATGTACAATAAAAAAAAATAAACTACAGATAAGTAAATTAAAAACATAAAATCACAGTCATACCTATATACAATATATACAATCAGGCAGAGAACCCTAAGCCAGGCTTCTCCCTCCAAGGAAAAGCAGGACTCTAAGAGATCCCTGCGCTACTCTCTCAACCGCTTCACTCGTGCTAAATCAAGTGGGGTTTGAGCGAGAGCGCTTTAGCCACATACACTCATGTCTTAAGTGGAGAATCTGGCCATCGCCAGAACTCCAAGATATATACTATAAAAGATCTCTGGGCCACTGCCGCTTCAACCTTCAAGGAGGGTTGTAGGGATGAGTGGAACTAGATAAGGATTGTGCTAAGGGATTTGGATGATTGTCAAGGTTCTGATGGAATTTGAAACTTTTTTTCAGGGATAAGGTCAAAGACAAATGGGATATTGAGGTCATGATGTAGGATTTGTTGGTGACATAGAACGGAGCATCGATTATTGTTCGGAGGACTTTGGATTGGAAGGATTGGATGTGTTTGATGTTAGAAAATTTTGCTGTCCCCCAAAGTCCAAGTAGGTTTCAGTATTGTCTTGTAGATAAATATTTTATTTTCATTAGAGAGTTTAGATTTTCAATTTAGTAGTCTATATAGTATATAGTAGTATATATAAGTTTCTGTCTTTTAGGTCTAGTATGAGGGTTCCACGTTAGTCGTCTGTCTAAGAGAAAGCTAAGGTACCGGACTGTGTCTGAGAAAGAAAGCTGGATGAAATTAAAGTGTACTGGTGGAACTGCGTCGGACAGTGAAGGTGATGTGTTGGCATTTGGATTCGTTTACTTTAATACGCCAATATGGACTTTAAACTTATTAAACTAAGATATTTTTCTTCAAAGTTATAATAATGGCTATTAATATAATAAAGATAAAAGTAAAATATAAACATTTCAAGCAAAGTTGAGAAAAAATAAATGATGATTTTTATTTATTTCACCACTGCCTATAAGATAACGACTAAACTCCTCTTCCTGTTGTTTAAATATTTATATTAAAAAATCAATTCTTGTCTGGCGAAATTATACTATTACAAGGGCTCATTTTTAATGCAGCTAAAATTTAAAATTGTTATATTTTTGAATTTCAGCCATATTTTTCAATACAAAAACTCATTAAGACCGTCACAATAACATAAACCTTATCTATAATATCGATTGTTGGCACTGAAAACCTTAGATGTAACTGCATCAGTATATTTTGATCAGATAACTCCAATCTCTGAGCTCTATGGACCAAGAGAGATTTCAAAGCTACTAAATCTCAATCACTTTTTACACTTATTTAATTTTTTTTTTATTTGGAAAACATCTATTTATTTATTAAGCAAACAAATACATTTTGCCTAAATCAAGGGTATTAGTATTTGAGATGTAAAGACTCATTCATAAGACATATATACGATAACTAAATATACAATATTGCTGATGCTGTTCAACTTAGCACTGGAGGAAGTAATAAGAACAACATCACGCGAAGATGGAGGGGTGCACGTTGGAATGAAACACAAAATCTTATCATATGCGGATAATATAGCTGTCCTCGGAAGTAATCAAGAGGATATTGAGAGACTCGCTCGAATTCTGTAAAAAAAAGCAGAACAAATCGGACTACAGGTCAATGTAGACAAAACAAAATACATGATAGTTGGCCGAAACATCCACCCTAATAACATGATCTGCGTGGACTCTAAGTCATTCCCGAAAGTAGACAGATTCAAATACCTCGGCTCCACAATAACCTCAATAAATGATCAATTTAAAGACATAGACCAGTGAATAACAAGTGCCAACAGATCTTTCTTCTCTCTCTCAAGGGTACTGAAATCAAGAAAAATCTTCAGAAATCTCAAAATAAGGGTGTACACTGTCGTAATAAGCCTGCTATACGGTTGTGAAAACTGGGCTCTAGCCGCCACACTAGAAGCCAGAATTGAGAGACTCGAAAAAAAAAAGTTCTACGTAGGATAACAAGGCCTATATGGGACAAGAACTTTGACACTTGGATCAGAAGGAACAATAAAGAACTGCTGAAAGAAACAGGTCAGTCAATATCTCATGACATGATGGCAAGGAGGTTAAGATGGGCAGGGCATGTAGCTAATAGCAATCCATCAGGACGTCTTTACACAGCAATGAATACAAGAGTAGTAGGCATGAGACCACGTGGTGGGTCAAAAACCAGACGGATAGATAGGATAAACAAAGATACGGCTGAGCTTCATGCAGCAAACTGGAAAGCAGTAGCCCAAGAAAGCAGAGGTGGAGAAGGCTGGTTCAGGCGGCCAAAGATCTACAAGGTCTGTAGAGCCAACCGAAAAAAAAAATGATATATATATATATAACAAAAGAAAAGAAAACGAAAACTTAGCGAAACAGAAGAAATAAAATATAAAAAACCACATTCATACTTATTTACAATATGAGGTGTTTTAGAGAAAAAGAATCCCTTTGTTTCTAGACTATGACATTACAAAAACCTGATCAAATTTCGAAAGAGTGCTGAGTACCAGTAATGGACATGGGAGTACAAAGCTATATTTGGGCCGATTTTCGATCCAGCTATGATTACCACTTAAAATCGTCAAAACCTTAATTACATTTAAATTTAATGCTGTAATTGAATAGCTGAGGTTTTAAAATAATAAATTGAATATTTTCATAGTGAAAACCACTCTAAAATGTATACACCTATGAACATATTCAACTTATTCATCGCAAAACTGTTAATATTAAGATATGAAACACACTGGTCTCAAGATCACTATATAAACAACAATGATAGACATTCTATAATATTTTGGGAATTTCGTTCATACAGTTGTCAATAGAGGTTCTTCGGTCTCGAAAAAAATGTAATCTTTAAATCAATAAGGAAGCTTATTATTTAAATTTAAAATGCAAACTGTCCATTACTGGGTCCCCTGTCCATAACTGGTACGTTCACCCTATTTCCCCCTAATTTCTTAATTTCTCTAAGTTTTCAACCTATGAATGAAAGGTTAAAATTTGTCAGATATATGATTTTTATTGAGTACGACGATACATTAATTCATTGAAAAAAAAAACCTTTCATAGTTAAAAATATTAATTTGAGGACCTCTAAGATATAAAAAACGTTAGCGGCTAAAAAAGAAAAAGTGAGAGAGAGAGTTAGAGGGAGAGAAGGAAGTGAGAGAGAATTTAATTTTTGAGAGGAGAATCCAATCCGGATTTAATCCAAGGCGGCCGAGACAGCGAATTCGGGGAATATTTATGAGAGGAAAATAGCTGCCGGTTATACGGGTTACTCGCTTTTCCACTAAGTTTTCCCGGCCCCTTTTCCCTATCCCTCTAGGCTAAACTCGTTAGAGGCACAGCTAACGGGAAAAGCAATTTCCACGATATGTGCTCTCTATTAAAAGGAATTTCTTTTCGAATATTTTAATTGTGAACGTATTTATTGACATTTTCGAAAATTCTATTAACAAAAAAATAAATTAAAATTTCATTAATGAGATTCCGGACAGACTTGTAGAGAAACTACCCATTGCTAACTCTTCAACGGTAGTTCTATATTAGAAGGACCCAATGACACCTTCTTGTCAGACGCTTAGGAGGATTGGCAGGAAACGAACAGTATAGCGCGTTTTAGGATATATATGGAACATGATATAATATTACAGCCCTATTACAGTAAGGCTTTTTAAAAGTTATAATTTTACTAAAATGGACCTTTGGAAAAATTGAACATCGTTAAACAGTGCCAAGAGAAAAAATATTGACTTCTTTGAACCCCTGACGGTCTGGCGGAAGTCGAGGAGTAGGGAAGTTGTTGGCAGGAAGCCAATGAGAAGTCGTGATTGATACCCGAGGTACAATGCTTTCAACCAATGAATAGTCGCCTTTCAGGGCAACCGTACTTTCTCCCTTTGGATCACTTAGGAATTCTTGAATGAATGTCATTGTAAATGGAATAAATGAGGAAAAATTTGAGTACTACAATTGCAATATTCATATGTATTTTTTTTTTAAATAAGAGTATATTTACTGCAGTATCAACTAAAAATGCAATAAGTGAATATGAATTTATATAATGAACTACACATTAGTAGCGCTCCAGTATTAGTCCTATATTAGAAGATCAAGAAGCTTTCTTCTTTTCAGACTCCTAAAAGGACTGCCAGGGACTGAAGAGGATGCAAAATGTTATATCTTATATGTTATATATTTTTATGGACTAGTATCTTTGTTGATGATAGAGATGTGTTCTTGATGTTGTTATATTTATCATGGATGCATTTTTCAATTGATTTATATAAAATATATGAAATTTTTATTGCTTTGTATATAATATTTTGCCTTCGGGCTCAGCACTGAGATAGGGTTAAACGAAGACGATTTTTATACTTCACTCACAGACCTTATATCCGCTGTGAAGAAATCACATTCTAATTCTATTGGTTCAGATGCCATTGGTGCCAAATTAATTCTCCTTGAAATCCTTTCCGTTCTCCTTTTCATATATAATATCTCCCTTCAGAACTCCATATTTTCTACCACTTGGAAGAATGTTTAGCGGTCTAGTAGCTTAATATATGTGCTAGTGGGCGTTGCTGGGACTGTCAGTGTGTGTCTGGCCTCAGGTATCGAAGCTCTATTTTAGGAGTAGTTTGAATTTTGAAATAATTGTTATTGGAAACATATGGAAGCATAATTGTGTACTGACTGAGCTATTTGTTGTTTTAGCTTTGAAGAGGATCCAATTTTTAATATAAAAAAAAGAAAAAGAAATCCGGGATCGAAACGTGGAATACACACAGAACCAATGAACATTTATTAGTTTAATTATGTTTAAATATATATATATTTACAACTTTTCCTTAATCGACCTTTGAGTATTAAATTTAAACTTGACTATTTAATTGGGAATAAGGTCATTTAATTATTATTTAATAAACTATTGAATGTTCATTTCTTCTGTTTATTGACGTTTCTATCCCGGAATTTTCTTTTTATTAGTCAACCATGGGATCCTCTTCAAAGCTAGAACTACAAATAGCTCAATCGGTACACAATATTACTTCCATATGTTCTTAATAACAATTATTTAAAAAATGTTTAACCTACTTTTAAAAAATACAGCTTCGATCAGGCCAGGGACACACCGACAGTCTCTTCACCGTCCACTAGCACATATATTAAGCTACTGGATCGCTAATCGTCTTACCTCCCCGGTCCTGAGCCCGAAGACAAATTATTACACAATAAACAATGAAAAATCGCATCTATTTTATATAAAACAATTGAAAGATGCTTCTATGATCAATATACCAGCATCAATAAAACATATCTATGAATAATAAAAACGGCTTGTATAACATCTCCTAGTCGTACAACAATTTAACTTATGCAAATTAATTAACATCATATGCAAACACACACAGACACAGACACACACACACACTCATACATACATACACACATATACATCTTGGAACTGACTTTAAAATCGTTAACAATACAAATAAATACCTAATTCTTTAAAATTGCTAAAAACATAAATAAATATCAACTAATTAAAATATATGTACATTAGTCATCTCATAAAATCAAATGTCAACATTATAAACTCATCCAACAATATTAAAACTATTTAAATTACTACGATAGTTACTATAGTTCTCATTCTACAATTGTATTTTCCCTTTTTCAAACAAAATAAAACGAAATCTCTCATCTAAATTATGCAAATTTCAAAGTGTTGCTATACGCACAATTCAATTTGGCCAAATCTCTTGGTCCTTCCAATGTGCATCATCTCTTGAATCAACCGTTTTTACTGATTATTTTCTGTGTCTAGTATTTTGACTTTGTCTAACTCTATTTTATGATTATTTTTAATAATATGTATAGCTAACGATGTATCTTCTTTTTTGGTTTCTATGCTATATTTATGTGCATAAATTCTCCTAGATAAGTACTGTGAGGTTTGTCCAACATACTTTCCATCACAATTTGAGCATTTTAACTCATAAACAACATTGGCTAATTTTTCTCGGCTGGTCCTATCTTTCAGTTGAGAGAAGAGGGATTTTTTCAGGCTATTTTCGTATCTATACGATATACTTACATTGTAGTCCCGAAAAACTCTTTTTATTTTAAATGATAATGGTTTTATGAATTCCAAGGAAAAATATTTTTTTGGATTTCTCTGCTTGTTCTGACGGCGCGACAAACAGTCATACGCTCCTCGCAGAAACTTTTCAATTACGCTGTTTGGGTAACTATTGACTTTCAGTATTTCTTTTATTCTTTGTATATTTTCTTCTTGAAAAAAAAACTGAACTTAGATAAATAGCTCTATGAAATAAGTTTTTCGCCGTATTAATTTTAATACTTAAATCGTGGCATGATTTAAAATTTAAAAGTCGACATCCATGATTTTTTCTTTCATGCCACGATACTCTTATCTCACTCCCAGAGCGGTAAATTTTTTTATCCAAAAATGTGATGGCATTGTCTTCCTCAATTTCCATTGTAAATTTTATGAATGGATCCACATTTAAATATTTTTTATATATGTAGCGGGGACACTTAATATGGTATCATCAACGTATTTTTTTTATAAATTGCACCTTTATAGGAATTGTAGAAAGTATTTGCTACCCAAAAAAAAAAAAAAAAAAAAAAAAAAAAAATATATATATATATATATATATATATATATATATATATATATATATATATATATATATAATTCAAGGTTAAAATCCTTTGTGATATATCTGTTCATAGTGATAATTGTAGTTGCAATAATACTGCTACTAGATAATATAAAGATAGAGTTGGCTGAGCTAACACCGTTCCACAATGAGAAACTAGCTGAAAGGGGAGTTGAGTGGGGTTGAAATATTAGAGACCAGATTGCGGTTTATATTTAATTTCCATTAGGAGGTGAGAGTGGCAAGTGTATAACTCATATTGTTTCCCGACAGGCCCGCTTTCAGAGCGGAGAGCCAATGGCGCTTACAGATGAATTGCTTGTCAGCCGCGTTATTAGGGAACAGTCACTCTGAAATGACAATTATATTGTACAGAAAAATTATTCACGAAATAGACTTTACTGCAAATATGTTCACCACTAATTTACCTTTTTTAAACTACTTTAAAATATAATAACATAAAACATGAAAAATTATTATAAAAACGAATTGTTAAAGTCGAATGAAATCTCATATTAAGAGTGTACAATGCTATGATAAACTCAGTTCTGATATTTGGCTGAGAGATCTGGAAAACACTGACCAGCACAATAAATTCCTTACGCCGTCCTTCTTACGCCTACAACCTTCTCCAATTCAAGTCCTCAGTCCCTTTCAACAAGATCTCGACCTTCTGACCTCTACATCCCTTCTCACAGATCTGCCTCATTTCAAAATTCCTTTATGGCTCGCGCTGTCAATTTCTGTAATTCTCTACCTATCAAAATTCTCCATATCCACATATCAAATATCAAAATTGATAATATCAAAGTTTTAGCAAGTATCTGGCTGTTTTTGGGATAGGAATTGGAATAGGAGGGATTTGAATGTGGATATGGAGAATTTTGATAGGTAGAGAATTCCAGAAATTGACAGCGCGAGGTATAAAGGAATTTTGAAATGAGGCAGATCTGTGAGAAGGGATGTAGGTCAGAAGGTCTTGTCGAGATCTTGTTGAAAGGGACTGAGGAAATTCTGAAAGAGAATTCGTTTTTATAATAATTTTTCATGTTTTATTTTATTATATTTTAAAGTAGTTTAAAAAAAATAAATTAGTAGTAAACATATTTGCAGTAAAGTCTATTCCGTGAATAATTTTTCTATACAATATAATTGTCATTTCAGAGTGATTGTTTCCTAATAACGTGGCTGACAAGCAACTCTACATTTCTAGTCATCATCAAACGACAGTACTATTCTATACTGTGAACTTCACTAGAGATATTACAATAACTTCCTGCTTTTAATGCCACTGAAAGCATCCATTGTTTTTTTTTTTTTTTTTTTTATTCGTATATAATTAAATCTGTACCTATAGCTAGCATTTGACAATGACGAGTCTACATATTTTTATTATTTAAATACACTGACATTTTATATTGTCAGCTTTGTCTTTCCTTTGTTAGCAGAAACACACCTCATTTTAAAAAAGAACTCAATGTATTTTTTATTATTTTATTTTACTTATAATGTTTCATACTGTACATAGTCCTAAGTGTTTTATCATAGTTTTAAGTGTTTAGTATATAGATTTTTTCTTTTTGTATATAGCTTGTTTAACTAATATTTTCTTTACTTTCTCTTTTTTATTATTGTTTTATTTTGGCCAGATGCAGTATTTTAATTATGTTCTATTTTGTTATTCTAAAGGGACTTTGTCCCAGAATAAAGTTATTTTCTATTTCTAAATAGAAATATTGAACGATTTGAATCCAATAAAGGACTGCTTACATTAACTGGTCAATTAATATCTGAAGAGAAGGATGGTTGGAGGGATCAGTCAAAATAAAAATAATTATATTAGTAAGATTACATCATTTACACTCTTACAAAACCTTCCCCCTAAAATCTATCACTATTAATGTCATTCAGCTTTTAAGCACTTAATATTCAGCTTTTTAATTACAAATCATAGAACATTTATCATTGATCAATTGTTTACTTAAAAAAATTAAGAGTGACATTTAAATAAATTATATTAAATGATTCAGATAGGCTGATTTGTTTATGTATTTTATCTATCTTAACTTTTTTTTACACTCTTACAAAACCGTCCTTAAAACATAGCATTATTAATTAAAACCAATTAGTCTAAAATAAAAATAAAAATAAATTAATGCTGGGAGCGTTGAAGGTTTCATTTCAAACCCTTGTTTAAACAGATCAAAGTACTCCCGCCTAGGACGGGTAAGGTTATTTTTGCCCTTTAAAAACTACATATTTTTCCTCTGTATTCATTAATAGCTCATATAGAAAAATTTGTATGAAATCCAAAAAAATGACTTACTGCAAGTCTGAATGTTTCTAGGAATTTAATTTTTGAATAGAGTATTCTAGAAGTCGAAGTGGGTTAAATAATGTTTAACACAAGCCATTAGTATCTGTTAAATTTATCTTCAAGTTCTTAGCAAAGTGATAAATTTTCTTTGATCAGTCGTGATAAATTAACAGTTATATTTCACCAGTTACAGTTCCAAATGGCGTCACTTGTTTACTAAAAGAGATTCTAGTTTCTAATGAATACTCACTCAGAAGATTATTCCGAATGAGAAAACAGCTTGTTGATCCAACAACCGATATATTTTTTTAATCATCACTACCCAAGTTAGAGAAGCGTTGTATTCATGCAAGAGGTTACAAGGTTACTTTTTTCTCAGAAAAGAAAATTTCAAAATGGTAGTTTGGCACACTCAGCATCTCAGGCATATTTAAAAGTATTACAATTTTTAACGAAAAGCTCTAAAGTGATATTAAGATTATGGATTGTTATGGGATAAAAATAAAAAAATAAAATAAATATTGGGGAAGAGACTTTAATAAGCATCAGTAGAAAAAAAGGATTTTTAGTTCGGTGATCGTCCATCGCGATAATTATGAAAAAAATTGAAATATTTGGAGGCACTTTATTTATCCCAGAACATTTATAGGGATGTCAATTTTAGAACTGATGCTAGAAATCTAAACAATTTCTTTTCGAAAACAACAAACATCGTGAATCAACAATGATATTAATGGGCGTATGATTGGATTACTGTTAATACACATGCTGATAAAACAAAATTTTACCATATATTTTTTTACAAGAGAGAGAGAATCACTTTATTATCATAAAAGGGTGCTGCCCAATTACATTGGGTTGCTTTAAACACAGCATACTTATTAATCACTATAGACAATTTTCCAAAACTAATATATAATTATATAGTATTAACAATATGCATGAGCATAGTATACAATTCTTTTTTTATCTATATATATATATATATATATATTATATACTTTATTTTTTATTTATGTATTATTTAAATATTTTAATCTTGAGAACGCCTCTCCTTCCCTGAAAGATTCGTCTCGTTCTGTTGTATATTATGACTGTGTGTGCAAGTTGTTGTTAATATTCGTTTTTATGATATTATGAGTTTTATAAATAGATTAATCTCTGCTAGTAAAAGCTCTGATAGAATTTTAGTATATATTTTCTTCTCATATATTGTAAAATCATATATTGAATATATTGTAAAATCAGATTTTATCTATGACAATGAATGAAGGGGCGAAAATTTGGATACAATTAAAATAAAGCATTTCAATTATTGAGACTTAAAAGGCTTTTTATCTACTGATAATTAAAATATTGCTATTTATCATAGTCTTCAATTAATAATAAATTTAATAGATAAATAAATCGACCTCACTGAGGGTCCACAATCCCCAGGTAACAAGAATGGTTCCTCCTACTCTATCACACTCTCGTTGAGACAGCCAGAGGATCTTGTTTCAGAAGGATCACTATAAGCGGTACATCGGCTATAAGAGCCAGGAGGAAGCGGTATTGCTTAAGGTACTATTTCGCAGCTACTGCCCACCGCACCGACTGCTAGCAGTTAAGCATTAATGGAATAGAAAAGAACCTATTTCGTTGGCACTGCTCGGCAGTCTAGGAATGACGTCATATCTAGATTGATCCTTTCTCAAAGCAGTGAAGCTTTTTTTTCAGTTCTTCCCTACCTAGCCTTTTAGGCTACGTGGGGTTTTCTCGGGCTGGGGAGTGAGGGCGGGGAATTTTAATAAAATCCCTTTTTTAATCCTTCATATAACTTTGGATATCTGGTTGCCGAGACAACTCGAGGTGCTGTGCACAAGCGTTAGCCGTCATCCCTCCCCCCACCAATAAGCAGTGAAGGCTGTTTCCAGTACGGTGGTTCTAGGTTATTTGGAGAAGAGTTTGGTAATAAAAATCGCCTTGCTAAGTTTCAAATCCTTTTATTTTTCATCAAGTTTGGCAAAATTAAATAAAAAAATCCTTAACATTTAAACAAAGCTATCGTAAACCGTTTTTAAAAGTTGAACTAACAAGATCATTTATTACAACAAATATATAGATGAATTCATACATACCTAAATCCAAACGACATTAAATAAATTACCATCAAAGTCCTCACATATGGCAAAGCTCCACGCGCTTCTATCTCGCCAGATTTTACTCCAGACCTCGACCTGCCACTTCCTCCTATACCCTCCCATCTACCAACTTCTGGGTCGACCACGTCCTCTCTTCCCTGTTGGAATCCAATCCAGGAATCGGCTCAACATTCGACCTTCATTCTTCTCATATGCCAATAGAATCTGAGGCAGTGTGATCTTTTCATTAAGCGCTGTATCCGCATCGATTCCCTGTCTAACTATCTCATTCTTGATTTTATCCAGTCTGGTAAGACGGAGACATCTTCTCCAGTAATCCATCTTGACCGCCTGTACCTTTGAGTACAGTCGGGAGTTCGTGGTCCATCTGAGGCATTAAATGATTTTTTTTTTTCATCATCGTAAACCTATGACTTTCCTGTCCTACAGTATCCTTTAATAATACCCCACTTATCCCTTTTGAACAAATCAGATATCTTGGATCCAGCTGGACAAACGTCTCACTTGGAATCCTCATACAAGACTGACCAGACAAACGCTCTAAACTTTCTATTAATTACAAACAACTAATATACATGACTATAATAAGACCTATTTGGACTTACGGAGTTGAGCTATGGGGCTCCACTAAACCATCAAATTCCTCTTGCATCCAATCCAAAATTCTTCGTAAAATTCTCAATCCTCCTTACTTTGTCACAAATAAAATAATTTATAATGATCTTAATGTTCCATATGTCTCCGATTTGGCCCAACCCAGATACCTATCCTTCCATAATAAACTTCATAACCATCCGAATCCTCTTGTTTCTAACCTTCTTCGTCTTCGATTTCTGATAAACCCCCGAGGCGCCTGAAAATGACTCGTGATCTCCTTATGTGACATATTCTTAGAGTGTTACCTGTGGGTAGTTTCTCAACTAGCGTTTTCAAGTGATTATATTCTTGTGTACACATTTACTTCATGTATTTATATTGTAATACAGTTGTAAATATCTTGAATAAATAGTTTTAAAAAAAATATTTTTTTAAATATCTTTACAGATTATTAATATAATAAATAAAATGGCTTTATCTGGTATTCTAAACCTTGTATAAATTAATAAATGAATAAAATACGCTATTGTTTTGTTAGAGCGGCTATAGTTGCAAGTGCCCATAACTGAACCACAGTCAATAGAGAGTGCACAGTATGTTCTAGTCTGTAAACACGGAGGTGAACATTGGCGGTCCCAGTTTAATACACCGAATATTTGCCCGACAGCGGACCCTTTGTTGAGAACTTGTGTAGAACGGGGGCGATGTAGCTACATGGGGTCGTGTATCGTCTTTGTTGTGGGGTCCCAGGGGACTATGAAGTTAGAGCGGAGGGTGTAACATCCTTACTCAACAAAACTGGGACCACAAGGAATTATTACTTTTACTTGCCCATATTACTGTATTTTTTTAGATAGGAGAAACCTAACTAACCCGAATGAAAAATTAGAGGAGTTAAACGCAAAAGTATATTGGTTATACCAATTATTAACATATAGTAATTATAATTGTCAAGTATTAGTAACTATTTCGCCTTAATTTTTATTTATAAAATCGATTTCTTTTACCAGTCCTGGTCTTGGTCTTGCAACAATTAGGTGGCCTTGGTCTTGGTCTTGCAAAGGTTGGCCTTGCGCCTGTTCTTTCAGAGAATAAACGAGGGTAGGGCAGCTTTTAGGCCCAGAGTGACGGCATGCAAAGACACAAATGGAACTCTTTTAAGCCACAAAGATGACGTACTAAGGAGATGGGTACAACATTTCAAAGGCGCATTAAACAAAGGAACGGTGCCTGGAGAAGTAGGTGTAATGAAGGAAGACTCCCTGAATTCTATTGAACCCCCGGATGAGGAGGAAATGGAAAACGCCCTGAGGAAATTGAAAAATGGAAAGGCGCCAGGCCCGGACGGAATCCAGTCAGAGCTGTTGAAATGTGGAGGTGAAGAACTCAAGAAAGCTCTGCATGATTTAATGCTGACCATCTGGGAGAAGGAAGCTATGCCTACGGAATGGGCAACAGCCATTATCTGCCCAATACATAAGAAAGGAGATCAAACAGAATGCGCTAACTATCGAGGAATCTCACTCCTTTCGTGTGCTTATAAGCTGCTCTCTAACATTCTTTTTGAGAGGATCCTCCCGTATTCTGAAAAGGAACTGGGGAAATATCAGGCTGGATTTCGAAGAGGACGCTCAACGACTGATCAACTGTTCTCTCTGAGGATGATCCTAGAAAAGACTATGGAGCGTAAGGTAGTCACCCACCATTTATTCCTGGACTTTAAAGCAGCATACGACAGCGTTGATAGAACGCAACTATACTGTGCCTTGGAGGAGCTAAGCATCCCTCAGAAGCTCGTACGCCTAATCAAGATGACCAGGGACAGCTCGAGATGCAGAATACGCGTCGGTTCTGACGACTCCGAAGAGTTTAAAGTGAGCAGTGGGGTTAGGCAAGGGGATGCCCTCGCCTGTCTATTGTTCAATTTGGCAGAGGAGAAAGCTGTAAGAGACTCCGGTATTCAGACCAAAGATATAATCTTCAATCGCCTGACACAGCTTCTTGGTTTTGCTGATGATATTGACATAGTAGGTAGGTCTGAACGGGCTCTCAGAGAAGCGTTTATAAGCAGCTGCAAGACCACTTGGTCTAGAAGTCAACGAGAGGAAAACTAAGTATATGAGAGTTGGCGGTGAGGTTGATCTGAACTCTCCATTTGAGGTAGGTTCTTTTAAGTTTGAGAGAGTGAAAAGTTTTATATACCTTGGGTCTGAAATCAATAGCAAGAATGACATGGCTCAAGAAATACAAAGAAGGATCACGGCTGCCAATAGATGTGTCTTTGGACTTGGCCGACACTTAAGAAGTAGGTACCTCTCAAAGAAGACCAAGCTGATCATATACAAGACCCTTGTTCGGCCTGTTTTGACATATGGCTCAGAGGCTTGGACGATGACCAAAAGGGATGAGATGAAGCTGAGTGTCTTTGAGCGAGGAGTCCTCAGAAGGATTTATGGTCCAGTAAAGGAGGGTGATGTCTGGAGGAAAAGAAAAAATAGGGAGCTCAGTTCTCTCTATGCAGACATCGACGTAGTCACGTATATTAAACTGGCCAGACTAAGGTGGGCAGGTCATGTGGCCAGAATGAGCACCCTTGAAATACCAAAAAAAATAATGATGGAGGAGCTGCACCTCGTAAGACGGGTAGGAAGGCCGAGGACGAGATGGTTGGACAACGTGGCCTATGATGCGAGAACCCTGCTTGGTGTACGGAACTGGAGAGCTGCAGCAGAAGACAGAGCCAACTGGCGGAGGCTCTTGGAGGAGGCCCAGTCTCGGTGACGGGATGTTGTGCCATACATGATGATGATGATGACTTGCCCATATTAGTAGGTGGGTGCAGCCCCCTTTTTATCAAATTATTAACATCAAACTGAAACGAAAATTCTCACAATTAGAGCGTTTCCAATCTGAGATCGTCAAAATTTGTTTATTTAATTAGGTATTAAAATCTCATAAATGCCCGTTTCTACTTGAATCGTAAAATAATTTAAGCACAAGGTCGAGGTGGCCTTAAAAAATATGGAGCAGTTTGTCCTGACCTACACCCCCAAAATATAATAATAACGAGGTTGTACGGCTTAATATTTTTGTAGGTCACCTTTTTTCTTGATATTGAGGTCCAATTATCTTACGATCCAAGTGGAAAGCAAGTTGCCGACCTCCAGATTGAATGAACCCCAGTTCCAAGAGTTTGCGTAAGTAAAATATTTAATGGTTATGATGAGATGAAGGTTTTTACGAAGTTTCAGGCGGATTTTGTTGTGTATATGAATGGACTAACGAAACGTCTAAACCGAATAAACATTTCACTTTGTCCATTTTGTAGTACTAGTGAGAGACCTTTAATTATTTCTAATAAATAAAATTAAAAATACTTTAGAGGTAGAAGTCTTGAAAAGATTTAGAGAAATTTCAAAACAATTTCTTTTCGAAAAGACTATTTCAATGAGTTTAATACATACATGATATTGAATACCATTTAATTTTACAACGGTTTGACGAATTTTGTCTTTAGACATATAAATATCTAGTCAGTTTCACTGAAAATTGTTTTTCGTTAGTTTTTCAATGTATAAGATTCTAAGTCTTTGACAAGTATTTAATTGATTACTAATATTAAATGCACTCCTCTATATGTATATCATCTTTTATTTTCTACGATCAATCTACAGCTCAGGATACAGATTATATAAAACTAATAATGTGTACAATTCTATTATTGTATTCATTTGAACACATTAAGGTATAGATGTAAATCGTTTATAGTAAATATTTATCTGCTCATTTATTATTATTGTTTTCATTAATTCAATGGTATGACAACACAAGCAGTTTATCGTTCATTTCAAATTTCATTTAGTTTATTGTTTTTAGCAACTATTTTGCAGTATTGTGACCACATTGCTCATATTATTTCTTTAATATATCTGTATACTTATGTAAATACTTCTGTTTTTACTTATTGTTTAGTTATTTTGTGATTGTAATATCTGGCATTTTGGCCAGATGTTATGTTAATTTTTATGCACAATATTGTTATTCTTAAGGAACGTAGTCCCACAATAAAGTTTTTTCTTCGATTCTATTCTATTCTATATATACATATATATTTTTTTTTTCCTGTGGGCTATACGGTATATATTTAAATACTCCATACATCTATGCCTTTTCCAACCCGTTGGATCACGAATGTATCTTTTTGCATCACGAATGCACGAATCACGAATGCATTTTTTTTTTGTCCTCCCCTTCCTCGCCGTTAAGGCTATACGGGGTTTTCCCGGGCTAGGGAGTGTGGGCGGGGATTTAAAAGACTCCCTCGGCACCGGGATGCAAACTTGTGACTATTTTTAAATCATCTGATTGATATATCAGATTGCCGGGCAACGGCGGTGCTGTGCACACGCATAGCCCATTCGGCCACCCCGCCCACGATCACGAATGTACATAATAATAATAATAATAATAAATAATAATAAGGCTTAGCGAACCCAAGGTTCGATGCCGACACCACCAATCGCTTGTTACACACCTCCCTCAACCGTTCGCCGTCCAAACCCAGTCCCTTCAGATCGGCTTTAATGCAATCTTCCCATCTTCGCTTCGGTCTACCCCTCGGACGCTTACCATTCGGCACAGCAAATATTAACCTTTTAGGAATTCTCTCGTTACTAAGCCCAACAACTTTACAAGCCCATTTGATTCGCCGCGATGAAATTACCTCAATTATATTACCCGGATACATCTCACGCAATTCGGCGTTGTGTAACCGTCTGAACTCTCCGGTTAACTCGTCCTTCTTCGGTCCGAATATTCTACGCAATACCTTATTTTCAAAAACCTTAAGACGCTGCTCATCCCTTAATGTAAGCGGCCAAGTTTCGCATCCATAAAGAACTGTAGGCAAGATAATTGTTTTATAGATTCTAATTTTTAAGTTTCGGGACAAGAGGCGCGAACTAAGTAGTTTTGTCACAGAAAAATAACAAGCATTCCCCGCCTTCAGTCTAACCTTAATCTCTTCTTCAATTTTGTTTTTTCTAGTTATCGTAGAACCTAGATACCTAAATTTATCTACCTGTTTAAACATATTACCATCTATATCGATATCACCAGTAGTATCGCCATTTTTGCAGCTAACCATATATTTTGTTTTATCCCGTTTATTTCAAGTCCTAGTTCTTTCCCGGCTTTCATTAACGCTGTCGTATTTAGTTTTACACGAATGTACATAAGAAACTTTTTTAAGTTCCACGAGAAATTATTCTGTTTACTTATGTTATCTTATTTTCTCATTTTTATGGAACTCCGGGTCCAGTTATGATTTTCCAAAGACAGTTCCTAAATACTGAATCATAGGCTGCTTTAAAATTGACAAATAGGGCATGGATGTCCTAAGCTACTTTCCATACATTATTTCATTCATTATATATATATATATATATATATATATATATATATATATATATATATATATATATATTATATATATATATATATATATATATATATATATATATATATATACTCTGTACTCATTATTATGTGAGACATTGATTTGACAGAGGTCGTTATTTCCCGAGATCTGGTTTGTTGTTTTTGAATGTGATTTCTTCTTATTCGAGCAGCACTTACTGCTTTTGCCGTTCTCAGAGTGCGGGAACGAGGTCTGTCACATACAGATAGGGTCTCATTATATCTATTTATAGTGCGGTACACGAACATACGGCTGATACCCAAATGTCTCAAAATATTGAAAATCTCTGACCTACATTTTCCAACGTTATGCAAGGCGACCACAGCTATTTCTTTATCACCCCACTCCATGTTAATTGAGCGAAAGAAAAATAGAAACTAATTGGAACTATTATCCTGACATGTAAAGAAAATAACCTGATAGACGTAAGGATTACCTAAATAATACCAAAGGATGTAAACAAAGTTCAACTTTTGTAACAGTATTTATGACAGAATAAGTTATACAAATAAAAATGTAAATGTTAGTTTGTTCAATACCGCTAATCTCCGAAAGTTATTCACCAATTGCTTTGAAATATTGATAATACTTTGATATCCAAAAAAATTGTGTTGTTGAAACTGGGCTAAAGTCTTTTAAAAATTCTACTAGGCTAATAAAAAAGTAACGATTGATACAGAATACAATAAGAACTCAAATGGTAGTTGATTTTTTAAGTACATATATAAGTGTATGCAAGATTATATAAGAGTACAAAATAAATGTTGGAAAAAAGTGAATTCATATATTTTTGCTCAGATTTTCTATAATAATCATGGACAAATGTGCTAATAGTTAGTTAATATTCCAATATTCTTCTGATTTATATGGTAGTTAACCTCAACAGCAAATAAATAATATGGTAAAAAAAAAAAAAAAATACTACTCGAGATACAGCCTCGACAGTACGCTGTTATTCCAACACCCTCAACTCTTGACAGCCTATAAATCTTCAAGTATAGAGGCCTTGTGTGTTTATTTTAAAACAAAAAGGAAAAAAAAAGATTCAACGTTTTTTAAAAATATCCTGCTCCTCTTGTTGAAACAGGAAATGGGTTCCAACGCCTAGTGTAAACTTCAATTAAAGTGAATACACATTTCAATATTGTTCAATATATTGTTTGTTACGATAAAAAAATAATATATGTATCCATAATATTAAACATAAAGAAATAAATGAAATCAATAGATAGAAAACTTATATGTTATATAAGTTATGTAAATATACAACCGCGAAATAGGAAAACGGTGGATAAAAATAAAGGAAAATTAAAAAAAAAAATTTACTGACTATTTATAGTATTTATTTTTCCGATTATACTCAACATCATTATTTATTAATTAATGCATCAATAATATTATTATAATTATAATTATTTTTTTTCAAGATCGAGCCTATTTAATTAGAGAAAAGGAAATTTAAGTTCAGGATTGCTTTTGTACTACATTAAAAGATAAATTTCACAAGATAAACTAAAAATAATAATTTAACTATAAATAAGTATACATAATTAACTTAGTTAATAAATCATGTAACAAAAACTAAACATATGTAAATATATACATGTATATATATATATATTTAGTTTTTGTAACTTTATTTTTAATTAAGTTAATTATATATATTTATATTTTTGTCAAACATTATTTTTATCTTTCTGAAAAAGGACATTTTAATTTATCCAACGGTACATTAAAATTAAAACATTAATTCACCATATTTACTCCGAGAACAAAAAAAATAAAATAAATGTATATAGGTACTTATGTCGTATATACAGAAAATTTTCCCAAAAAAGGTTGATAAAAAATATTTTTTAGTTTAATATATTACTAATTATATATTAGTGTAAGCAATAGATTACTAAATCAGTGATATATAAATCTGTAAAAAAAATATTATAATGGAAAATATCTAAATGCCTCAAACTTACTGCCATCACAGCTAATCCTTAGAATTTTGGTGATATGATCTCTCAGATGTTTATTTAAAATCTTCCGAAGGTTTTGATTATTTCGAAAATATTAAGAGACGGCAAGACTGAATTCCTGGATCGATCAATCAATTTTCTTTTTAATTTTTTGTTTCTGGTATCCGATTAAAATGAAAAATATTTTGAAATTGATTTCTATGGAATGTCTATTTTTTCATTATATAATTTAGTAACGAAGTGACAAATTTTAAAAGCTCAACGTAATGTAAAATTGCCTCCCTGAACAAATACAAAAAAAGGGGTAAAGATATATAATGTTCGTGACTCTTAAAAGCTATATATATATATATATATATATATATATATATATTATATATATATATATATATATATATATATATATATATATATATATATATATATATATATATATACTGAAACCACTTGGAAATTTGAAAAGCTGTAACTTTACTGGAACGAATTAGAATATATATAATAATAATAATAATAATAATAATAAGGCTTAGCGAACCCGAAGGTTCGATGCCGACACCACCAATCGCTTGTTACACACCTCCCTCCACCGTTCGCCGTCCAAACCCAGTCCCTTCAGATCGGCTTTAATGCAATCTTCCCACCTTCGCTTCGGTCTACCCCTCGGACGCTTACCATTCGGCACAGCAAATATTAACCTTTTAGGAATTCTCTCGTTACTAAGCCCAACAACTTTACAAGCCCATTTGATTCGCCGCGATGAAATTACATCAATTATATTACCCGGATACAGCTCACGCAATTCGGCGTTGTGTAACCGTCTGAACTCTCCGGTTAACTCATCCTTCTTCGGTCCGAATATTCTACGCAATACTTTATTTTCAAAAACCTTAAGACGCTGCTCATCCCTTAATGTAAGCGGCCAAGTTTCGCATCCATAAAGAACTGTAGGCAAGATAATTGTTTTATAGATTCTAATTTTTAAGTTCCGGGACAAGAGGCGCGAACTAAGTAGTTTTGTCACAGAAAAATAACAAGCATTTCCCGCCTTCAGTCTAACCTTAATCTCTTCTTCAATTTCGTTTTTTCTAGTTATCGTTGAACCTAGATACCTAAATTTATCTACCTGTTCAAACATATTACCATCTATATCGATGTCACCAGTAGTATCGCCATTTTTGCAGCTAACCATATATTTTGTTTTATCCACGTTTATTTCGAGTCCTAGTTCTTTCCCGGCTTTCATTAACGTTGTCGTATTTAGTTTTATAGTTTCAACGTCTTCGCTTAACAGTACCAGATCATCAGCATAGCCCAGCACGGATGTTGTCCCGCCCAGATCCAACCCTTTCTCGGTTCGCATTACCTCCCTAATGGCATGTTCTAATGCCAAATTGAACAGGACAGGCGAAAGAGAATCCCCCTGTTTTAAGCCCGAACGAACCTCAAATTTTTCGGACAAATTATTACCGATTCTAACTTTATTGAGTGTCTCCGTCAAGCACATCCTGACTAGATTTACTAGTTTTTTTTGGAATCCCCTGCTCAATTAGAATATTATACAGTTTCTGGCGGTCAATAGAATCGTAAGCCTTTTTAAAATCTATATACAGCTGGTAACCAATACCGTTATACTCCAATTTTTTCTCTAATATTTGCCGTAAAGAAAATATTTGATCAATAGTCGAACGATTCCGTCTAAATCCGCATTGGTAGTCTCCGATAATTTCCTCGGCGTATTCCGTGATTCGACTGGTTAAGATTGAAGTGAATATTTTATAACAAACCGGAAGAAGGGAAATTCCTCGATAGTTATTACAATCCGTCCTCGGACCCTTTTTGTGAATCGGAATAAGAATAGATTCTTTCCATTCTTCAGGTAATTTCTCGTTCACCCAGATCTTTTTAACCAACCGATGTATTTTAGAAACTCCAGCTTCCCCGCATGCTTTAATTAGTTCAGTAGGAATATTATCGATTCCCGCTGCTTTATATGATTTTAATTTTCCGATAGCTACTTCAACTTCCTCTTTACTTGGTCCTTCTATTAACGGTTCAGCAATCTGGTACTCAGAAGGAGGACACAGATCATAATTTCCCGTATTTAAAATATTGTCAAAGTGGTCCTTAAACTTATTCAATATGTCAACCGGATCGGTCAGAATATTGTTATTATCATCCCTAATTCCAGACGTTACGGGCCCTACATATTTACGTGATCTGTTTATACCTTTGTACATGTCTCTTACGTTATTTTAGAATTCGTTCCAGTAAAGTTACAGCTTTTGAATATTTCCATACCTGATCTTCATTTAAAATTTTGAAGCTATTGCAAAAATATTACTTATAACTCACCCGAAACATTTTCAGGTCAAACATTTAAAGAAGGCTTATTTATATGTACTACATCCATATTTCTTTGTAAAAAATCATAACTCAGAGATGTATAATTTATTTATTGTTCATTTTGACAATCAAAACAGTAACCTTCATTAATTAAACTGGCTCTCATTTTGTTTCAAATTACTCATCTGTTTATAATTATACAGCAGTATAAACTTTTGTCCTGGTGTATAGATTGTCACATCCCACTTTGCGGCGCCGTTAGGCTCGAGAATGTTAAAGTTTTCGCTTTAACATGCTTAGCCATCAACACCTCACAAGTTGACAAGTTGCAGAGCAAAGTACATTGTTATTTAGAAGAAAAAAAGTCAAGGCGCTATATATATAAACATGCAGGAGTTTTTCATAGTTCCCAAGGTAGTGATTTTAATAATTAATTAATAAAAAGTTTAAAACGGCGTTGATGACCAATGCAGTTTTACATAATAAGACAAAAAGATAAAAGTTTTTGAAAAAAAAAAGATGTTTAACTTGACTTAATTTATTATTTATAATTGGTAATTGGTTGACTGTCGTGGATAATGAAGATAAGAATAGTTGGGGTGCTCATAAATTATTATTATAATTTATTTTTGCCTTCCTTTTTTTGACTGAGCACCCCAACTATTCTTCTCTTCATTAATTTATTATTTATTTACAATTATTTACATTTACTGGTTTAATAACTATTATATTATGTAACTTAATAACTCCGATAATACATTTAGATACGTAATAAGTTATCATAAAATAATATTTTAGAAAATTAAATAAGTTAATACGTAATTTGATAAAATTCCCTCATTGAAATAACATCATCTACTTACAGTTAGTTTGACGACTTTCGTCTTCTTCATGGTAGACAATGAAAAGCTCGTAACCTATTGTGTTAAATTTTATAAGGGATAAATAGACAACAAGAGTTTAATTCCTATAATTTTTATTGTGTTGTACAATTTCTTACTTATATGATTATATGTATGCGTGTATTTTCAAATATGTATATGTTTATTTAATTCAGGCACTAGAGTTATGTGGTTCCAACAGACAGATAGAGTTATTAGGATTTTTTTGGCTACAGTCGATTTAATAATAGTGTTTGTGTTCATTAGATGGTCTTACTTTGGAGTTTTTACATTGATAAATATGACCGAAGTCCACAAATATGTTATTTATCGTGTAGTTCTATTAAAAATACATTTCATAAAATTCTTTTAATAGATAAATTTTGCCACTCAATAATTTCTATTCAAAATAGAGTAATATGTGAAAGTATGATGCGTGAACTATATCATAATAATTGTTTTAAATATCGTCTATACCTTCCTTTCCGATAGATTTTTCTCGGTCCGACACGGCTCAGAACTATCTTCCATCAGGTCTATCTCAGCAGGAGTACCTCATGGTTCAGTACTCGCTCCACTACTCTATATCACATACACCCATGACATACCTTGTAGTACCAACATTTTAACAGCGACATATGCAGACGACACAGAAATTTTAGCAAGACACAAAAATCCAACATACGCCTCACAGACCCTACAACAGTATTTAACAAGATTACATGACTGGTTCAAAATTTGGAAAATCCGACTAAATAGAGACAAATCACAGCACATCACATTTACGCTTCGACATGAAACATGCCCTCCAGTTTTCCTTGACAATACACAGATTCCACAGACAGACACCGTTTACTACCTTGGTCTGACATTTGACAGAAAAATGACGTGGGGCCCACATATAATCAAGAAACGAAAAACGCTAAGCCAAAGATTAAGAATTCTGAGTTCACTTCTTTCGAAAAATTCAAAACTAAAACTTAGACAGAAATTGAACACATAAAATTACTTACTAAAACCTATTTGGACTTACGCATCACAGATATTTGGAACTGCTAAAAAGACTCACTTAAACAAACTCCAAATCTTTCAAGCAAGAACATTCAGAACAATTACAAAAGCACTTTGGTACGTTAGCAACATAACCTTACATACTGACCTCCATATGCCGACTGTTAACGAACACATACGAACTCATTACAAAAGATATCATGACAACTTACAAGGACACCCTAATACACTTGGACATGGCCACTACGGATATGCCAGGTAACGTCTGTAGGAGACTGAAGAGGAGCTGGATGAGGGACCTCCTCGCCTAATGTAGATATCACGCCGAGTGAGATACCGCTGGACACTGATCCTCGTAATGAATTTCATGACATTATTTTTTTCCAATCAACCTCAAATTCACTGGTTGTCATTACCATTTTGACAGGTGTGAATAAAAAAAAAATAAACCAAAAAAAAAAATATCGTCTATAATATTTAAATTTCTTTTTCAATAAATCTGAAAATATCTATTATTACTCAAGTTAATGCGGCAAGTGAAAGTTGTGTAATGCGCGCAATGCTTTTTTTTTATATATTCTCTCTTTTAACCTGTTTATACTTTATTGGCTACTTGCTAGACTGTGCGACATCCTGATAGTCTATTATTGCTGCTCACGTTGGTTAAATTTCCAGCTCAGAGATTCTAAATGGTGAGGTGAGCTCCATTCAACCGGCAACTCCCATTCCTTACCTGTCTTGTGTGGTCCTCGGCTGTATATAATGCAATATATCGATATAATAATATAATCGATATGATACTGCAATCGATATACGAAGAGTTCGATTCTCCGGACATTAGTTTTTCATCATAATAATTTTAATTGGATTCAAACTCCATGGAATTTTTTCTACTAAATAGAATAGTTCTTTTTAGGTTGAATGCGTTTCAGTAGGAATAACTTGATTTTAATTTTATTTCATTTTAAATTAGTTTATATTTTTTAGTTTTTGTCCTTACCTAAATTAATTTCAAATCAAAGAAGTCTCAATAAATACAAGAACGATAAAATTGAAACGAAAATTCTGTTAAACCCGTAGAAAAAATAGATATAAATGGAAACATCCCATATATCGACTGAATGAATACAAAATAGATATATTTATTTAATTGCAATTATATCTGATATATTAAAGAAACCTGTAAGTAGATTTATAGAATTTTTTTAAACTTTTATTATGATATTTACAACAGTATTAGTATGAATACAACTAGTAAATTTGTACAGAAAAATATTATTACATGAAACACGTTTGTTGTGTACCCACTGGTAGCACTCTATTTTTATAGAATTAGAAAAATACCTTAAAGTCTTAGCAATGTTGTATAATGTTGTTAAATTCAAGTGCTTTGATATTTCCAAAGGTCATTAATTTTTTTTATTATTTTTAGGTTTATTCAATTATCTTGTAATCTAAGTTTTATAATCTAATAAAACTAGTGTTGCTGAAAATCGGTCTTGGTCTTGCAAAGTGCAAGAGCAAGACCAAGGTCACCTAACTGTTGCAAGACCAAGACCAGGACTGGTAAAAGAAATCGATTTTATAAATATAAAATAAGGGGAAATAATTACTAATACTTGACAATTATAATTACTATATGTTAATAATTGGTATAACCAATATACTTTTGTATTCAACTCCTCTAATTTTTCATTCGGGCTTAGTTAGGTTTCTCCTATCTAAAAAATTTCGGCAACACTAAATAAAACATTTCTGTTAATTAAAAAAGTGTACTTATTTAAAAAACAATGTTTTTATATTCTTACATTAAATGAGTTGTTTTAACTTTCCTACCTATACTAGGTAAGAATGTATTGTAATCGGGTCTAATTTTCAATTTGCGGTTTTCGACAGATCTAAACGTTTCAGATCTCCCTGAGTCCGAAAATCACATTTTCAGCCATCGGTTTGTTTGTCTGTCTCAAGGTAAACCCAGGAACTAGTTGACAGATTATGTTGCTAATTTTCGAATTTGTTGAGGTTTGGCTAGATGTCGACCGATTATTGGTATCGGCCGATATTAAACGCCGATTCACCGATATACAGTGGTTTTTTTTTCATCTTAGATTTTTAACAGATACAAATATACTAAAGACCGAAATAACGGCCTTATGACTTTATTTTAACGAGATTGGTATAGTTGGACAAATTTGTATTTACTTCTCATTCCACTAATTTAGGATAATACCTATGCCCCGGCCTCACTACCTCATTTTATCAAGATTAATAGAATTTGTATTTATTATTTTTTATCTATTTCTAATTTTTTTTTTGTGCACAAAATTTTCTGGTGATCTTTTTAAGCAGAGATATCGGCATCTTTCACATCTAATATTATTTGTATTGCTCATTAATGCGTCAATCATTCGTCAAGGGATTTACAAAAAAAAAATGATCAAAGACCGATATGTCGGCCTTATGAACTTATTTGAGATAGATAGATAGATTTTTACTGATTATTGTTTATTTTTTTGCTCATCCTCTCCTAAGATTTTCAGCAGAAACGAATATCCTAAAGACCGATATATCGGTTTTATGACCTTTATGACCTTATTTTAATGGAATTGGATTGGTAGAGTTAGACCGATTTTTATTTAATTTATTTTTTTCTGTCCCTTCCCTGACCCTAATTTGGGCAAATACCGATATACTGACAACCAATACACCGGCCTTACGACCTTATTTTATCGATATTAGTCGAATATCCCATTGAATATTATTTATATTGTTAAAAAATGTGTCAATCAGTCAACAAGGAATCGACATAAACATAAATTAATGCTTGATATTATCCAGCATCATCCATCCCAATAATCCTTCAAGAAATTTAAAACGGCAATGGCCCCGCGACCTTTTGTAGTTTGTATAAATTGGAATTCTGGCAATTCTGGCAGATTCTCCAATGAAGACATGAATGTATGTGGCTAAAGGGCTCTCGATCAATTAATCAATTGGCTTTAGTATCTCGCCTAATTGAAAATAGTGTATATAGGTGTTTTATTGTTTTGTTTTTTAATAATTTATTTATCTTCAAGTTATTTTCTTTTACATATTGTATATATTTTTCCATTATCGTTAATTATTTTCTTTCTTTTTATTTTTATTTTTATTTTTGTACATATAGTGTGAATGTTATCTTACATCCCTATATCCCTACAGATTGTTATATTATTCAAAAAATAAATAAATAAACATTTTAGCAGAACACTTTTTTTACTACTGCTTATCATTTTATATTTCGTTCTTTCATTTGTATCTACTTTGTTAAATTACAATAAATCCCACCAAATTACCTTTAACCTTCACCGTAAACCAATGACTTCCTGTACTACAGTTTTCTTTAACAATACTCCACTTATCCCTGTTGAGCAAATCCGCTACCTAGGACTCCACCTGGACAAAATTATAACTTGGAATCTTCATACCAGACTGAAACGACAAGAAACCGCTCGAACAAAAGACTCTTATACATGACTATAATAAGGCCTATTTGGACTTAGGAGTTGAGCTATGGGGTTCCACTAACCGAATTCCTCTCGTATCCAATCCTTAAAATCCAAAACTCTTCGTCAAATCCTCAATGCTCCTTACTTTGTTACAAATAAAACCAGTCATTCATGAAAACCCTACAATTATTACCCCATAAAAATATAATATTTTTCTGATAATCAATATAAAACACAATTATTGTAATAAGCCAATAGGTTTGTTGTAATAACAGATGAATAAAGAGATAATTTAGAAAGAGTGATTATATTCTTGAAAAATATCTTACAGAATGTTATTTTCTTTTGAATGGTGAAGTTGTTTAATGTAGTAAATCTTATAGCAGACCGAGAAATTAAAAAAAAAATTAAAATGAAACCAATAATATTATGCAAGAAGTATCCGACATCGTTCAAGAGATACTGCACAAAGAACCGATTAGAGAATTTAGATCCCAAGCAATATTTCGAGGAGGTTGATCGAATTTACCCGAGGAGGAGAAAATTGAATTTATCAGGACATTAGAGAGGGGGTGAGGGGGGGGGGAGCGCTGGAGATTACCCGATAGTAAATTATTTACCAGGAGCCCGTGCCTCATTCTTCTGAGGTCAAGGTCGATCGTTATCAAGGTCAACTATCGGATCTGTTATCAGCCATCACAAGTTCGCGCTTCCTTTGCAAGCAAGGTAATTTCAAATGCGAAAAATAAACTTTACAAATAATAAATGGCTCAGTGAGTTGAAAGGTTCGATGCCGATCCATCCAAGTTATCCATATACGTTTCGTAGTTGGAGTTACGTAAAATTATTATTTATTTTTGCTTCCTCACTACTGAAGGCAGGCAAGCATTGTATTCGTGAGAGAGGTTAAAAAAACGCTGCAAATTATTCCAAAATGGTTTATTATTTCCAAATAATTATACATCTAAAGTAACATTGCCTTCATAGTTACAAAGAAAAATAAATATGATGAAAAAAAGTGATTCCAAATATTGGACTAAACTTTTTTTTTTTTAAATCATTGTTAATATGCTAAAAAAAATAGCATTACATCATTAACATATTCAAAATTTCAAAACCAAACAAAGGATATAACATTTGGAGTAGAACAAATTTAAAAAAAAACGGAAACCAAATCTTTGCTCCTAATTGTCCGATTTTAACGATTTTTTAAATCTTCTGTTCATTTTTCCTAATTTTGGTGTCTTGAAGTTTTTTTATTTGTTACAATAAATTAGGCCATTTTTCACCAACATTTTATTATTACGCATCAATTTGACGTTTCGACCATACTAAGGGTCATTTTCAAAACTGGAAAATTATAATATCATTATTAGTTAATATTCAGCAATTATAAAATGAATTTCTTATTACATTTAATTGAATTGTCTAACGTTCTATGTCAAATTATTTCCGATATACTTAAATTTATATATAAAAATATACATAAAGTATACACTTTTTATTAAAAAAACCCTTACATGTACGTAACTATAAACATTAAAACTTTAACAATTAAAAACAAATGACTATTACCTTGATGAGTCCTCCTAATATGTTCATCCTTAATGTTCTAATTAATATGTTCAGTGAACATTAACTTGTCATGTTATAAAGGGGCTTCGCCCACGTCATTTCTGGAGGGACTGACTTATATCGTCCTGGTGGGATAGTCAAAAGGAGAGGGATTTCCTTTCTAATGTTTTGCATTGGTGGATTATTATATTATTATATACGAATTTGGTTAATTATATTTGCGTAAAAAGTATTTATATTGTCCACATCTGTATGGTTGTTAACAGAATTATGTAAATTTTTTGTAATATATATAGACTCTATAATCTTTCTTTTATTGTTACTACTTTCCTTGTATATTATTTTGGCATTTTTAAAATCAAATTGGTGTTTGTTATATGTTGCATGTTGTGAAAGGCCGGTTGATGTGTTTGATTTGGACTTGCAATTTTGTTCATGTTGTTTTATGAACCATTGTCCCGTTTGTCCTATATAAGATTTATTAGTGCAATTTTTACAATTTATTTTATAAATAAGGTTATTTTTCATGTCACGTGGTATAATATCTTTATACTTTATTAAACGTTAAATTGATGCGTAATAATAAAATGTTGGTGAAAAATTATTGTAACAAATAAAAAAAAGATTTTTTAAATGTATTTTTAGGAAATTTCGTAAACTTTTAAAAAAACATAAACATTATCGACAAAAAAGTGTAAACTTTTTGAGTTATTCGGAATTTAATTTTACCATCCCTCGTAACTTTTTTTCCATCTTCTTTTCGTTGAAGTATGTTATATAAATAAATTTAAAGGGCGTCAAGAAAATGACTTTAGCGAAGTTTCATTGAAATCGGTACATCCGTTTAGGAGCTACAGTCTATAGCAACGCAGGTTGTTCGGCCGCCATTTTGAAAGTTAAAGGCGGAGAGTAATGTCGATGAAGGAGGATCATCCTCAGGTGACCTCTGATTTTATATCAAAATTTGAAAATAATCGGTCCAGTAGTTTCGGAGAAAATGCACGTACGGCGGACGGCGTACGGCGGACGGACAAAACAATTTTTATTCGTTTTTAGAATTCTAGGCATCCTGAAATGTGAAACCTCAAATTTTGAGAGGTGGTTAAGTTTTTGAATTTTTTGGTCGATTACAATGAAATGATTATTGAAAATAATAAACCAAAATATGTGCTCAGAGCCGAAAATTTCCACTCGCGTTTTACGTTTCGCTCATTAAGGATCAAATTTGGTTCGGTGTCTGTCTGTCCGATGTATCTGATCGTAATGTTCATCCGATTTTAAAGGATTGTGTGGGTTTGTGACTAGATGGTCCCATATCAATTTTATCAAATTCCATCAAGCACTTCCGCTTACCCACACGCAAACGTATTTTTTTATATGTGATATCAGAAACAGCTCGTTCGATTTAGCTCAAAGTTGGAAAAAAATTAGGTATTGGTAAAGAAATTATGAAGTGTCAATTTTATTGAATTCTGTAAAGTACCTTCTCTTACACATGCGCAAACGTATTTTATTTAATACGTCAATATCGCTGAAACGGCGCTTTCGATTTGGCTTAAATTTAAGGTAGGGGTTGGTAAACAGGTAATCAGGTATTTATGAATTTTATCAAATTCCATCCACCACTCCAAAAAAAAAAAAAAAAAAATAAAATACATGACACGCCTATAGTTTGGAAATTGCTCATTATATTTGACCCAAACTTGTAGGAAATTTAAAGAATAGTGTAGAAATTATCTGGTATCAAGTTCATTGAAATAAAATTTATATAATTAAAATTAATATAAATAATCGTTAACAATATAATTGCTGTAAAATGTGGAAGGCATTGATCATCAGGAGTGGGAGTTAAGTTAACACAATATTTCTATGGAGTTATATAATTTTAGGTATTATTCAAAAAGTTAATTTTTACTGTATTGTTTGGTCGATTCCAAACGTTACTGGCATCACACTTACTGCCGTTACTTAGATTTCGTGTAACTTAATTAAATTTAAATTAATTTTTACTCTGAGCTTGTATATAAAAAAAAAATCTTATTTCTGATTGTGTTTATTATTATGGAAGTTTTCGATTTTATCCTTAAATGTCGAACTTTGCGAACACATATTTTTTGTTACAGTTAATTCCGAACTCAAAAAAAGTTGGATTTTCCCCCATTAAGTATATATGTTAACAACGATCCATCAATTGCATCCCAAACTCTCCAATCACACATCACATATCTTGAAGAATGGTGTCAAAACTGGAGGATTAAAATAAACTCCAATAAATCCCATCAAATTACCTTTACCCTGCGTCGCAAACCTATGACCTCCTGTCCTACAGTATCCTTTAACAATTCCCCACTTATCCCAGTTGAACACATCCGTTACCTAGGACTCCACCTCGACAAACGACTCACATGGAACCCTCATACAAGACTGAAACGACAAGAAACTGCTCGACGTTTCCGACTACTCCAACAATTACTAGACAAACGCTCTAAGCTTTCACTCAATTACAAACGACTCATATATATTTGACAATAATAAGAACTATTTGGACTTACAGAATTGAGTTCTGGGGCTCCACTAAACCATCTAATTCCTCTGGTATCCAATCCTTACAATCCAAAATCCTTCGTAAAATCCTCAATGCTCCTTACTTTGTCACAAACAAAATCATCCATAAAGACCTTAATGTTCCATATGTTTCCGATTTGGCCCAATCCAGATACCTATCCTTCCATAACAAACTGCAGAACCATCCGAACCCTCTTGTTTAAAACATTGCTTCCTCCTCTATCCCCCGATAACCCTCCGAGGCGTCTGAAAAGAAGATGGCCTCGGGATCTTCTAATATAGAACATTAATTTGAGTTCTACCAATGGGTAGTTTCTCTTCATATTTTACATGTCATGTTACCAATGTCATATTTACCTGTTGTATTTTTAATGTAATACAGTTGTAAATTTCAATAAAATTAAAAAAAAAAAAGTATATATACTTTTATTGTATTTTTAATAAAGGCGACATTTTGTAGTTTACAACTGATATAATCAGTCTGTTCCGATGGAAAATTTCTGAGAGCAATAAAATATGACATTAAATTAATAAAACATAAAGAAATAATTAGTTGTTATGCAATTCTGTGAAAAATTCAATTTTTAAATACGGTTTGTGGCACTAACAGTAGTGTTGCCCAAATGAGAGACCGAGACGAGTCTTGGTCTTATAATATATTAAAACCGATTAATAATACACTAATATACTGAGTTCAATCAAAATCATTCATAAATATGCAATTTCACTTTCATTTTTGAGCAAGATTTATTACATTAATACACACACACACAGAGGCCATATTGCGGGATTTGGTTATTTTGGACTCAGGAGACCTCAAAACATGTATTTCCGTTGAAAACTCAGATTATAAAATTTTTTATCTCAAAATTTGAGGTTTTACGTATCAGAATAGGTAGAATCTGAAAAATGAAAAAAAATCCAAGTAGAAAGCAAATTGGTATTTACGAGTCTTTAGTACCTAATTATATCGACAAAGTTTACCGATCTCCAGATCGAAAAATTCACCAATTCCTAGAATTTTTGTAAATAGAAGCTACTACGAGATGAATCTATTTACAAAGTTTTAGGCTGATGTTAATAGTTTGATAAAACGGTGTTTGTACCACGAAATATTACATGACCAAAATGATTGCTATAACATTCAAAAGATCGAGAATTATCTATATTTCATAGCAAATTACTAATGATGATAAAATATATATATTTTGGCCCAATATTAGCAATTGCCTTTTATTTACTTCCTCTATGTGTCAAGAAAGTAGTGTTTTATAGTTTTATATATATATATATATATATATATATATATATATATATATATATATTATATATATATATATATATATATATATATATATATATATATAATAAAACACTACTTTCTTGACACATAGAGGAAGTAAATAAAAGGCAATTGCTAATATTGGGCCAAAATATATATATTTTATCATCATTAGTAATTTTATATATATATATATATATATATATATATATATATATATATATATATATATAAAACTGTTTGGAAATAATAAACCATTGCGTAATAATTTGCAGCGTATTTTAATAATACTGCAATTTGTTTGTTATAAGGGTTTTCAAACAAACAAAAATACCCACAATGAATTATGAATAAATATATCGTCAATCACTTTAACTTGCACTTCTCCTTTGTCTGAAATACGTATTTCTGGTAAGAAGCGAGTGGTAAGTGAAAGTTTTGTGATGCGCGCACCAGACTTTTTCATGGTCTAATAGAAAGGTTGATTATTGAAAATATTACACAAAAATAGATACAAATAAAAATACTTTATCGATATATTTAATAAAGGTCACCTTATATCTACATAGGTCAATTTCTTGACCGTTGTATAATTACATTAGTTAAGAATAATGTTTCAACTTATTCAAAATTTCTATCCAAGAAATATATCTTCTTGGTTTTTTAACCTAGTCTTCTCTTAGTAAAAATATCTACTTTAAAATGAATTGTATTAGCTTTTATAAATAAACATGCAAATAGTGTTTGCCTCATCCTAGATTTAGTCCGGCTCCTCCACCAGTCTCCAGCACAACACGGAGGCACACTGTTATTTCAAGTTTTTATCTCGATATATATATTTTTTTCTATAAAATATTTATTTGCGCCTGTCAACAATATGTTGACAATCAGCAAATGTGATGGCGATACAGGGAATAATGACATGACAGGCATGGGGAAGGAAAGTACACAGCAGTACCTCTTCCCTAACTTGTTCCAATTACTTAGGTTGTCTAAGGAAGGAGATCCCTCATCCAAAAATACTCCAGTTGCATATAGTTTTTGTTCTAAAGCTCCAGCAATGTAGTCTGTAACTCTGTGCAATTGATGTGTCGTCGAAAGGAATGTGCGAAAGCCGAATTGGTGGTCAGGTATTACCTGTTGGTCATTCAATATGTCAACAAGTCTTTTGTATATTAATTTTTCAAAAACTTTAGAGCATATAGGAAGGAGGCTAATGGGTCTGTAGGATGAAGGACTGTATATCTCTTTACCGGGGTTGTGAATCATCTTAATAAGTGAGTATTTCCATTGTAAAGGGAATTTTGACGTCCTTAGTATACAGTTGTAAATTGTTGTCAGAAATACTAGAGCTTTCTTGGGCATTTGTTGGAGTGCTTCGGCTGTTATTAAGTCATAACCAGGAGCTTTTCTTTTCGGCAATTGTTTGATTTGAAGTGCAATCTGAGATGGAGTAAACGAAGGAGGTGGTAGTGTCAGCTGAAGTGGGATGTCTAATGTGTTAAGTACTATAGTCTCATGTTCTGTGTTAGTGAAGTTTGTAAACGGTTTAAATACGATATGAATCCTTTTTTTTACTGTTTAAAAAATGTTATTTCAATTTCATACATTATTTTTATCACTTGAATTCAATTAAAGCTCAAATTACCGATTTTATTTCCTACGAGGTACCTAGTTATTCAAGTATCTTGCTAAATGAAAGTTGTGTGATGTGCACATTTTAGCATATGATTTTCATTGATATGAATTCCAGCAAGAAGATTTTTTTCTAAAAAAGAATATTATAAAAATACACACATTTTAAAATAAATTCTTTTTTACAACAATCTATTAATAGATTTATTTTAATCAAATGATGGTTAGTGATGCACACAGATATTGAAAAGGAAAAACGAAGTTTAAATCTGCCTTAAGCTTTCTCAAGTTTGAACCCGAGCTGTCGGCCTAATTGGCTTTAAAGGGATGACAAATACTGCTCACCAGAACTTTCTAACTAAGTTAAATGATTTCTAGCTTCATCTTTCTTTCTTTTATATAAAGAAAAAAAATAAAGCTTTACAAATGTATTTCTTTTAATATAAAAAATGAAATTACGTAGTTCTTTTTTTAATAACATTAAAAATATCTTATCAAATGAAATTAAACTAACTAGTAGGACCGTGCGAAAAAATCGTACAGCATATTGTTTTCAAATGCCAAATTAATAATAAAATAAAATAATGCAACGTATCAAAAGACATAAAATCAATTGTTACTTTATCCATACATATAATCGACAAATGAAACAAAAATTAATTTAAATATTCATTAATGTTTTACAAATTTCAATAAGCTGTATCTTTGCTAAAAATTGTCCGATTTCGATGATTTTTTTTTCTTTTGTGAGGAATTTAGTAATCTTTTATATAATCATAGGCACAACAAAGCGGAAAGTGTGTAATTTTTTAGTTCTTCGCAAATAAATTTTGTTTTCTTTCATAACTTGTTTGCCTGAATTTTCAGGGTGATTGGACTATTTTGCCCGCCTGAAAGAGAAGGAAACCTTCGAAATTGGTGGCTCAATCTTGAGTTTGTTGCAGAATTAACGGTGATATGGCTTGCCGATCAGTGAGGTCTCGAGTCGATGAAATGAGACATGTATTCAATAACAGTACTACAATTAACGTAAGATTGTGTGGATGCAAACCCTATGCTTTGCGTTATCTCGAAAATAGTACGTTTTAGGGCTTAAAAATGCAGGATCCGATAGTTACGGAGGAACTATCCGGGAGTTGCTGTACGCATCAAAATCTTCAAGATCCAATTTGTCCCGTATCGATCTACAGACCTACCACCGTTCCAGTATTGAAGCCTAGCAAAATGTTTGTATCGACTTTATTTATTTTAGAAAGAAAAACAAAAGTGGAGAATACGATTTGCTAACCCCCCCATGAAATTCTGAATCCAACGGTACCCCATTCATGGTATTTGAGTAGGACAGGAGCTTATATTTGGTACGAAACCGATTTCGAGCCTTCCTGTAATAATATACGTGGGGATGGGGATGGGGATTAACCCTAACTACTTTAGACCTATAATACATGGATTAGTAACGTTACATAAAAGTGGCGCTCCACTCAGTCTTATTATCAGTGATATCAATGAGGAATCTGAAAAATTTGGCTAAATATCTCAATTCCACACTCAATAATCTAAAATCAGATAATAACTATGATGTGAAAAATTCAATGGAGATGAAGAAAGAGCAAATAAAACAGACAATAGGTAATTGTTTGGCCTTTTTGGATATATAAAATATATTTACCAAGGTGTAATAAAAATACTGGGATACAATAGATCCGCATATCTAAATTTAAAGTCTTAAATGGTATTTAGTGGGTGTCAAGTTAAGGAATGAGAATACGAAGAGAAACAGAATAAATGATAATTATTGTAGAAAACGGTCAATAAATGTACTGACATCAATAAAACTTAATTTTAAAATACCAGCCATAACAAACTGAGAGATTACAAAAATATATTAAATCTAGATAGTATTTTCAATGAATATTCTAATCATTTTTAATTTTTTTCATTTTTCAGCCCTCTCTGTAATTGGCTATTATTCAAAATTGTATCTTAAAGCGACGGCGTGTTAGAGAGGCGAAAAGGGAAAAATAGTGTTCGAAAATCAAATGATGACGAATTTTATGGAAGATATAGATTAAAATATCTCAGAAACTAAAAAACCGATCTGAATACTATAAGCAAATGAAATGTTCAGCATTTCATTCTCATTATAATGAGCTGTAATTTATTTTTAATTTTTATTTCATATTATTAATCTGCCTTGTTGATGTTTTCAACTTTTCGTCGCGTGGTCTAAAGCACGTGGTTAGTAAACCATAAAAGTTTACAAAAACCAAACGATAAGAACACGCCTTTAACAGACCCAAAAAGCTGCTAGAAGTCGAAAATGTCAAGAGGTGCAAGATAAAAAATTGTTATATTATTAATATAATTGTTAAATTATAGGTGGTCGTTTCTGCTACTTTTGAAAAACTTAAATAACCTCTTTTTTTGACCAAAAACAACAGTTATTAAGAACTGTTGAAAAATAATAGTAACGATTCATAGAGTATTACCTATTCGTTTAATAACAAGTCTGGAAATGAATGAATCGTTTTATGTATGAAGTTTGGCATTGTTCGAGCTTTAAATTGATAACCTTTGAATTTATTTATAATATTAGACGAATGTTTAATCTTAAACATTTCTTTTTAAAAAATTAAAAATTATTTTTTACACATAGAACGTTTTTTTATTTTAATAATATTTTGCCTTCTTGGATGTTGGAATTTTGAAATTATACTGCTTGCTCATCATGAGTCTTTTAACTGCAATTTAAACAATTTTTCAATCATTTCCCTTTTTCAATGTTTAAAGAACATAATAGTGTTTAATTTTATTTATGAAATTAAATTGATTTATGTTTGTACGACATTAATATAGACAGATACTTCTAAAAATATTTTTGCCTAGAAATATGCTTAAATTAATTTAGTAATGGAGCAATTAAACGGGAGAAATAAAGAAAAACTGTTGTTATCCGTTTCGAAGAACAGTTCATTCGTTTGAGATGAAGAACTATTCTTTTCAAACGTTTAGCGTTTTCTCTCCCACCCCTACAGGAAGTATTTACGACGGTAGGTTTGATAGAGCCACTTCAACTCTGCATAGAAACGGGAAACAGATATACATCCACGTTCCATAATTTTATTTTTACATCAAATAATAAAGGAATATTTATTTTCCTATATAATCATTAGTTATTAAATTTTCGAATAAAAAATTGAAATCACTTTAACTGACATAATTTTATTCCCGAATGAACCTAGAGCATTTCGAATAAATAATTATCGATTATAACTTTATTGAATGTTTCCGATTTGGTAAGTATGTTATAAAGTAATTCTTATGTAATAAATTTGTAAATGACAGAAACATTAAAACAAAATTTACATCGGAGTCAAATTTAAAAGTTAGAAATTGCCAAAATTAAAAATAAGCATGTGTTCATCTTCATGCCTCGAGATCTTGAAATGTACAAAATAACAACGTGGTTCTCTACTAGCAATTTATACTTGAAAGTCTCTATTGAGAAAAAAAAACTACATGCCTTAAATCAATTGCATACTCCAAACAACGTAGGAAGATATTTTAAAAGATAAATTGGGCCCGAAAAGAAGAAGAAAAAAAAAAAAAAGAGCCTTTGAAAAATAGAAGAAGGTCCGTTGGGTGTAAGAAATGATGGTATATCCGAGCGGTATGGCGGGAACAAATGGGCGGGGGCGGGAACAGCTGAAAAAGGCGGGAAAACTGGTGAAGGGAAAATATGGGCGGGAAAGTTAGAAGAAGAAATGCGACTTCATCAGGATCAGCTGTTTTCTCGATTGGCCTTTTTACACCAAGTCTTTTACGAAAGTAATTTCTCCTCCGTGTGTCAATGCCTTCCTGATAAATATGTTACTGAATTTTTTTTTTCGATGTACCTATTATCATGAATATTTACGTAGATTATCCCCACAGTGGAGACTAATCAATACAATATTAAGAAAAAATGAGAAGGTAAACTATAATATAATACTGAATTACAATGAAACGTCTGGATACCCGACTGTCATGGTAAATATTTTTTTGTCCTTTGGCGAGAGGTGTCTCTTATGAGAAGTTTTTGTACATTTTACGTAAACATATAATCAAAATGAATTTATAAGTCTGATATTCGTTTTCATTAAATTTTAATTGTTTAGAAAATGGTTTTATTTTGAATAAATCCATCCAAATCTAAATAGATTTGTTCATTTGTCCTCGACTTTATCTCGAAAATTTTTCCAAATTCCATCAGAATCTTATAAATCATATAAATTCCATAGCAAAATCCCTATCTAGTTCCACTCATCCCTACAATCCTCCTCGAAAATTCAAGCGGCAGTGGCCCAGAGATCTTTTGTAGTATATACCTTGGAGTTCTGGCAATGGCCAAATTCTTCACTCTAGACATGAGTTTATTTGGCAAAAGCGCTCTCTATCAAACTCAACTGGGTTTAGTACCAGTGACGCGATTGAGAGAGTCACGCAGGGATCTCTTGGAGTCCTGCTTTTCCTTCTATAGTTGGAGGGAGAAGCCTGGCTTGGGGTTCCCTGCCTGATTGTATATAATATATTTAGTTATAAGTGTGTTTTTAATTTATTTATCTTTAGGTTATTTTATTTTTTATTGTATATAGTTTTTGATTACTATTTTACTTTTGATAATTTCATATTTTCTGTATATATAGTGTGAATGTCTTCATATATCACTATAATTATTGTCCACGTGACAGATTATTATATTACAAAAAAAAAAAATATTAGTTGTTGGATACCAAAACGATGTTAAATTAGTAATGATAACACGTTAGGGAAATACAATTTTTTTTTGTATATATATATATATATATATATATATATATATATATACAAAAAAAAAATATATATATATTTTTATATATATATATATATATATATATATATATATATATATATATATATATACATATAATATATACATACATATAAAATAAAATGTTTGAATGATATATAAATATTATTCAGCGATTTGACTAGAAGTATTCTGAAGGGGAGAGCTAATATTCAAATTTGTTTTGCTTTATTTTATTCAAATCATCATCCGCCGTTCCTGTCATGAAAGAGACAATCAGCAGATTTGATGGGATTTTAGATGATAGTAGTATTATTGCTTTTTTTATTGAACAGTAAAAAGTACAATCTGCCATATTGAAGGGCTACAAATAACAAGGCTAAATGTTTTCATTCATACCATATCCTATATATTATTTCTAAAAGGTGTCTTTTTTTCAGTACGCCATAACTTCGTCAATTCTTCATCAAATACAATGATTAACCACTCATTTTGAAGATATTCTTCTTCTTCACATACGGAAAATAGTCCCATCCCTCCGAAATTGGAAAAAAGTTTATAGAGGAAAAGAAACTTTATTAGCGAATAACCTAATAAGTATGCATTTTTTTCTTGATTGTACCCATGATAATTAGAAAGATTACTAAATTACCTACAAAAATAAAAAAAAAATTGTAAAAATCGATTAGAAATGTGTACAATTTAAACGTTTTGTATTTACGGAAGTAGTAAAGTGTGTTGAAATATTTTTTTTAAGGAGGAACAGAGTTGAAAATTGTATTTCGCAGCTAGAAAGACCCTCGAATACGAATTTTCATTGCGATCGAAAAATTAAAAAAATGTTCTACAAATTTGACCTAAGGCACCCACCACATTTTTTTTCGAAAATTAAAAAAAAGTTTTATAACTTTTTAATCTACTAAGGAAAATATATTAATTCCTTCCTTACACATTACATAGGAACTACTTATTTACATATTGTTTTGCTATTTCTTCACTAAAAAAAATTGTCTGCGAATTTTTCGCATGGGCCAACAAGTATACATATAATGCGAAAATAAAAAATAAAAATAGTAGTATTATTAGTATTTGGAAGGACAGTACCCAGCGGCACCTCTTCCTGGTCTTTATTATTTTCCTAAATTCAGAAAAAGAATTTCTCTCAACCGGCTCCTTTTCAGTCGTTTATAATCATGTTGTTTCGTATTTGTGGAGTAAAGATTTCGTATATATATATATATATATATATATATATATATATATATATATATACATGTATATGTGTGTGTGTGTATTGCATGTATCCAACAAAGAGGGAGCTGATCATATTAATACGTTCCTTCCACAGGCATTACAATCTCCAAATTCCTCTCCTTTGCGGAAGCATACCGGGCAAATAAATCTCATCCTTGACTGCTCCACAAGGTTCAGTCATGCGTAATTTGTTACGGAATAAGCGTTCACTTTGAAGATAACCGATATATACATGGTTATTAAATTTTGAATTAACTTGAAGAAATTTTAGATTAATTATCTAGGAATGATTCTCAATAAAGAGTGTTATTCTAAATATTAAAATTTATATATAAATAAAAACATAAATATTCGTTTGTTGAAAACCGCCGAAGGGTTTTCACCGACAGTTTTGGAATTAAATCATTGAATGCAGAAACCACTTCAGTCACAAATTTCAATTTTTTTAGGAGAGAGAAAAAACGTCATAACTCCTCTAAATTTTTTAAATATTTGAATTTTTTCCTCTCTGTCATAACATGTTGCTGTCATGCAAAAATTTTCTGATTTCGAAATAAATTAAGATAAGGAAAATTTAAAATTTGATTCGGACGTATGCTGTTTCTGCACTCAACTGTTTTTTACAGACAGCTGAAAACTTGGAAAAATATAGCTTTTCATTAAAAGTTTATGCTTTTTAATTAAAAATTTATTTTTCATTAATTTATATCAATTTTAATTTAATTTATTTTATTTTACAATTTTAAAAATTTATATTTTTTCATTTTATGTCAAAATTTTATATTTACAGCTGTGAATACAAGAATCATATGAATTCATATTTCTTTATATGAATATAAATATATTTATATTTATATTCATAAGTGCTATAAATATAAATAGTATTCGTATGTATATTTTTAAATATAAATATGCCCATCTCTGCTGCACTTTAATACCGAAACAGCTTTATCGAATTTCATGAAACTATTCTAATGGCTTCTACTTCAAGCCGATCAAATTTATGTATATTAAATACTTCAACGAAAATAGGGCGTTAAAAAAGATATTATGAAGTCAGAATTTTATCTGCGAATAACTCAAAAAGTAAACAATTTTTGGTTCATTAGACCTATGAATACTTGAAAGCTTTCTGAATTACGGTAACAAAAAAAAAACATAGAAATCCGACGATTTGGTGCTGAGATATATTATTCTGCAAAGACAAAAGAAACAAAAGAAGAACTCTTATTGTTTTTTCAGGAAAATAATTTTAATTTTTTTTATAGTATATAAATTAGTCTAAAATATGTAGGAAAGTCGTATGGGTAGGACACACAAACAATTTTTTTTTTCATTTTGAATTTCAAAAATATGATGATAATATCGGCTGGTGGTCGTAGCGCCATCTGTCGAATGTCAGTGCTTCTAAGTAAGGATAAACTTTAACTCTCAACTTGATCTCAACTTCCCAACTCCTCGCAACTAAACTTGTTTCGCGTTCGCTAACTCACGTCGATCGGTCTCCGTGTGGTCGCCTGCAGTTACACACTGGCTTTCAAACACAATTAAAACAACCCCGGGACGAAATTATGATATAGGAAGTTGTGATATTTTTGCCCGAGAAATCATATTTGTAGTAGAAATACCAAGAAGAACGATTGTAACAGAATTGTTTTCGATTGGATGACGAGGTATTCAAACGGTCAAACGCGTGCGTTAAACACGCGAACTTATTAAGCCGAAGATTAAGAGTTTAAATACCGGTTAATAAACAGGGCATTATCAATGTTATTAGTTTGTCACTACCAAATTTTCTAACATCAAACGCATTCAATCCTTCCAGTCTAAAGTCCTCCGTACAATATGCGATGCTCTCTTCTATGTCACCAATAAAACCCTGCATAACGACTTTGATATTTCATTTATTCATGATCTTATCCCAGATGAATTCTCCAAATTTCATCAAAACCTTATCCATCACCCTAATCCCAGTAGCACAATCCCTATCTAGCACCATTCATCCCTACAATCCTCCTAGCAGGCTAAAACGGCAGTGACCCCGTGACCTTTTGTAACATGTATATATTGGAGTTCTGGCAATCGCCAGATTCTCCACTCAAGTCATGAGTGTCTGTGGTTGTAGCGCCCCTACTCAATCTCCGCTGGATTTTAGTACCAGTGCAATGGTTGAGGAAGAAGCGCAGAGATCTCCTGCAGCTTTCCCTCCACATGTGGGGGGAGAAGTATGGTTTGGAGTTCCCATGGCCGGCTATAAATAGTTCAAATAGGTATGCCGGGATCTAAGATGTTTATTTTCATTACTTCTTTTTTAAAAGATAATTTTAATTCTATTTTATTAATTTATTTTTATTCTATTGTTACTATTATTTATTTTTTCTTCCTTCACTATGATATTTTATTTTGTTCTTTTTTTAGCTTTATATAATTTGAAATAAGCTTATTTATTTTTTTTATTTTTTTGAATTTGTAAATATGGTGTGAATGTGCTCTCAGAACTCTATTATAAATGTCCTTTATTGAGACAGATTGTAATATTTATCAATAAACAAATAATCCAGATTAAAAAAGTTTGTCACCAAGGCAGTAAAACTTTCAAATTTTAAGCTTCATTTTTTTTTCTCCTAATTTTCAACTGTAAATATTGTATATAGGTATGTATGTGTTCTTTTTATTTATTTATTTTTAGGTTATTTTTTTCTTATTTATTGCATATATATTATTTTTCTGTATAATTTGTTTTATTTATTGTACATAGAGTGTGAATGTGATCTGTGAACACTATTATGAATGTTCTTGAGACAGATTGTAATATTTTTCAATATAAAAAAAAGAAAAAAAAAATCAACAGGCCCAGTGTGCGCCGGTTTGAATTCAGCCTGGACGGATTTAAATTTATTTTGTTGAGTACCCAACAATAGAATCTCCATGAAATGATAAGGTAGTAATGTAATAATATTTAGTATATAATAATAGAATATATTCAAAGTCTATAATTCAGAGCAAGCTTCGAAGCTAGTACGTTACGGGATAAATTGAAAGTTAGTTAACACTTCATCAGAGGCTCATTCAATCAACTGCAGTTTAATGGTTTGATTAAAGTTTAAACTAACCCGGTTTCCTTTCTCTTGTAAAGCGTTGATTGGATCAGAATTTACGAGGAAATTGAATTAAACTATCACACATTGCACCAGTCTTCAATATACATTATCAGCTAAGAAAAGAAAGCAAGTACGATATCGATTAAAACATATAAAACAATTTATACATCACATTCACTTAACTCTCATTTATACTCACATTCTCTAATATATTTCAAGTATAATTGTTGCTATTATCACACATCATAAGCCTTGAAGAATGGTGTCAAAACTGGAGGATTAAAATAAACTCCAATAAATCCCATCAAATTATCTTTACCCTGCGTCGCAAACCTATGACTTCCTGTCCTACAGTATTCGTTAACGATTCCCCACTTATCCCAGTAAAACAAATCCATTACCTAGGACTCCACCTGGACAAACGACTTACATGGAATCCTCATACAAGACTGAAACGACAAGAAACCGCTCGACGTTTCCGACTACTCCACTTACTTCACTTACTAGACAAACGCTCTAAGCTTTCAATCAATTACAAACGACTCATATATATGACAATAATAAGACCTATTTGGACTTAGGGAATTGAGCTTTGGGGTTCCACTAAACCATCGAATTCCTCTCGTATCCAATCCTTACAATCCAAAATCCTTCGTAAAATCCTCAACGCTCCTTACTTTTTCACAAATATCCATAACGATGTTAATGTTCCTTATGTTTCCGATTTGGCCCCATCCAGATGCCTATCCTTCCATAACAAACTGCAGAACCATCTGAACTCTCTCGTTTCAAACTTGCTTCCTCCTCGATCACTGATAACCCTCCGAGGCTTCTGAAAAGAAGATACATTTACTTGTTGTATTTTTAATATGATACAGTTGTAAATTTCATTAAAATAAAAAAGATATAAGTATTATACTCCAGTAAGTTTTGCATCAGATCTATCCTTTTCTCTAATTCGTACCATAGAAGAATAAGTTACATCAAGGAAACATAATTATGTATGTGAAATTTAATATAATATAGATCAACATCATCATCTCAAGCTCGACAATCGATTACTAGTTCTTGGCTGCCTTCAGGTCCTCCTGTCCTTAGCAGCCCATTCCAAGGATTCTGGCAATGGCACTTTCTCCATATATCATACTTAACTTCGGTATACCCATTTTTCTTTTTCAACCCCGTTCCTTGTATTCCATCCCGAGTAACTTCTTTGAAGTTGAGGTCTCGTCCATCCATACATCGTGGTCCCCCGTTCTTATCCTTTCTATCCGAATATATTTCACTACATCCGATTTCTTGTATTAGTTGTAATCAGGGCGTGCAATACCCGGTCAAATGCCTGTGCTATGTCCAGGAATGCACAAAAACAGTATTCCTTGTTTTCTAGGACTGATGAAATATGTTCAACAATCCGGAGTAATTGTCAAGTTTATAAAAAAAAACCGAAGTTTCTAACCTTGCATCCTCTTCAGTTCCTGGCAATTTTCCTAGCCATATGAAAAGAAGATGGCCTAGGGACTTTCTTATGTAGAACTGTTATAGGAGTGCTAACAATAACACCTATAATAATGATAGTTTCTCAACAAGTCTGTCCATGTCATTACAACAAATCCCGTTCACTGGTTGTGTATTTAGTTAACACAGTTTTGAATTTCATAATATTTAAAAAAATATTTTTTTTTTCATGACGAATCAAAAGTAAATAGTGTAAAGAATGTTTATAATTTATACTAATTTTCTTTTTGTATTTATGTTTGAAACATGTTTTCATTATCATTAACTGAGCCACAGCAACGCCAGCAGAGCTGGTAAAGTTAGTATAGTATTATTTAATAAAAAATAATTGTAATTCGATGCATATTTTAAAAAAAAATCATCGAAAACCACTATATAACATCAATTAAAGTTTTAAAAAAGATTATCAGTCGATCCATATTCAATACATTAAGCTATGAAAAGGTTTCAAATAGAAAAATAAATTGCTTTCATCTTGCTGTTTTAGCAATTACACGATCCAATTATTTATTCATGAGATTTTAGAGCTTTCATGTTTTATAAACCCTACCATTTTGATTAAACTCGGTGGATCATGTTTACTTAAATGGTATTTAATATCATTGAGGTCTTATCCCCATGGATCACACATTACAGGACTTAAAATCGAAAATGAATTTCCGGAAATACTAGTCAGAAGGTATACGTACAATATATCGTTGGAAAACGGATAATGTTTAAAAAAACGATATCTAATATATAAAGTCGTAGTTAGTACTGGAAAGTGACGAAAAATTATAAATAATAATTTGTGAAAACTAATATTATTTAACGGAAATCACATGTTTTCAAGAAAATCAAATGAAATTTACTAAATAAATGTAAACTTTTTTTAAGTTGAAAAAAATGTTTAAAATTTACCTAATCAAGGCAATGGCATTGTCTAAAAACTAAATCATGTATAAATCATATGTTTATAATCTTAAATACATTTATTGTAGTTTAATAAGTTGGCAGAGTTGGAATGAAAATCTCACAATTGTAGTAAACTTTACATTGGAAGTATAATAACTAATAGGGCTTAAATGGCTAATTTTCAATATTAGCTTGACCTAAAGTACAATTTATTCAAAATTGTTGAATCTGAGTTTTCCACGGAAATACACGTTTTGGGGTACCCTGAGTCCAAATAACCAAGTCCCGAAAAATGGTCTGTGTGTCTGTGTGATAACAGTCCATCTCAAAAACGAAAAGTCGTACGAAATTGAAATTTCATATTTAAATATTTTATATGCTATGGATGATACAGCAACTTTTTCGACAAAATCGGCTAACCGTAAGAGACTCTATATAATGGGCTATACACATATTTACGATTTTCTCAAAGATAGTTCTAACGATTTGATTAAATTCATTATACCACAGTAAAATTACGCATTTTTAAATAAAACGTAGTTTTTACTCTGATTGATATTTTCTAACAGAGCTTAAATGGCTAATTTTGAATATTAGCTTCCCCTAAAGTACCTCTATTTTTTTTTATATGAAAAAATTGACCATTTAATATTAGTCTCTAGTATAAAAGATAGTTAAATATAAAATATTAAATAATTTGATAATTAACTAAAGGAGAAATAGGAGATCATAACAGAGAATAGTTGTAATTGAGGAACCAAAGGAAAACGAGCCCGAAAGATTAGAACATGAACCCATACGTAACATGAGCTTAGTGTAATACGTACTCCGACAATATTATATAAATATGCAGATTTCATAAACGCTATTTTGGTATTATTTAATTTAGAATTGTATAGATTACAATGATATAAATATTAAAATTTGTATATATAAAGCTACTTATACAAGTAAATATACCCATAATGAAGTATAAATAAATATAGCATTTACAATTTTTACTTTCACTTCCTCTTCGTCAGAAAATACTTATTTCTGCTAAGAAGAGGGTGGTAAGTGAAGGTTGTGTGATGCGCTCACCACACCAGATTATTTTCTAGATTAGGAAAAATACGAATCACATAAAACTTTATTGAATAAAAAATTTTATTTGCAAATAACTCAAAAATTATGCGATTTTTTTGGTGGGGGGGCTATAATGTATTGTTTCTATTATTTATCATCGGGGACGGAATTCGGACGTGTGCAAAACAAAGCTCTGTAACCTATAGAACTGAAAATTGTAAGTTCGGGTTCCGGGAAAAAAGTCGTATTGACAAAAAACAAGTTAGAAAAGAACAAAAATTTTGTATGTTTGGGTTTCGAGTGTTTTTCCTACGTTTACAGAGCGTTCCTACGGGCCTCAATGCAGTTTCGGACGGTTGAGCACTAAATACCTCCATTTATAAACAGTTGAGCCTCAATTCGAGCCGCGAATTATCAAGGCGGAGAGAGAGAAGGGGGGGGGGAGGGAGAAGAGGAAGAAGCAGAAGATAAAATGGCCTAGGGGAAGTTAAATTGGTTTAGCCGAGTCTGGTAATTAATCTTTCAAAACTCATTTATGTTTTGTTTTAGCAAACTATCAACTCGTTTCAAACACTCTGATTGGTTTAATTTCTTAAGCACATAAGAATATGCTACTGCACCACATCTATATAGAAGTGCTGATAAAATGAAAAATGCTGCTAATAAAATAAAATTAAACTATGATTTATTATTTCCAAATAGCTGTATATAAAATGTAAAACCACTTTTATTACCACTTAAATGAAAATCAATATAACCAGTTTTATTGACAAAAAATCTGGTGCGTTGGGCGCATCACACATCTTTCACTTACCACCCTCTTCTCAGCATAAATACGTATTTTCAGACAAAGTGGAAGCGAAAGTGAAAAATTATAGATGCTATATTTATTTATATTTTATTATTTGTATAAATACCCTCATATATACAAATTTTAATATTTATATCACTGTAATATATATAATTAAATATTAAATAATGAAAAAAACCGCATTTATGAAAACTACATATGTATATTTATATAATATTGTCGGAGTCCATATAATATTAATCTCATGATACCTATCTTGTTCTAATCTCTCCGGCGAGCTTGGGTGCGCTCGTATTCCTTTGTTTTCTCAATTACAACAATTCTCCGTTATGATCTGTTATTTCTCCTTTAGTTATTTATCAAATTCTTTCATATTTTATATTTAAACATTTTTCATATTAGAATTTAATGTGAAATGGTCAGGAAATAAAAAAAAAAAATTTACTTTAGAGGAAGCTAATATTGAAAATTAGTCTTTTAAGCCCTGTTAGAGAACAGCAATCAGAATAATAAACACATTTTATTTAAAACTGCTTAATTGTACACTGATGTGATGAATTTAATCAAAATTGGTAGAGCCGTTTTCGAGAAAATCGTAAAAAGGTTTTTAGTCCATTATATACAGTGTCATTTTCGGTTAGCCGATTTTGAGAAAAAGTTGCTGTAGCATAACTATTGTATAAAAACCTTAAATAAGCAATTTCATTTCCGTACGACTTTTCGTTTTTTGAGCCAGACTGTTAACACACACACAGACCATTTTGCGGGACTTGATTATTTGGACTCTCAAAACGTGTATTTCTGGTAAAAACTCAGATTAAAAAATTTTCAGGATCACAATACTTACTCTTACTATATATTACATATATAGGTGAGTGAAAGTAAAAAATATTCCTTTATTTTTCAAAATTGGCTAAAAAATTTAAAATCCCGGTCGGACTACCTTTATTCAATAATTTTTTAATTTTTAAAACATATTACATGCAAAATATATTTTATTTATCATTTAAAAAAAAAAAGCTAACTATAATTTTAATGGCTGGTCTTGCCTAAATCAAAATGGTTTTGTTCTATATTAATTAATGCCCGACATGTTATAATAAATTCCATTTTTCAAATGTCTTATCTAAATTGCAAGTTACCAAGGGTTTTGCTGTTTATATGCTTTTTCCGACCACTGTGCGCCGTCTTTGAATAATCTTTTATTAATCTCACCTTGTTGATGTTATTGCTTCTATCGTGTGGTCTAAACCCGCAACAAATATCTTGCTTTATTATTCGAAGTGTCCATATTGGTTTATTATTTACAATAATTAACCATTGTTTTCGAAAAAAAATTCAAAAAGTTAACCTTCTCTCAACATTTGAAATTTCACGTTTCAGGTTGCGTTGAATTCGAAAAACGAATAAAAATTTGTTGTCCGCATTTTCTCAGAAACTACTGGACTGAAATTTTTCAAATTTTGATATAAAATCAGAGGTCATCCGAGGATGATCTTCCTTCATCGAACTTATTATCCGTCTTTCACTTTCAAAATGGCGGCCGAAAAACCTGCTTTGCTATAGACTGTAGCTCCTAAACGAATATACCGATTCCAATGAAACTTCGCTAAAGTCATTTCCATGGCCCCCTTTAAATTTATCTATATAACATACTTCAACGAAAAGCAGCTGGAAAAAAAGTTAAGAGGGATGGTAAAATTTAAGTCCGAATAACTCAAAAAGTATACACTTTTTTGTCGATATTGTGATAAGATATTTCAAAAGTATTTAAATTTCCTAAAAAATGAAGGACATTTCATGGAAATCAAAGCACTATTAGTAGAGATATTGCGATTTTTAAATATGTTTGGTTTATTATTTTAAAGAATCAATTTGTGATCCAGCAAAAAATTCCAAAACTTAACCGCCTCTCAAAATTTGAAGTTTCACGTTTCAGGATTTCCTGGAACTCGAAAAACGAATAAACAATTTTTTGTCCGTCCGCCGTACGCAGGTCGCATTTGTTGAGTTGTTTCTAAATAATAAACCATTGGGAAATAATTTGCAGCGTTTTATTTTATAATAGTTTTTTTTTTAATTTATTACCTAAAATGCAATAATTAAATTTTTAAAACCTAACCACGTAATAATTATACTATGGCACGATACTCGTAAACGGCACAGTTTTGTACTTTAAAATGCGGGGCCGGAAAGTTCCTCATTCCACAAAATCCATTGCTGCTAAGAGCTGGAAAAGAACTCTACACAAGCACATTATATATAATACAGATCCTCGTAAAGAAATGAACGCTGATTAAACTTTCTCCAGGCAGTGGCGTAAAGATGAAGCAGTGATAAATGCGCTGGGAGGCAGAAGAGTGGGTTGTGGTCCCGTCGCATAGCGGCCGGAGTTATTTCCTCGTATATGCTGGCACTAGGCCAAGCCGGCTTACACCCAGTCTGCGGCAAATCTGTTTGCAAACCTCTCTTAGATACACAGCAATATATTTATATTTTAACAATATATTTTATTTATAAATCAACTGTGTTAATTATAATAGTGAAATAAAAAAAAACAACTAAGATTTGTACTTTAGAGCACACGATAGAAATGAAAACATCAACAAGGCTAGATTAATATTAATACAAATTATAAATATAGCTATTGATAAAGACGAGAAATGCTGAACATTTCCCTCGCTTACAGTATGCAGGTCCGATTTTCGTTTCTGGGATATTTCTTTTTATTTAGTTGTAGTAGACATCCTCCGGTATTTACTCCTTTGTGTGACATTGTGTGAGGGAATGAGAAGGAATATATAATATATAGAAATATGAGGTTGCACTGTGAATTGTACTCAATTATAAAGTTGACAAATTATTCATTGAAAAATATCATATCGATAAACAATCGATGAAGACGGAAAAAGGTCCGGTCAGGTAGCAGCAGCAGGAAGGGGACGCCAGGCACTTGAGGCTGAGACACGGAGGCGAGGGTACGTCACCTGAGATGAGAGAGGCAGGACATTGAAGACCAAGAATATCAAGGCTACAGTTATAAGACTTTAATATATTCATTTATTATCAGTTGTTAAAATAAATTGTTTTGTTGGACAGGAGAGAATAGTAATTTTATTTATTTTCTTATAGGCCTCACAATTAAAAAATAATAAACAAGGTGAGTCAATTCATTCAAAGTGTATTTACTCAGTCCCACATTATATATATATATATATATATATATATATATATATATATATATACATATATATATATATATATATATATATATATATATATATATATATATATATATATATAATAGGTATTAGATTTCTGAATTCCCAACAACAGTTAAGCACCCTCAAAAAAGTCTATATCCAGTGCCGGAGTTTTGTTTTAATAATCACGAGTGTAAATAACCTAGTTCCCCGATATAAAACGGAAGTCTATGCGCCAATTCCCGCCAAAAGGAATATTTAAAACTAACTTCTATTAGGTTATTTACATAGTTATGAAATTTAAAACTGTACTACGAAAAAATACATTCAGTAAATGTGATAACAGAAAATAAAAACATGAACACTCTTGTTGAGAAACTAACTCCTGGTAGCACTCAAAAAAAAAAATGTATTTACAACAGGAGATCACTGGGCCATCTCCTCGGGGGGTTATCAGTAATCGAGGAGGAAGCAAGGTTAGAAACGTGAGGATTCGGAATGTTCTGAAGTTGATTATAGAAGAACATATATCTGGATTGGGCCAAATCGGAAACATAAGGAACATTAAGGTCTTTATGGAGGATGTTGTTAGTGACAAAGTTTTTGCTGCTCTAAGGCGATAAGGGAAGTAAGGGAAAACTCGCGATATCAGATATTTTAAAAAATAAGAATAGATTTAGCCGGTGTCGCGTGTTTTTCTTTACTCGTCCCACTGTGCGGCATCACGTTAAGATAAAATTTTGAATAATATCGCATAATAATAAAAAAAGGATGAAATGCTGGACATTTCTCTTGCTGACAGTATGTCCGATTTTTAGTTTTTGAGATGTTTTAATTCAAATGTATACTTTTTAGTCACTCACAAATAAAGCTTCTTTTCATCTATAACTTTTTCAACGTACAGTAAGTCAACGTTAGATTTGGAAAATCCTGAGAAATTATTGATGCTTTAGTCATCAGTAGAAAAAGAAAAATCAAGTATTGAATTTTGCAATTTTCTATTCTTATAAAAATTTGTATATGAAGTTTTCAAATGGTAATAAAAACGAATTTAACTTGCTCTTACATAAAAACAATTACTTGGGTTTTTAAATATATGGTATATTATAACTCATTTAATACAATAGTGTGTTTTTTTAACAAAAAATCGATTTATATATATATTAACCTGAAAATCCGGGATAAAATAAATTATGTTTGAAATTATATAAAATATTTTTTTATCGGTTTCTATTGTCCATTGGAACGAACTCCAGAACATGTGTTGAATATTTTTCTATGTACAATCAATGAAAAGAAATTGGTTGTAATCGGTGACTGTACCCTCCTCTTGTCAGTTTTAGAAGTCGAATAAAATAATTTTTTCTCAGAAAAATAGTGAAACTTTTGTTAAATTGATATTAATATTTTAAAGCTCCTATATTTCGAAATGGAACACGTATTTAGAAAAATCAAATTACCTAGCTGGTTTAGCTCAATATTTATAAATAGTAGTTAAACGTTTGCTAATCTAAAACGAACGGATCCTCAGGGTTTCCCATGATTTTTACACATAAGTCTTGTTTTTTTTTTTCGATTATTGTTTTTTCCATCTATACTGAGAAATAAACTTAAGTTTTATTAAATTTCCCTAAAAGTTTCCGACTACTCCAACACTTACTAGACAAACGATCTAAGCTTTCAATCAATTACAAACGACTCATATATATGACAATAATAAGACCTATTTGGACTTACGGAATTGAGCTCTGGGGCTCCACTAAACCATCGAATTCCTCTCGTCTCCAATCCTTACAATCCAATATCCTTCGTAAAATCCTCAACGCTCCTTACTTTGTCACAAACAAAATCATCCATAAAGACCTTAATGTTCCATATGTTTCCGATTTGGCCCAATCAAGATACCTATCCTTCCATAACAAACTGCAGTACCATCCGAACCCTCTTGTTTCAAACATTGCTTTCTCCTCTATGCCTGATAACCCTCCGAGGCGTCTGAAAAGAAGATGGCCTCGGGATCTTCTAATATAGAACTTTAATTTGAGTTCTACCAATGGGTAGTTTCTCTTCATATTTTATATGTCATGTTACCAATGTCACATTTACCTGTTGTATTTTTAATGTAATACAGTTGTAAATTTCATTAAAATTAAAAAAAAAAATCCCTAAAAAATATTTACTATCTATAATTTAAATTTGGCCATGGTGGTATCAGCATATAATTTTCGGGTTCGCTATTCCTTTTTATTATTTTTTTTTATAATGTTTCAGCCTTGTATTCAATATTCAGTTTGAATACTCTTTAATAAAAGACAACTTGACGAAATAATCCTCAATATAAATCTCGAGAGCTAAGTACCTCCGCGTAATTAATGTAAGTTAGGTTGGTCGGCCGTCCTCACCACTACTCTTAGTTGGCAAGCTTCCATCTTTTCAGGGCGTCATTCCTAGCTTTATTTTATTTTTTTCTAATTCAACACCCACCCTTCATAAACATTCTTGTCATATTTTTAAATAAATGAAGCTATCACTAATTTTTTTTCTATTAGCGGCATTGAAAAATAATTTGAAAAAGTAGGAATAATGATTCTATATATATATATATATATATATATATATATATATATTTATATACAGCGTGTTTCAGGGTTAAGTGGCCAAACTGCAAAAATGAACTGAGGAAAACGGTTTATTATATTCATACCTAAAGATTTTCGTTGTTATGAATTATTTACGTTATATAAAAGAAATAAAATCTATTTATTTTTTCTAACTACTTTGTTAATTAAATGTAAACATTAACATTCATATTAAATGTCGGAAATATTACATGGCACTTTATTTACTATTCATCGGTAGACACCCAGCTCATCTTTGCTTTCCTTTTTAAATATTTCTGATGGCTTGTAGAACTTGCTTATTTCTAGTGAGCATTGGATGCTTCGTCAGCCATCTCGTTTAGTTTTATTCAAACGTGTGATGGTTGGCAAACAAGTATTACGTTTTTGTTATTGAGAAATAGGATTTTGCTCGCTTAATTACGAAGCCTTTACTTTATATCTTAGCATTATATATTTTGTTGATTAACTATTAGATCCGATAAATATTTTTAGTGGGACAAACTATTATGAATAAATAAGTAATTAAATTAATTAATAGTAAATTGTTACTTAAACAGCCTGTTCAGTAAGAGGATTCGCTAAATGTGTGTGTTGAATCTTTATACTACTTGACCCCTGCGAAATATTGGCACATTATATTGGTCAGTGATGAAATGACAAATTGATAACAAAATAAAAAAAAAAAATGGGGTTCGACCAACACACAACTTTCACTTACCTCTCTACTTTGAATAGAACTTATTTTCTGACAATGTTGATAATTATAAAATTTTTGAAAAGGACTTTTAACGGAGGTATAGCATAAACACTATTAAAATAACAAAAACCTACTAATTATATCAACGGTATATATATATATGCCTAGAGAGATTTGAAAGTATATCTTTATATTCAGCCTATAAATGATTATGGATTGTACGCCTATTACTTATTAAACAATATTTTCTATTGTAAAGTTAACTACAATGAAACTACGAGATTTTCATTCTCTATCATAGGTAGGTCAAACGTTTTGCTCTAATTTTAAGTGGATAATGTTTGGTTTTCACAAAGAGAAAAATCATCAAATTATTCACTTATTTAATTTTCTAAAAGATTACATGACGATTTTTTTAAAATAAACGGACGTCGATACCTAATTATTTAAATATAATACCAGATCTATAATTATTAAATTTACAGTTAATGTATTTAAGGTTATATACATATATTTATACATCCATACAATATTTTATCTTTAAATGTTTACTTATATTTACCTTTATATGTAATGTATAGTAAGGGTAAGTATTGCGATCGTGAATTTTTTGAGTTTTCAACGGAAATACACGATTTGACCGACGACTTATTGGAGTCCAAATAACCAAGTCCCGCAAAATGGTCTGTGTTTGTTAACAGTTTAGATCAAAAACAAAAATCCTACGGAAGTGAAATTGCATATCTATGGTTTTTATATGATAGGGATGTTACAGCAACTTTTTCGTTAAAATTATATAATGGACTAAACACATTTTTACGATTATCTCGAAAACCGCTCTAATGATTTTGATTAAATTCATCATATCAGTGTAAAATTAAGCAGTTTTAAATAAAATGTAGTTATTATTCTGATTGATGTTCTCTGACAGGGCTTAAATGGCTAATTTTCAATATTAGCTTCATCTAAAGTACCTTTAATTATTTTTATTTGAAACAATTGACCATTTCAAATTAATTGCTAATATGAAAAATAATTAAATATTAAATAAAAAAGAATTTGATTAACAACTGAAGGAGAAATAAGAGAATAGTTATAATTGAGAAACCAAAGGAATATGAGCTTAACCAAGCTCGCCCGAAAGATTAGGACACGCTTCCATATGTATAATGAGATTAACATAATACGGACTCCGACAATATTATATAAATATTAAAATTTGTATATATCAGGGTACTTAAATATAGAATCTATAATTTTTACTTTCACATCGCTTTGTCTGAAAATAATTATTTCTGCTAAGAACAGGGTGGTAAGTGAAAGTTGTGTGATGCGCGTACCGCACCACAGTATTTTTATTCTTTCATATAAGTACAATGAAATAGTTTTTTTAACAATGCCATTGCCTTGAATTTCAAATACTTTTTTTTTCAAATTGAAAAGTTTACATTTAGTTAGTGATTTTCAAAGAAAGTTAAGTAAAGTATTTTGAAGGAAAAAGAGTAGATATATATTTATTTTTTTATTTGGGACAATGATAAATCGAAACACAATGGGAATAACGTGTTAAGACGAAAACAATGAGAGGACTTTATTTTAGGTTTGGGGAAATATATGGACCCTCCGCCGATAAAGCCCGCCACGTTTTGTTCGGCCCTCGGGATTGACTAGCTGCCAACGGCACTCACACACACACACGTCCTCCACAGACCCGACAGTGATTATATAAAGAGTGACAGTTATCGTCGTGGTTGTAAGCCTGCGTGAAATAACATTTCAATTTATATCGCCAACTCAAAACAAAAGGTTTCCGTCAATTTCGATGAAGAATTCGATATTTTTAAGAATTTTCGTGTAAAAGATATTTTTTAAAATAACATTTAATCAAATTCTTTATACATTATTTCCCAAAAGTATTTTTTTTTTTATAATTTTTTATATATCTATTTTAGGCCAAAGGTCACCAAATATACAGTTTTTTTTTATCTCCTGTATGCTTAACGTAGAATAATTGAATCCATTTTTATTACTAAAAATCTCAAATATTCGGTGAATCAACAGACAGATAATGATAATTTAAACACGTTTTATGCTAGCTCAACAGACAAAATTAATATATAACATACTGATATAAAACAGCTGATCACTAACCCCTCTACCCCACTCCTTATGTAAGTAAATCCAGTCCTGTATGAATGTCCTATTGAAGAACAAATATTTCTTTATACCGTCTGGAAATAGAGGTATATAAATCGAAAATTAATAATATTCTTTTTTTTTAAATAATATTAACATTCTATTTTAATTTATTATTTATGTATTACAATTTTTAGAAATGGAAAACGACATTCTTTGAAATAAAAGAATGACTTAAGGACGAATCAAATCGCAATGACAGATTTAAAAAATTTTATGGCGCGGTGCATGGTAGGTGGATGATATAAATGTATTCAAAATTAAAAATAAATTTTTGACTAATTGTATTACTTATGGTTGTTAAATAATATGTGTCTGATAAGGATGTATTTGAATGGTAAAAACTAAATTAAAATTAGTTTTGCAGGATATTGAAAATGGCTCCTGAAGCCGAAACGTTGAATAAAGCATACAGAAGATAAAAAAAACTGTGTATATTTGGTGACCTTTGGCCTAAAATATATATAAAAAAATATGAGAAAATGGCACCAAACCTGAAGGATGTGACTAGAAAATTATTCATTTTTTTTTGTCTACTCTTCTTCAAATCCAAGGATTGACCACTCATTTCGAAGATTTTCTTCTTCATATGAGAAAACTAGTCACACCCTCCTAGAATTTCAGAAAAATAGTTTTTATTTCTGAATATGAAGATGATAAACTTTGATATCAATTTCTGAAAAAAAAAAAAACTGATTTCTTCATCTTATGATAAGGTAATTATTTCTTTTCGTTATTAAAATATTTTATCATTTATTCAGTTACTAATATTCCATGGAAATTATTCATATGAACCAATTAATTCTATAACGTATTTACCAGAGTGTTCAGATAAAATAATTTATTTTATTTATGGAGTCAGACAGTACAACTTTTCCAAAATTTAAGTAAAAATACTTTTACATAGGTGTGAATGTGTTTTATTTATTTTATTATCAGGACCGGGGAGGTCAGACGCTTAGCGATCCAGTAGCTTAATATATGTGCTATTGGACGGTGCTGAGACTGTCGGTGTGTCCCTGGCCTGATCGAAGCTCTATTTTTAAAAGTAGGTTAAACATTTTTAAATAATTGTTATTAAAAACATATGGAAGTAATATTGTGTACCGATTGAGCTATTTGTAGTTCTAGCTTTGAAGAGGATCCCATCGTTGACTCATAAAACGAAAAATACCGGAATTGAAACGTCAATAAAAATAGAGGAAATGAACATTCAGTAGTTTATTAAATAATTAATAAGTGATCTTATATTCCCAATTAAATAGTAATGTTTAAATTTAATACTCAAAGGTTATATATATATATATATATATATATATATATATATATATATATATATATATATATATATATATATATATATATAGGTTAACGAAAATATTTGAGCAGTTCATGAATTTGGTTACTTATTGCTTGATTATTCTCATCTTTAACTTCACATAAACTCCATTTACTTTTCCATCTCCTCAGCAATTAATCTTTCAAATGTATGTTAGAATAATATTTTTGTAGTTTATAGATGTCAGCCTTATTTCACTGTTTTACAGCAACCTATATATGTTTTATTATCTGTATGTCAACGCGCTTTCATAAATCTATATATATAATTAAAATGTCAACTTTTGCCTTTCATTCATTTTAATTTCATGACCAATGAATGATGAATGACCATTTATGATAGTAATTTAATTAAATTAACAACAAGAAGATGACCAAATTCTTATATCAGGCTAATATAACAAAAATGTTGAATATAATTATTCTTAAGGGGATGAATGTCCCAGAGTTAAAGTTGCTTTTCTTTCTTTCTTAGATGTCTTGGGAGGTTACAATACTAAGATGGTTTTAAAAGTCAACGAATCGAGATGGGATGAATTGTGTTTTAATGATTCGGACGCGGTCATCAAAACCCATTCTCCGGTTCCAAGCTAACTATGTAGTACTATATTTTAAAGCCTAAAAATGTCCTGTTTTCGACACAAATTGGGATTTTTTGCTGATTAAGTGTGCCTCTTAGAAGTTATGGTAACCTTTTATCTTTATATATAGTGTGTCTCGTAAGAAGAGCGAAATTTTTATAGGACTGATAGCGGTCATATAGACCTACAAAAAAGTTCATATAAGCAATGGGCCTATTTTCATCAGAAAGGTAGGAAATACAAGTTTTTTGTTATTTTAAGAGATTTATTTTTGGTTTTATATAGTCTTGCCTTTGTTATATAGATGAATATTTTTTTTACTTTTATTGTATTTATATATATTATAAATGTGCCTCACTCAGCTTTAGTAATCAGTATTATTTACAAGTACAAATGTATTATTTCTCAATAAAAAGGTCTTAAAAATAAAAAGAGTCATGTTTTTATTGAATAGGAAGTGATAACTAAAAAATATTTAATTTAAGTAAATTAAAAGAGTTTTTTTCATTATTAAAACCATTTAAAGCGGATATTTGACCGGCTAAACTAAGCTAAGTTCGGTTTAAAAAAAAAATCATAAATTATTCGAGATTTTTTTTTTTATCATCATACAACTATCACTATCCAACTAATTTTTTTTAACAATCATCCAACTAGATTTATCTGAACTTATGTAAAGAAACGATGTGAATTTCTATCCAGTTACCTACCTACTGAAGCCCTTGTTTTCTGCAAAACTAATCACAATTAACTGTTATAAAGCTTTTATTTCTAGTTGTTCCGTGATCTGGGATGTATTTTAAAGAAAATAATTGTCTAAATACACATTTTATACATAAAAATATAAATATAAATAATGACGGGATTCCAAATATTTTTTTATGTAAAGTAATTATGACATTGTGTTTTTCTCCCTGATACCTGTCAGAAGCATTGATCCGCATCTATCAGTGACAAACATAATGCTTCTATTTTTAAAATTGACGTTTCAAAACAAAGAAACATAGTGATTACTTAGATTATTTTCATGAACACGTAAATATTAGGGCTAGAAACATTAAGGTTGTCACTTAGGCCGTGGTTACACTGGATCCGTCACGACACGATACGACGACTCTACTGTTCAACTCAAAAACATATGACTTTCATTCATGTTTTAATGTTTATCATCCATTTAATTGTAATATATTCATCTAATATACTTAAAAAATAAATTTTAATTCCTTTAAGATTGTTTAATAATTAATAAGTATTAATTACTGTATTATTTATTCCATAAATAATCCAAAAGTAATTCAAAATACAGTAGAAAATTACAAAAATAGCTATTTTCATTTTATTGTAAACAAAAAACAATTATTATTGTTATTTAAATTTCTAATACACTTTCATTATAGAGAAAAATAAGTTGTGAATTTAAATGGCCAATAGTATGCACAATATAGAAATTGAAAATAACATTAAACATTCCTAATTTTATTTATTATATATTTTAAATTTAAAAAATAAAGATAAAATATATTTTTTTATTTAGCTCATCATCACCTTTATGCTATAATATAATTAAATATTATTTAGATACTGCTTAATACTTTAAGTTATATGTAATTCATATGTAACAAATTCTAAATCTCATTTTAACAAAAAATATCTTATTTTAAATATAATATATATATTGTATATTTTAATCCGTTATAATTAAATGTTGATTAAAAATACCGAAATAACACCATATTACTTAAAAAGGTTAATTCACATTGTGTTTCTTCAGTCCCTATCAATCATAAACAAAATTATTCAAAATATTATGTAAAAATATTTGTTTTCGTCTATTAATTAATTAGATTTTTTCTAAATTCATATTGGTATTATTTTTATTAATTATAGTAAATAATTTTGCACGGATTAATTAAATCCACACCTATTGTTAACCAAAGACTTTTTTTTCGTTTCATTTAACTTCTATGGTTTCAAATCTTTAAGTTATCGTTTATTTCTTTTGCAATTTATTTCAGCAATTATAGTCATCCATTATAATTCATACATAATATTGTAAATATCTCATTAAATTATTAAATTTAATCCATGACTATTGAATCAATGTTTAAATAAAAAAAGAAAAAGGTTACCAAATGAATTAACATATTAATTCTCTAATTTATTTTTCATTTTTTCAATACTTGCCAATCAATAAAGAAATTATCCAAACCATTCTGTAAAAAAATCTATTTTTGCATAGTCATTAATTGCATTGTTTTGAAATCCATATTAAAATTATTTAAATGAAATATATTAAACAAACAGTTCGGTAGAAGGGGCTTGGATAGGCAAACCCGCCCAATACGTCGTCGTACGACGTCGTGGGAATTTCAAACCGGTTTGTTTCCAAACCGATTTTTCAACAGGACGGTCCATAAATATCAGTACTAATTCCTTCAAAAATAAAATTAACACATAGAAGAAATACAGAAAATTAAAGACAAGCATTTGAAATATTAAATAACAAACTTAATCCCCGGAAACTAATTAATAAATGATAATGCAGTAAAAGTATAAGAAAATAGGAATAAATATTGCAAACCAAAATATATTTTATATCAAATGAGACTGAAAACATTAAAAAAATTGAACATGAATAATAATATTAATTTGAACTTTATAGCAATATTAATTAACTTAAAGATACAACGAAATTTAGAAAGATAGAATTAAAAAGTTATAAAAAAGGGTTATTTGATAAACCATTATTTATCCGAATATTGATTATTTAATCATTATTTTATTTTTTTAACTTTTAATCAATGACAGATTTAAGTTTCGAAATTCCATAGACACTCCAACCAACGAATTTTACATATAAAACTCCTTTTTAATATTAATTAAGAAAAAATATTTATTATTTTACGTTTTGTATTATTTTTTTCTCATTTAAATATTACACTGAACCTTTTCATGCTATTAATTTATGGATATTAGCAAATAACAATTTTTGACAATCCATATATTTATAATTAATTAGCTGTTAGACATTGCAATGATTTTTTATTCATTGATACATTTTAATATTGTTATTCTTCTTTGCAATTGTTGTTTGTTTTTTGTTTTTTTAATAATTTCCATCACTATCCCTACGCCCTCCACCCATCAACAATGTCACCTATCAGTCAGCCAATAATTGTGGTCACGCAATCTATTCAAAACATCATATTCTCAACCTCGCAAAACAATATTAAAAATAAATAAATTTGACAAATAAAGCTTAAATCATCAATTTTGAAATGAAATTGAATAAAATATCTTTAGGCCATTTTGATGCACGGCAAGTAATCTACTAATAATAAACATTTCATAAAAATTTATAAATGATAATGTTAAAAATAAATAATGTCAAAATTTCATTGTGATGAAACAAAAATAATTAAGATAATACATAAAAAAGCAGAATTACAGATCAGTTTAAAATAATAATGAAAACAAATATAAAGAACAATGATAAGAACATAATACAGTTAAACTTCATGGAATGCTGATGAAATATCATGAATTAAAATATATCCAATTTAAATGGAAACATGTAAAAAGAATATAGACACTCACGCGCACGCACGCTCGCACGCACGCACGCACGCACGCACACACACACGCACACACACACACATACACACACACATACATTAATTTTATAAAATTTATAATAATAATAATACATAACTATATAACTAATATTAAAATTACTATTAGAAAACAATATAAAAAAGATGTTATTCGTAAAGTAAATTTATCGCCCTAAAACCCATCCCATATCCTACCTACCTACGTGAAGTGAAATGTATCCATTTCTTGCAAAAATATTATCTATCGAAGAATAGAACAGAATTTAAATAAATAGACTAAAATAACTTATAAGTAATACTAAAATTATACACAGCCATGTATAACACTAGAAGTAGTTTTTTCCTGACTTTGATAATAAACAATATTAAAAAGTGCAGCCAGCAACAGAACTAGAAAGATATTGGAATAAGCATACGTTACCAGATACATATATAAGGCCTTTAATTTTAGATGATATATTAAAATTATAGTAATAAGCATACCCCTAATAATATATAAAATATGAGTTTTATTTTTTCTTTGAAGTATTAAAGCAAAAGGATAATATTCCCAATGTTCAATTCTATTTAATTACTATTCATTCTATTAAAAGTCGTTGCATATTTTCATTTACACTAATGAAATTTATTTTTATTATTCTATCATTTTTATACTGGATTTGAATTATATGTTATATGATTATATGTCGAATAAATAATATTGATTATATTTATTGATTGGAAAACATGAAAAAACAATTTTGATAAAATTAAACTATTATTTAGTAAGTATATTGGACAAGGTTAGAATTTCTAACTTAGAAATAATGAATGAATTTGGAATCCGAGACATGACGTTGCCATGGTAAGTGTATGTTTTTTGAACAGACAGTGCAGAGCCCCTTTTCCGTCGTGTCGTACAATTTACGTGTCCAGTGTAACCACGGCCTTATAAGTACGGATAAACTCCCGTGACTGACATATGAATGAATAACTAGCTTACATGAAAAATGTTTAAAAAATCCTTATTTTAAATTTTTTTTTTTTTATAAATAAAATAAATATTTAGGTAATTTTTTATTACGATTTATCCCAGATCAATAAAAAATAAGGAAGAAAAGTTTGCAACAGATAATTGTAGTCATTTTTGTTGGAAAAAAAATTAGTACTTTTAAGAGAATGGATAGAAAATCACCTCATTTCTTTACACAACTTGAAGTGAATCTCATGTTTTGGCCTCAAAAATCGCAGTTTAATTTGTATAATTTTAAACTTTATTAAATGAGGTAGTTTTTCTAAAAGTGGAGTAACTCTAGTATACTTGGGTGATGATAAAAAAAATTACGAACAATTTATGATTTTTTTTTTGCTTAGTTTAGCCACTTAAATGTCCTCTTTAAATGATTTTAATAATGACAAACCATCTTTTCATTAAAAGTAAATTTCCTCTATTTTGCATTGAACTAATGTTAATTCCCTAAATGTAATCTTTATATGGTTATGGCTTCCTATTAAACAAACAAACACGACTCTCTTAAAAAAACACAAAACGTGAATTTCCTCCAGTTGTGTAAAAAAAAAGATGATGCGATTTTTTTATCCTGCCAAGTAAAACCTTTTATTTCTTGTTTTTCATGATCTAGAACGTTTTACAATAAACCTAATTGTCTAAATATACTTTTGATTTCAAAATAAAAAATAAATTTGTAAAATACTGATTTTTAAATATTTTCTGGCATAGTGTTTATGAAACGGTATTTATAAGTGCGAAAATATGTGTTTCTATACCTAGATAAGTTTACATTTAAAATAAAGAAACCTGTTTCAATTATTTTCATAAAAACGTTAATATTGGGTTCAGGAACTGTCAGTCACTTTTAAATAAGGATTAATTAATACGGGAGATATCTATAAGAAAACAGTTTTAGAAAAAAATTTAACAGAAAAGTATTTAAGAAATCAGTATTTTTCAGATCTATTTTTTTTAAATAAAAGGTTTATTTTGGTAATTATGTTAATAATAATATATCCCAAATTATGGTAAACTAAGAAATAAACGCTTTAAAACAATTATTTGTAGTTATTTTGTTAAAAACAGTACTTTTACATGACTGGATAGGAAATCACATATTTTTTTTTTACTCGACTTGCGGTAAATCTAAAATTTCCCCTAATAAACCTCAATTTAATTATTACAAACACGATATTTTAAAAACAGAACTTAGATTAGTTTTGCGGCTTAAAAGTCCTCTTTAACTGATTTTAACAATGACAAAATCTATTTTCGTTGTAAGTAAATTTTGTCTAGTTTGTAGTGAAGCAATTGTTTATTAATTTAGTTAAATCTTTCTCTAGTTATCGCTTCATGTTCAACAAAATTCATGACTTATTAAAACAAAAACAAAACTTGGATTTCACACTTTTCTGTTGAAAATTGGTATATTGTTTATATGACCTCTTTTGTAGCTCTTGAGACCTGCTACCAGACCTATAAAAATTTCCTCCAGACCTCTTCTTACGGGACACAGTGTCTATATATTTGGTTTCTTTTGAAATGCTGCTTTATATTACGGCAACCTTCATAAACCACTAAACCCTGTGTCGTTAAAGTCCTCCCTCTTCACTACCCTAGGAGAGCCATCATCAGATAAAGAGATGATTTATGGAAGGAACTTAGCAAACTTGAAGGCGTGCTGCAATCTCCTAGTTATGCTGAGATCAGAATGTGGTCAACCATCTTAATTGAATCGGTTTAACTGAGTTGCAAGACTGAAACTTTTCCTATTTAAATTTCTGTTCGGCTGTCAAGGGAATACAAGGAGTATTATAGTTCTAATCTAGAGGCAGAGTAAAATACTATATACATAATAAATTATGTGTATATATATATATATATATATATATATATATATATATATATATATATATATATATATATATATATATATATATATCAATAAACTAATTTGGCCTCGTGTCTCCATATAACTTTTTTTTTTGTTTTATTTTAATGAAATTTACAACTGTATTACATGGAAAATACAAGTGAATGTGACATTCGTAACATGACATGTACAACATGAAGAGAAACTACCCATTGGTAGAACTCAAATTAAAGTTCTATATTAGAAGGTCCCGAGGCCATCTTATTTTCAGACGCCTCGGAGGGTTATCAGGGATCGAGGAGGAAGCAAGGTTTGAAACGAGAGGGTTCGGATGGTTCTGCAGTTTGTTACGGAAGGATAGGTATGTGGATTGGTCCAAATCAGAAACATATAGAACATTAAGGTCTTTATGGATGATTTTATTAGTGGCAAAGTAAGGAGCATTGAGGGTTTTACGAAGGATTTTGGATACGTGAGGAATTCAATAGCTTTGTGTGCCCCCAAATCTCAACTCCGTAAGTCCAAATAGGTCTTATTGTAGTCATGTATATGAGTCTTTTGTAACGTTTGTCAAGTAAGTGCTGGAATAGTTGGAAACGTCGAGCAGTTTCTTGTCGTTTAAATCTGGTATGAGGATTTCAAGTTAGATGTTTGTCCTAGTGGAGTCCAATGTAACGGATTTGTTCAACAGGGATATGCGGGGTATTAATAAAGGATATTGTAAGGATTGGATACGAGAGAAATTCAATGGTTTAATGGAGCCCCAAAGCTCAATTCGGTAAGTCCAAATAGATCTTATTATTGTCATATATATGAGTCGTTTGTAATTGATTGAAAGCTTAGAGCGTTTGTCTAGTAAGTGCTGGAATAGTTGGAAACGTCGAGCAGTTTCTTGTCGTTTAAGTCTGGTATGAGGATTTCAAGTTAGATGTTTGTCCTAGTGGAGTCCAATGTAACGGATTTGTTCAACAGGGATAAGCGGAGTATTAATAAAGGATACTGTAAGCATTGCATACGAGAGGAATTCGATGGTTTAATGGAGCTCAAATCGGTAAGTCCAAATAGGTCTTATTATTGTCATATATATGAGTCGTTTGTAATTGATTGAAAGCTTAGAGCGTTTGTCTAGTAAGTGCTGGAGTAGTCGAAAATGTCGGGCGGTTTGTAGTATTTTTCTGTCTGGTGTGGGGGTTCCATGTTAGTCGTTTGCCAAGTTGGAGTCCTAGGTATCGGATTTGTTCGACAGGGATAAGAGGGCTATTAAGGGATAAGGGACAGGATGTCATAGGTTTACGACGAAGAGTGAAGGTAATTTGATGGGATTTATTGGTATTTATTTTAATCCTCCAGTTTCGACACCATTTTTCAAGACTTGTGATGTCTGATTGAAGAGTTTGGAATGCAATAGATGGATCGTTATTAACTGATAGGATACACGTGTCATCGGCATAGGTGGTGATGACAGTGTTGGATTGGGTTGGGTTGTCAGCTGTATAAAGTGTGTAAAGGATAGGATCTGGCCATGTAACTAAATCTCAGATTTCAAAATGACTTTAACTTGTTCTTTGGCTTTGTAGTATATCACAGTCAGTTTTACAAGCAATGCCAAATGGCTTTGATTTAAAAATGTTAAGAAATCTGTTCAAAAGTTAAACACTTCAATACTCCATAGGTCGCTAACCTTAAAGCACAGAAAGTCGCTAAGGATATGTCAGATCCACTTCATTAAATCAATTTATTGATAAAAAATACCAACAAATTTCTCATTGTACTAAAAGAACAATACATAAAATGAGTTTTATAAATATTCAGTAAAAAATATAATTTAAAAATGCTAACAAACACATACGAACTCATTAAAAAACTATTCCACACCAACCTACAAGAACATCATAACGCACTCCTAAATGACATGGACACTTCTCAAATGTTCATGCAGCTTGAACTATATCTGATTAGTCTAATTGAGCTGATTACATCACGGCGAACCAAATGGTCTTGTGAAATTGTTAGACTTAGTAACGCAAGAATTTCTAAAATATTAATATTTCCTGTGCCGACTGGTTGACGTCAGAGGGGTAGACCGAAGCGAAGGTGGGAAGATTGCGTTAAAGTGGACCTAAAAAGACTGGGTCTGGACTGCGAAAGGTGGAGGGAGGTGTGTAATAAGCGATTGATGGTGTCGGCATCGAACCTTCGGTTTCGCTAAGCTTTTTATTATTGTTACCAAGCAAATTCCATGTAACGAACGTCAGAGGCTGAAAATGAGCTGGATGAGGAAGTTCCTATGTAGATATCACACGAGGAGGAGGTGCCGCTGTGAACTGCTCCCTATCGTGCCTTACATGGACATTATTTAAGTTTTGCAACGACTATCTCACTCAATGGTTGTCATTACCATTATGGCAGGTGTAAATTATATATATATATATATGCATTGTCTATTTAGACAGGTCAAAAGTTGTCACCCTAATTGGAAGTGGATACTGTTGCAATACCACACAAAGAGAAAATTCATCAAATTATTCACTAATTTAATTTTCTAAAACGTTAAATGGTCATTTTTTGGAATAAACGAACGATAGATACGTAATTATTTAAATATCATATCATATCAAAAGTTAATCGAGAACACTAACAGTAATAAGTCAGCGAATTCCCCAATAACTACCCTTACCCTGGATTTCCAGTTCTAAGTGAAACTCCTCGCTGAACATACCTGTAAGTCTCTATTTTTATTTTCTTATTTATTTAATTTTTTGGTTTTCTTTTTTTCTTTTCTTGCTCCACATTCCTTTATGTCTATTATTTCATATTATATCCTTTTTCCTTTTCTTTTAATCTCTCCTGTAGATCTGTAGAAGTATATTCACATTTGCATATATTATATATTACACTACAACAATTGTTACCATCTATTTACTTCAGTTTAGGATCTTGTTACTTAGCTTACTCTGTTTATATTTTAATGTACTTACTGTTTATAATTTTAATAAGCTTATTCACATTGTTTATAATTTTTTGTCTAAATATTATGTAACTTCCACAATTCTCTATATTTTTGTATCTTGTCCGTTCTAGCCCTGAAGAAGACCTGCAAAGTCGGGTCGAAACGTTGGCTTTTAATAAAATAGTTTTGCCACTATTTAGCCTATTTATGACCGCCACCCTGGACCATCTCCTTCCTTTAAATAATATTAGTTTTCAAAGATTATTATTTATAACTTTTTTCGTCACTCTTCGTTACCTTCTACAACTTTCTATATTAGAAATTGTTTTTTTCTAAAACTCTCCGTTTTCCAACGATATATTATACGTATACCTTCTCAATGTTATTTCCGAAGATTCATTATTTATCTGGATAATTTCTTTAATTCTCCTTTGTTCAATTATCAAATTCTTTCAAAGTTTATATTTAGCATGTTTTCATAACTCTAAATAATGTGAGATGATTAATTATTTAAAATAAACTATATTAAAAGTACCTTGATATTAAAGATTACTTTATTATACAACGTTACACGGAGTTTAATCAAAATCGTTAGAGCTATTTTTGAGAAAATTGTAAAAATGTGTAAAAATATTTTTCAGCGTTAATATAAAATAGCATCTCTAGTTAGCCAATTTTAAGGAAAACATTTCCGCCACATCTAAGGCATATGCCTATCTTAAATAAGTAATATCAATTTCGTATGGCACACAGACGGACCATTTTGCGGGTTTGTTTATTTCGACTCAAGAGACCACAAGACGTATATTTCCGTTGAAAACTCAGATTCGGAAATTTTCACGATCGCTATACTTTCCCTTAATATATGTTACATATATAGGTAAGTGAAAGTAAAAATTACTGAATACTAGAAACAATTATAATAGGATGAAATTGAATTACAAAATAATTAATACAAATATCATCACAACTCAATAACAAGATTGGCAGTTGCTGACAAACTTCAAATATGTCTTGGACAGGTGCCAGTCAGTCTAGTTCTTTACGTCGTTGGCGTGTTTCTCGGTCGTCAAACAAATTAAAAATCGAAAACATCGTAAACTCATAATGGGACGAAGTTATTGGATCCCAAAAAGCCACTTGAGTCCCACAAATCATCCAGATTTTTTCTCCTTTTTATGGGAATATATAACATCCCAAGAAAGGTTTTGATTTCAATTATATCAGTCATACTAAACTGTAACGACAAGAAACCGCTCGACGTTTCCGATTACTTCAGCACTTACTATAAAAACGCTCTAAACTTCCCATTAATAACAAAAGACTCATATACTTGACTATAATGAGACCTATTTGGACTTACGGAGTTGAGCTATGGGGCTCCACTAAACCATCGAATTCCTCTCGCATCCAATCCTTACAATCCAAAATCCTTCGTAAAATCCTCAATGCTCCTTACTTTGTCTCTAATAAAATTATCCATAAAGATATTATGGTTCCTTATGTTTCAGATCTGACCTAATCCAGATACATATCCTTCCATAATAAACTTCAGAATCATCCCAATCCTCTCATTTCTAACCTTGCTTCCTCTTTAATTCCTGATAACCCTCCGAGGCCTCTGAAAAGAAGATGGCCCCGTGATCTCCTAATGTAGTCATATCATTAGAGTGCTACCATTGCTTAGTTACTTCGCAAGTGTATTCATGTCATTGTATCTATTATGTCCAAATTTACTAGATGTATTTATGTACAGTTGTAAATGTCATTAAGAAAAAAAAAAATTATATCAGTTGTCACTGCATCCCTTTTTCATGAAAAATTTCAATGAATGCTGTCAATCCTTAAATTTTGGTAAGAGAATTGGAGGCAACACATATCACCTCACTACTGGATTGTAATACTCCAAGATCCCGGAGAATAAGTGAGGGGTCGGTCCTCCTTTCCCAACCAATATAAAAACGTAAAAAAATCTGGTGCGACTATGCACACCACCATTTATGTGGAAATTCTGATATTTTACTTTTTTAATTTAACTTTTACAAAAATTTAACTTTTATTTTGGTTTTGTTATTCCACTTCCATAAAAAAAATGTTGGTTATTGTTTGGACGTCGAAACATAAAACCTCCATTTTCTACCCTTGAAGCTTGCCCGGGCCGGGCACCTCTGACATTATTTTCCCGATTTAGAGTATGACTGCCTGATATGAAACAGAGGTGGGGGTGTCTGGTGAGAATAGATTAATAAATTTCATAAGATTTCTTTTCAGGATAAAACCCTTTAAAGATAAAGTGTCGGATGGAAATAGTAGACCTTAAAACTCTTTTGCCTCAGGTGATAGACCTTGGGGCTGCAGATGTGAGACATTCTATGTTTTATTGCCTTCAAGAGGTGTGATACACTACTTACCTTCCTTTCTACAAAGTAAGCTGGAATTTATCAAACAACAATAAAAAAAACATAGCTATATTTATAAAAAGATAAATGATATACAAGATATTGTGGAAGCTGTTGTTTTTCATGCAAAAGCGTTTTATTGTCTACTATTTCCATTCGACACTTGTAACCAAGATTAAGAAAGCACTGGAAAAAAAAAACTCTTCTCTCTTTTGTTTCCTGTCCCTGATTATTAATTCATATTTCACTATGTGCATTTTCTCTCACATCTTATATCTCTTGTATCTTGACTATCTTTTCTAGATGTTTAGATGTGGCATGCCATAATATTGTATATAGAATAAGTATCTTTTTTTGATATTTTTATTATCTTCCTATTTATCTTTAATTGTATATAGTAATTATTGAATATTTAATAGTTGACCGTTGCATTATAAAGGAAGGAGATGGTCCGGGGTTGCGGTCATAAAAAGGCTAAATAGTGGTAAAACTATTTTATTGAAAGCCAACGTTTCGAACCGACTTTGCAGGTCTTCATCAGGGCTAGAACGGACAAGATACAAAAAGATAGAGCATTGTGGTAATTACATAATATTTAGACATAATTTATAAACAATGTGAATAAGCTTATTAGAATTATAAACAGTAAGTACAATAAAATATGGACTAAGTAAGCTGAGTAACAAGATCCTAATTTTAAAGATATAGTATTTTTAAAGATATAGTATTTTTCCATTGTAACCATCCATATCTTCAAACATTCCTAGGTACTGTACATTCCTGAGTTTTTTCAATCTTTACTTAGTTAACACATGTTAGCTCCACCTATACCTGCAATCCTTACCGCTGCCTTTCCAGTTCTAAGTGAAACTCCTAGAGGAACACACCTGTAAGTCTCTAGTCTTATTTTTTCTCCTTTAGATTTTGTAGAATTATACTCACATTTTCATTTGTTATATATTACACTACAACAATTGTTAGCATCTATTTACTCTATTTTAGGATCTTGTTACTCAGCTAACTTAGTCCATATTTTATTGTACTTACTGTTTATAATTCTAATAAGCTTATTCACATTGTTTATAAATTATGTCTAAATATTATGTAATTGCCACAATTCTCTATCTTTTTTTATCTTGTCCGTTCTAGCCCTGATGAAGACCTGCCAAGTCGGGTCGAAACGTTGGCTTTCAATAAAATAGTTTTACCACTATTTAGCCTTTTTATGACCGCAACCCCGGACCATCTCCTTCCTTTATATAGTAATTATGTTTAAATTCTCACTTTTTCCTTGTATTTTATTTCTTTTTTATTGTACATAGTATAAATTCTGTAAATATTTCTTTCAGTAAATAGATCTTTTAACCTTTTTTGCTGCTTTATAAAAATATCCAACCTAACCCCTTCTCACCTGAGCTAGCATGGTAGGATAAATATTTAATTATGGCCAAATAATGGGTAAGTATCTTATATTTTCTAGATTTATCTCTTTAGAGATGAAAGGCTGGTAAGCCAGGCGCCCAACAAATAAAAATTGCAATGGAAAATTATATTCATTAAAAATTATTTTATTATCTTCTTATTTATCCTTTTTTTTGGTCATGCACTTTATCTTTAAAGGGTTCAATCCTGAAAAGAAATCTTATGAAATTTATTAATCTCTTCTCACCAGACATCCCCACCTCTGTTTTATATCAGGCTCATACTCTAAATCGGGAAAATAATGTCAGAGGTGCCCCGGCCCGGGCATCACACGACTTTCACTTACCACCCTCTTCTTAGCAGACATAAGTATTTTCAGACAGAGAGGAAGTGTAAATCAAAATTATAGGCCCTATATTTATTTACATTTCATTGTGGGTATCTTTATTCGTTTAAATACCCTTTCGAGTATAAAGAAAATTTTTAATTTTTATGTCACTGTATTCCATACCATTAAATATTAAATGATGTCATTTATGAAAACCGCACATGTATATGTACATAATATTGTTGGAGTCCATATTATATTAAGCTCATGTTACGTTTGTACTCGTTCGAGCTTGGACGCGCTATACGATCAATTATAACTGCTTTACTTAATTATAAAATTCTTTCATATTTTATATTTAACTATTTTTTGTATCAAATATTAATGTGAAATGATTAATCATTTCACATAAAAAAAATTAAAGGTACTTTAGATCAAGTTAATATTGAAAATTTAAGTCCTTTTAGAGAACATCAATGAGAATAAAACCTATATTAAATAAAAAAACTGCTTAATAATACACTGATATTATTATAGTAAAACAAACAATTTTTGAGAACGTAAACATGTGTTAAATAAATATTATAAAGTACAACTTCCGGTTTGCCGATTTTGACGAAAACGTTGCTGTAACATCTAAGGATAATAAAAACCTCAAATACCCAATTTCATTTTCGTACGACTTCTTGTTTCTGAGCTAGGCTGTACACATACACACAAACACACACACAGACCATTTTGCGGGACTTCTTTATCATGTACTCAGGGGACCTTAAAACATGTATTTTCGTTAACAACTCAGATTCAAAAGTTTTCACGATCGCAATACCTACCCTTACTAATATATTACATACACAGGTAAGTGAATGTAAATCTCTCAGATCCAGTGAGACATTCGAAGTGCTAATTTATATTAGAAACCTGTGACTTCCAGTACTACAATATCCTTTAATAATAACCCACTTATCCCTGTTGAACAAATACGATATCTTGGACTTCACCAGGACAAACGTCTGACTTGGAATCCTCATACCAGACTGAAACGACAAGAAACCGCCCGACGATTCCGCTTATTCCAACACTTACTGGACAAACGCTCTAAAATTCCAATTAATTACAAGACTCATTTACATGACTATAATAAGGCCTATTTGGACTTGAGGAGTTGAGCTATGGGGCTCCACTAAACCATCAAATTCCTCTTTTATCCAATCCTTACAATCCAAAATCCTTCGTAAAATCCTCAATGCTCCTTACTTTGTCACAAATAAAATAATCCATAATGACCTTAATGTACCATATGTTTCAAATTAGGCCCATTCCAGATACCTATCCTTCCATAATAGACTTCCTAACCATCCGAATCCGCTCGGTTCTAACCTTTCTCCCTCTTCGATTCCTGATAATCCGCCGAGGCGTATGAAAAGATCTCCTTATGTAAACATATTATTAGAGTGCAACCTGTGGGTAATTTCTCAACAAGCGTTTTCAAGAGATTATATTCTTGTGTACACATTTACTTGATGTATTTTTTTATTGTAATACAGTTGTAAATATCTTGAATAAATAGTTTAAAAAACCGCTGCAAATTATTACACAATGGTTTATTATCTCCAAACGATTATACATCCAAAGTAACATTACCTTCCGAGTTACAAAGAAAAAAAACAAAAGGTGATTCCAATTATTGGACTAAACTGTTTTTCTTTAATCATTAGTAATATGCTAAAAAAAAAAATAGCATTACTTCAGTAACACATTTAAGATTTAAATACCAAACCAAGGATATCACATTTGGAGTATAACACATAAAAAAAACCGGATACAATATCTTTGCTCCTAATTTCCGACTTTAACGATATTTTTTTTTTTTTTAAAGGAAATTTCTTAAACTTTTAAAAAACTATATTTAAATACCTTTAAACTATATATTTAAATACCTTTGAAACTTCTCATCACAATATCAACAAAAAAGTAAAAACTTTTCGAGTTATTCGGAATTTAATTTTACCATCCCTCGTAACTTTTTTCCAGCTTCTTTTCGTTGAAGTATGTTACATAGATAAATTTAAAGGGCGTCGAGCAAATTACTTTAGCGAAGTTTCATTGAAATCTGTACATTGGTTTAGGAGCTACAGTCCATAGCAACTCAGGTTTTTCGGTCGCCATTTTGAAAGTAAAAGGCAGATAGTAACGTCGATGAAGAATGATCATCCTCGTGTGACCTCTGATTTTATATCCAAATTTGAAAAAAAAAATCGGTCCGTTAGTTTGGGAGAAAATGCACGGACGGCGGACGGACAAAAAAATAAAAATAAAAAATATTCGTTTTTCGCATTCTACGCATCCTGAAACGTGAAATCTCAAATTTTGAGAGGGGATTAATTTTTTGGTCGATCACAATGGTTGATTATTGAAAATAAAAAAACCAAAATTATATTAGCAACAATACGATGTTTTTAAGTATTTTGCTACTCAATTATGTAAAGGCGGACAAGACGAAAATATGAAACTCGTCGTGGCCTCAACACGAGGGAGTAAAAAATAATTATGTTTCAGAAATGGCGTAGTAACTCATTCGCTAAATTGTTTGGAACTCTGATCTAACGCTGCTGAGGAATCGGTGGTTTTACTCCTCCACCTCTCCATCCTGGTGGTGGTTGAAGGACTAAAGGTCTCCTGGCAAGTGCACACTTGATAAGGGCGGTTTTAATTAAAGCATAATCTGCGGGGGAGCGGAAGTAGAGGAATTAATCTAGAGAAAGAGGCCGACAAATCATTGCGAGTGAAGGCTGCCCACTTCCTCCTAAATCAAGTCTCCACTAATTGGTCCGGCTGCTCTGTATGTTCCCCCTCCCCCCCCCACCACTGGTGTATCAGCCTGGCGAGTCCATATATCTCGATTATTATTATATCGTTATATATCTCGTAAGTTTTTCTATACACACTATCATCGACGATTTAGAATCTATAATATACAACTAATAAACCAAATGCCCTTATCAGGAGTCTTTTTAAGTGTAAAAAAAAAACTTTTTTACAATTTATACTTATTAGCTTACTTTGATTAGAAATTATTTAATTTTTTTTTAAATTTACAAAACATATAAAAGTCTCCTAGAGCTCAGACACGTGGTCCACTCCCAGAAAACAAGATCCTGTAGTTCCTACTTTTATACATACCCCTTCCCATATAACTAAGACATTTGGATATTCCTTTATGGCCCGATCCACTGCCTTCTGAATTTCCTTGCCATCCGCCATGCCTCTTCCTTGTCATCATTCAAATATAATCTCTATCAATTCCTTCTGACACCCCAAATTGACGTTTACAATGAAATAAATATTATTAATCAAATTTTGACGGAGTGAATGGTTGTTGAAATTGTTTGAGTTTTAATTTTAAGAAATCCCTGAGCTTTGGAGCTCCACCAAACCATCGAATTCCTCTCGTATCCAATCCTTACAATCCAAAATCCTCCGTAAAATCCTTAATGTCTAAAGACCTTAATGTCCCATATGTCGCTGATTTAGCCCGAGCATATCTATCGTTTCATGATAAACTCCAGTCCCACCCAAATCCCCTTGTTTCCAACCTTGCTTCTTCCTCGATCCCTGATAATCCTGCTAGGCGACTGAAAAGGAGATGGCCTCGTGATCTTCTTAGTTAGAATCATCTAGGGAGTGCTACCACTGGGTAGTATCTCTTCAATCATTGTTTATAATTTGTGCATATTCACTAGTTGTATTTGTATACAGTTGTAAATTTCATTAAATAAACAAAAAAAGAAACCCCATAGTGCTTAACTATTATAAAATTTTGTTTTTTATTTCCCTTGATTTCTGTTGTTTTTATTTTATTTCAATAACATTTGTTTTTTGTTTTCAAAATTGATTTACTTCTTATTATTTTTTTTTATATATTTTTAATGAAGATAAGTTATTTTATTTTGACTGATGTAATTTTTGGCCAGATATGTTTTATGTCGTTCCAGAATAAACTTTGTTTTCTATTCTATATTAAACATAATAATAATACCATAGATTAAAATATTTTATTTCATTTATGTTTTTATTATTTTCTCTTAGTTATTTATATATTTTTTCTTGTATACCGATTTTGTTTAATGGATACTTTCAGCACTAATACCTATTGCTCTGTGTAGGCAGAATATTTTATTTTGTAATAGATTATACACTATATATTTTATGAAAAACAAAATTATTTTTTATTTAAACTTATTATTTTTTTTTTTTTATATTTTCAATGAAGATAAGTTATTTTATTTTGACTGATGTAATTTTTGGCCAGATGTGTTTTTTTTTTTGTTCATAATTGTTATTCTTAAGGGACCTCGTTCCAGAATAAACTTCGTTTTCTATTCTATATTAAACATAATAATAATACCATAGATTAAAATATTTTATTTCATTTATGTTTTTATTATTTTCTCTTAGTTATTTATATATTTTTTCTTGTATACCGATTTTGTTTAATGGATACTTTCAGCACTAATACCTATTGCTCTGTGTAGGCAGAATATTTTATTTTGCAATAGATTATACACTATATATTTTATGAAAAACAAAACTGGTGCAGAGGGCGCATCACATAGCTTTCACTAGTTATTCCTTTTTTTAACAGATATATGTTTTTTTCAGACAAAGAGAAAATCACAGGCGGTACAAAATATTTTTTAATCCAACTAATTGCTGTATTTTTATTATTAATCATTTTGACCGCAACCCCTTTAGCGATTATATATTTTAATTATTTATTTGAGTATAATAAATAATTAAGTGTCAGGAAATATTTTGGACCCGACAAGAGCGACACTGGTAATGAAGGCTGCTATATTTATATATTTCATTGTAAATGTTTTTATTTGTTGAAACATTTTTTATATATGTATACAAATATTTATTTTTATATCGCTGTAATCTCTAAAATAAAATACCAAATAATATCAACGGTAATTTATATGAAACTGGCACAGTTACACTTGTTACGTAACCTTTCGGCATAGCTCAGGTGAGCACTCGGTTCTCTATTATTATATTATATTACTTCTCCTTTGGTTTGCTTATTATCAAATTCTTTCATAGTTTATATTAAACCTTATTTTATATCTTGTTACAATGTGAAACGGTTAATTATTTCAAATTGAGTGAACAATTTAATTATTAAAATAAAATAAAGGTACTTTAAAAAAGGAATTTAGAAAATTAGGTATTAGAGAACATCAATGAAAATTAGGCCTGTTATATTTCAAAAACTGCTGAATTTTGGACTGGCATTATAAATCGTTTGAGCCCTTTTTTTTTTTAGAAAATCGAGGAAATGTGTAAATACGATATATAAAGTGCCACTTCCGGTTACCCGATTTTGCCTTAAAAGTTGCTGTAACATTTTAGCCATATACCAACGTTAAATATGCAATTTCAGTTTCGTACGACATTTCATTTTCACAGACCATAGTGCGGGACACAATTATTTGTAATAAGAGGACCTCAAAACCTGTAATTTTGTAGAAAACTTTGATTCGAAAACTTTTACGATGGCCAAACTTTCGCTTCCTATATATTATATATATATAGGTAAGTGAAAGTAATTAATAATGGTGTGAAGATGGTAGACTAATAATTGTCATTGAATATTTCGTAATTATTATTTGATAAGTATGTCGGGGATGCGGTCAATATATAATACTGTTTTATATAATGGTATTTCAATGAAAAAATACTTTATGATATACTATTATATATTTACCACACATCCTACCAAAAAATTAATAAATAAATAAAATTAATAAAAAAAATATCAATCAATAAATAATCTGCGCTATACGTAAAGTGTGTGTGCTGTATATACCTAATATATATTGCTTCCTCACCGTTTTCAATGGATGAACTATATCTATATTTCAAAAACTATAAGTTTTCGTATAAGAAGTATTTTTTTTTTTTTTAGAGTAGAAGGTAGAATTTGATAAAATTGATACTTACCTAATTATCTGTTTACCTATCCCCAACTTTCCTCCAAATTTGAGCCATATTGAACTAGCTGGTATACGTATCAAGAAAAACGCGTTTGCGCATATATAAAATAACTTTGAAGACGAAATTCAATAAAATCAATACAGATTTATCATTTTATCAAAACCTATCTTTCTTTCAACTTAAAGCTAAATCGAACTAGCCGTTTCTCAAATATTGGCATATCTATGAAAATACATTTACGCAAGCGCAATCGGAAGTACTGGATGGAACTTTATAAGATTGATATAGAACAAACTCGCACAATCCCTGAAAATTTCGTATTACTCGAATGAACGGTAGTAGGTGATATGCCATTCAAATCGATTTGACTACAGACAGACAGACACCGAAACAAATTTGATTCTTGATGTCTGAAACCTAAAACGTTAGAGAAAATTTTCGATTCTGAGCACAACTTCTTTTTTTACTTCTCGCACGAATACAATGGTTACCTTCAGTTTCTTCTGTAGTGAGGAAGCAAAATAAACAAAATTGAATTATGCTACTCTAATGGATTAGTACTAAGTCTCTAATAAATAAAAGAAAATACAAACGTAAATCTCTCTCTCTCTCTCTCTCTCTCTCTCTCTTTTTTTTTTTTTTTTTTTTTTTTTTTCCTTCTTTCCCCCCGCTGTACCTTAGGGCAACCCTATACCAGCGGTACATCCAATTTTCTAACTGAAAAATATGCTACGAATTTAAAGGGCTCGGTTACCAGGATTGGTAACCAAGCGGGCAGGTCTGCTCTCACTTTGATCCAAATTCTTGGGTCAAAGTGAGGCAAAATTCGGTCTTTTAGTTTGATTGGGGCATTAATTATTACGGGTAAACCTACACTAATGGGCTGCCTGCAACTGGAGGGCTGTTCCCACCAAACAGGACTCCAGTAACTTCCTACCTACTTATTGTGGGCCTATTACTAAGTTTATATATACTATTTCTAAATCTTATGATAACAATAAATTTATGTATTTGGTATATCACCGGTTTAATCTTTCCTCTCTTGCTATTTTTTCATGGAATATCCTCCTGGCGTATTTCTTAAAGGCATCAAATATCTCAGGTGTCTCCACAAGCTTGTCCAGGGACCGAGGAGGCCATTCCAACATGGAGTACTCTCCTGCCAATGCTTGTCGGGCGCCAGTGTACATTGGACATTCCAAAATCATGTGTCTAGCATCCTCAACAGCCCCGCAGTGACAATTCGGACTGGCTCTTCTATGAAAAAAATGTAATTTTTCATTTATATCTCCATGGCCTGTGAGGAGTTGAACAGTCCAGAAATCCGTCTCCACCCAGTCATTCTTGATTCTTCTCCTGACATCTGGGAAGAACTCATGGGTCAGTCTTCCAGTCTCGCATGCATCCCACCTTCTCTGCCATTCAGAAAGGACTAGTTCTTCTATTCTGTCGGCTACCTCGTCGTACCTTCCACTAGGGCACACAAAACAGCTTGTTCCCACATTTGCTGGCACTCCTCTCTTTATTCTATATTTGGCTATAGATATTTGTATTTTCAGGTCTATAGGCAGTTGTCCTGTAATCACTTGCAAAGCCGAAGTGGGTGCCGTTCTATACGCTCCTGTCACCAGTAGGAGAAATCTTCTTTGAGCTTGCTCCAGCACTCTGATATCTGACTGTCTCAGTTTCTGGCCCCAGACCGGCGCCGCATATAATGCAATAGGCAAGAAAGAAGCCTTATATAGCGTTTCCCGGTAACTATATTTGAGACCCCAGGTGGTCCCTGCCATCGTTTTAAGGCAACTGTAACGGACAATAGTTTTGCTCTTAATTTCTTTTAGGTGGTTAGTGAAGTTACACCTCTCGCCCAATAGGACTCCTAAGAACGTCACTTCCTGAAATGGTTTTATTAGGACATCTCCTAGCTTTACTCTGGGGAGAAACCCTACCATTTTTCCCTTCAAAAACAGGAGTCGAGTCTTCTGAACATTTAAAGAGAGTTTATGTTCTCGGCACCATTGCAAGACTATGTCAGTGACTTCCGCTGCCCTTATTTCCAAATCATTTCGTGATTTTGCCTCTATTCCAACAGCAAAGTCGTCCACGTAAGCAGATGGCGTATACCCGGCAGCTCTCAATTTAACAAGGAGAGGATTCATGTTGATATTCCATAGGGGGAGTCCTAAAACTGATCCCTGAGCACAACCCCTCTGGACTGGCCTCGTTATTCTCCTTCCCGGAAGTTGATAGTAGACAGAGCGCTTCGATAAAAATGATAATATGAGCCTGTATATATTTCTGGGGCATTTCTAGTTTCTTTAGCTCGTCCATAATAGCAGGCCACCACATATTATCGAACGCGCCAGCAACATCATAGAAGAGGACTACAAAATATTTAGAGGGCGAGTCCTTAGCTGTTGATATGAGCTGGTTGATGGCATCCGTTGTTGACTGTCCTTTTCGACCTCCGAATTGATCAGGAGAGAGCAAGTCGATTACGTCTTTTAGGCGTTGCAGCATTAGGCTTTCCAGAACTTTCCCCATTACATTTAGGAGGCATATTGGGCGGTAAGATTTAGCAGTGACTTCTGTTATACCGGGCTTCAAGATAGTAACCAGCTCAGCCTGTTTCCAGATACAGGGGAAAATGCCTTTATTCAAGCATCGGTTGTAGAACGTAGTTAAAGGCTTAATCAGTGCGTTTTTTGTATTTCTAAGGATATCGGCTCCTATCATATCCGGTCCTGGTGCCTTTCCCGATCGGAGTTGTCCCATAGCCAACCCCACGTCTTCCTCTTCCCATGGAAGCGCATCGTCGGTTTGCGGAAGTTCACACATTGTAATTCTTTTGTGAGCATGGTCTTCTGTGTCTGAAGTTAGTTCGTCTTCAGGGAAAGATCTCACCATTATAGCATTAACAACCTCATCTGCCGTTCTGGTTGCATCCCCATTGTGCATAAACGATGTGAAGGAGTTTCTATTTGAGATTTTATCAAGGGCTCTCCGATAGGCTAGTCCCCAAGGGCTTTTGCATTGGTCTAGGTATCGGTGCCATGTCTCTTTCTTTGCTTTTCCTATTGCCTTTTGGAAACTCTTATTAAGTTCGTAATATGCTTTTTTGACATTTCTTTTGGTAACAGCATCGTTTTCTCGCTGAAATCGGCGTCTTGCTCTGTAGGTCTCCCGCTTCAGGCTTGTGAGTTGTGTGTTCCACCATACTTGTCCTTTTCTTATTGACTCTCGTGTTATGGGCAACACCTCCTTAACCGCTGTGAAAATTTCTGTTGAGATTTTCGCTGCCTCTTTTTCTAATTCCATATGATGGTGTTGCTCCAGCTCTGTTAGGTGCCATGCAATATTCTCAGCAACACGTTCCCACTCAGCTCCCTCCGTCACAAAACGTTCCTTATGGTATCGCTTTTCATTGTTTAGGTTTATTTCAAATAAAACCACCCGGTGATCACTGCAGGTCCAATCCTCGACTTTCCAAAAGCTAATAAGCTGGCCAATGCCAGGTGATGCCAGAGTTATATCGATAAATGATTCTCCGCTGGATCCCGAAAACGTTGGCAAGGCCATGGGATCATTTACAATGGTTAGGCCATTCCTTGCAGCAAAATCCTCCAGCAGCACGCCTTTTCTATCGGTTCTTCGGCTGCCCCACAAAATTGAGTGAGCATTAAAATCGCCCATTATTAAGATGTTCTTACTCAGCTTCCGTATTACCAGCTGCAATTTTGTCAGTATGTCTTCCAGTGGGAGTGCGAATTTTGCATAAACATTGATCAAGTCAAAGTTAATGCCTACGTAATCTACATTGGCAACTGAAATAAATCTATCTTCCAGATCAGGCTGTGATGTAATTGTAAGGCAATGATTAAACACCACCACTGCACTCTGTGGTGCATCGTGTAACCCACTTCCATTGCTAGCAATGGTGCGGTCTTGCGGTTCAGTTCCAGACACCTTCCCTCTCTTAGTAGGAGGTTCCTGAAGAGCACCAATATCTATGTTATTTAGTGAGGCCATGCGTCTAAATTCTGACATTGCGAGCGGTCTCTTGTTTAGATTGTGTTGGGCTATCCGGAGGGCAGAATTATTATTCATTGTCGTTATATTTTGTCCTCATTACTAACCTTTCAATTGCTCTTTTGTATGATGGACAATCTTTGTCGTTTGTCGGATGGTTAGATGCTGAGTTGGTTTTACTGCAGATTATGCATTTCGGCGGTCCGCCGGTCTTTTGTTTTGGGCAGTCTCCTGAAACATGTCCTCTTTCGCTACAGTAGCCGCAGTTTACGACAGTTGCGGGGCAGAATTTTTCTATATGTGAAAAACCCTGGCATTTATTGCATCGTGTCACTGCCTCTCTCTCTCTCTCTCTCTCTCTCTCTCTCTCTCTCTCTCTCTCTCTCTCTCTCTCTCTCTCTCTCTCTCTCTCTCTCTCTCTCTCTCTCTCTCTCTCTCTCTCTCTCTCTCTCTCTCTCTCTCTCTCTCTCTCTCTCTCTCTCACTCTCTCTCTCTCTCTCTCTCTCTCTCTCTCTCTCTCTCTCTCTCTCTCTCTCTCTCTCTCTTTCTCTCTACACAGAGTGTTCGACAAGTGAAGGGAAATATTTAAAGGTTGATAAGATACTTCATGGTCTACAAAATAATTTATATAAAAAATTCTATAATAAATTTTTAGCTTAATAAAGAAAACATTGATATGATGAGGCGAGATTATAAATAAGGAGGAGGGTTTCACTTCTTGGTGAGCTGGATTCACTTCTTGCTTAAACTTTCTCCTCGACTTCGACAACTCCTAAGAGGCTTTTAGAATCTATTTCAATCATTTATCTTATATTGTTCCCTCTCCGCTATTTAGAGTGTTCCTCAGAAAGTTCCTTCAGCACAGTTTTCACTTAATTTTAATTGAATCGTTCATTAACCTTTTAAATTAATATTATTTTTTGATTAATTCTTACCATAAAATAGTTGTTTTTACGGTCATTAATACTTACAGACTATATATATATATATATATATATAGAGAGAGAGAGAGAGAGAGAGAGATTTACGTTTGTATTTTCTTTTATTTATTGGAGACTTGGTACTAATCCATTAGAGGAGCATAATTTAATTTTGTTTATTTTGCTTCCTCACTACCGAAGAAACCGAAGGTAACCATTGCATTCTTGCGCGAAGTAAAAAAAGAAATCGTGCTCAGAAATGAAAATTTTCTCTAGCATTTCACGTTTCAGACATCAAGAATCAAATTTGTTTCGGTGTCTGTCTGTCTGTAGTCAAATCGATTTGAATGGCATATCACCTACTACCGTTCATTCGAGTAATACGAAATTTTCAGGGATTGTGCGAGTTTGTTCTATATCAATCTTATAAAGTTCCATCCAGTACTTCCGATTGCGCTTGCGTAAATGTATTTTCATAGATATGCCAATATTTGAGAAACGGATCGTTCGATTTAGCTTTAAGTTGAAAGAAAGATAGGTTTTGATAAAATGATAAATCTGTATTGATTTTATTGAATTTCTTCTTCAAAGTTATTTTATATATGCTCAAACGTGTTTTTCTTGATACGTATATCTCTTAACCAGCTAGCTCAATATAGCTCAAATTTGGAAGGAAGTAGGGGATTGGTAAACAGATAATTATGTAAGCATCAATTTTATCAAATTCTACCTGCTACTCTAAAAAAAAAAAAATACTTCTCATACGAAAAATTATAGACTTTGAAATATTTGAATTTAATATATATATATATATATATATATATATATATATATATATATATATATATATATATATATATATATATATATATATATATATATATATATATATATATATTAAAATTAAAATTTGATTTGAAATAAATATCTTAATTATTAAATTATTCAAATTTTAATAATTAATAATTATCAATAAATTATTACAATTTTACTTATATTTATACTAAGCCTGAGGAACTTCAAAATTAAGGTATATATATATATATATATATATATATATATATATATATATATATATATATATTTCAATCCAAAATTTTACGACTTATAACAGGAGCTCTCCCTAGTACGTCAACAACAAACCTTTAGATAATGACTTACGACAACCAACTATAGACCAGCATATACATACTCTCTACTCTCGTTTTCATCTCAAACTACACAAACAGATTTATAACCGACAAGGCTATGACTGGCATGCCCATCAGGAGGAGATTAAAAAGGAGCTGGATGAGAGATCTTTTCACCTGAATTGGATTATTTGTTTATTGATAAATATTACAATCTATCTCAATAAAGGACATTTATAATAGAGTTCTGAGAGCACATTCACACCATATTTACAAATTCAAAAAAAATAAGCTAATTTCAAATAATAAAAATCTATAAAAGAACAAAATAAAATATCATAGTGTAGAAAGAAAATATAAATAATAGTAATAATAGAATGAATATAAATGAATAAAATAGAATTAGAATTATCCTAAAAAAAAAAAAAAGTTTGAGATGCAGGCATACCTATACTATTATACTATTTACATTCAGCCGTGGGAACTCCGAACCATACTTATCCCCCCACATGTGGAGGGAAAGCAAGGCTTCAGGAGATCCCTGCGCATCATCCTCAATCATATCAATGGTATTAAAAGCCAGCGGAGATTGAGTAAGGGCGCTACAACCACGGACACTCACGACTTGAGTGGAGAATCTGGCCATTGCCAGAATTCCAATATATACATGTTACAAAAGGCCACTGCCGTTTTAGCCTGCGAGGAGGATTGTAGGGATGACTGGAGCTAGATAAGGATTGTGCTACTGGGGTTAGGGTGATGGGTAAGGTTCTGATGAAATTTGGAGAATTTGTCTGGGATAAGATCAAGAATAAATGGAATATTAAGGTCATTATGCAGGGTTTTATTGGTTACATAGAAGGGAGCATCGACTATTGTACGGAGGACTTTGGACTGGAAGGATTGAATGCGTTCGATGTTAGAAAATTTGGTTGTCCCCCACAGTTCTAGTCCGTAGGTCCACATGGCTTTTAATATTGTCATGTAGATCAGTAGTTTGTTTTCAATAGAAAGTTTAGATTTTCTATTAAGTAGTCTATATAGCTGGCCATAACGTCGGTTAAGTTCCTGTATTTTAAGTCTAGTATGCGGATTCCACGTTAGTCGTCTGTCTAGGAGAAAACCAAGGTACCGGGCACCTAAAATAAAAAAATAATTAATGACTAGGAAGAGGTGCTGCTGGGTACTTTCCATCCTCATGCCTTTAGTGCCTATCCTCATCATGAGAACACATCTGCTGATTGTCAACACCATGACAGGTGCGGATAAATAATTAAAGAGAAAATATATGTATATATATATATTCAATATATAAGTTAATGCTTGTTAAACATAGTAAGAACATTTTCTATGCCCCATCACTAGGCCCTAGTTGTAAGGTGGATGCTTTCGTGCTGAAGCCTCTCCCCAAAATGGTAAAATATAACCATTTAAATTACATTTTTGACACTTTGTACCAGTTATTATTATTTATCTCTTGTTCTTACTATTGTCATTATTCTAACAACTGCATTTTACTTTAATTTTTATGTTTCTCATACCTTGTTATCTGGTTCTTTTCTTAGCCCTGATGATGGCCTGAACTTCAGGTCGAAACGTCGGCAAATGTTGAAATAAATATTATCATTTATTTTTTCCTTCTTTTCTGACTGACCACCCCAACTATTCTTCTCTTCATTATCCACGACAGTCAACCATTTACCAATTATGAATCTATCTACACGGGGCCAACAACCGTCTTTCTACTCATCGCCGAACTAGACATCACTCAAAAATCACACTTGATCGCCGCAGTTACCAGCAGCAACCTTTTTACCACGCCCACCGAGTCACCATCCACCTTCTTCAACTCCGACCAGTATCGCATCTCGTGCCAACACTTCATCTCCGGCCATCACTATTGCTCACGCCAACTCTTCTTCTTCATCTACAGCTCTTCAAGCATTTAATGTACAACCCTCCACCCAACCCCATATATCCTTTTCCTTATTAAAGTCCACTTACCCTCACTTCAAATCGCGTATCAACAACCTGTGTCACTTCCGTCAACGTCTTGCAAACAGTACCGAACAGTGGATATTTCTTCTCAAAAGCCGCTCTAGTGCAATCTTTCCTAAATTTATAGAAAACTCTTTTTCAAACCACATTTAAATATCACCTCCGTTTAACTATGTATTATAGAAAAAAAAAATAGAAAAAAAGTTAATTTAAAAGGGCTTTAGGAATCACCTAAACACCATTTCATAAAGGCAGTTAATTTCTTTCTTTTTTTCCAAAGTAATTTTTATGGAAAAAAAATTTTTTCGGGCTGAAGCCCCCACAAAAATAAATCATCGATCCTCTAGTGCTTGTCCGTATCGCTTATCAGGCACTTAAGGTTAAGTTGCTCAGGGAGAAAGGATTCTACGTCCAATCGGAGCGCGGTCTCTCCCAGCCAATCACCAATGAAAACTACTCGTTCTACAAGGCTATTGCATTAGAAAGAAGTAATTGGCCCAGGCCACTTCAAGTTGGGTAGAAGAGAAGAAACTCCACTACAGAGGATAGAAGAGGCAAGGTAGCCAAGATATTTTCGTATGAAGAAAAATCTAACTATATTGATTACAGTTTAAATAATTAATATCAATGTTGAAATAATTAGTAATTCATATCCAGTTGAAATAATTAATGTTTGATTACACATTAAATTATTACATAAAATAATTATTCCGATTCATAGTGCCGAGGGGGAGGAAGGCCATTTTCTCTAGCATAAATTATCTGCTCTCTCCCCTGGCCTCAGAAAAACCACTTATAAGTTGTAAATGTGAGGGAAGAAAAATATCTGCTGTGTCCACTCACATGACTTTCCTATTTCAGAAAAGGCTTTATATCTTTACATATGTTCATAAAGAAACAAAAAAGAATTGAACTAGATAAATTTTCCTGAAAATCAATCAAACATAAGATTTGAGTACGCTTTATTTGATAAACTAAAGCAATGTAAACCGGCTTAAGGTAGATCAGTGTAAAAATGTCAATACTATCTAATATTGCTGATCAAAAACTTTTTGGCATAGCTTAGTGTTGTCAAACAATAAATTCCGTTAAAAGTAGAGGAAATAGTGAAGATTGTGTGATGCGGGCAACAGATTTACTTACTTTCACTTAGTCATCTTTTTTTCTCTCATTCACCCCTTTCTGACACCAGGATATGAACCCGTAATCTTACATTGGAAATGGAATAGATGAAACTTCGTTAATAATTGTCCAAAATGAACGATTTTTATATGGCTTTGTAGGGAAGTTCAAACAACAGGCTCTGAAACGTATATAGATCTGTCGAAAACCGCATGTCGGAACTGACCCGATTGCAATACTTTCCTTACCTAGTGGTAGGAAAGTTATAAGTTAAAAAAATCTGAAAAAAATAGAATAAGCTGTATCATCGCTAATACTGGTTTGATTCCGACGATTTTTTTTTTGTTTTGTTGGTAATTTAGTTACCTTTCAAAATTTCTGTTATAAATTTTACCGTATAATATATACTCATAGAGTTAGGCCCCATAACATTTTTCATTTCTTTATAATTTTTTTCACTGATTTTTGTCGGGAATTTAGTCTATATACGAAAATCGAAAGGACAATGATTAAAACATTATAGTAAAGTTTCTTCACAACCGTTAGAGCCGTTTTTGCGCTACAGTCCATAGAAAAACATGTTTTTCATTTATTTCGCCCAATCTATTGCGCATAGAGCACGGAATTTCTGCTACAGGCATCTGTTGTCAAACCCCAACAAAATAAAAAAAAAGAAGCAACAAAATCGGTTCAGAAATTCCCCAGAAAATCTTGGCACAGACAGACCAATGGCTAAAAATGTGTTTTTCGGACTCAGGGGGCCCTGAAACGTACAGATCCGTCGAAAACCGCATGTCTTAAATTTGACCCGATTGCAATACTTTCCTTACCTTGTATAAGTAGGAAAGTAAAAATAATGTATAATATATATAAAGTAGAAAGTAGTAATAACAGAAAAGGAATAATATAAAATGGAACATTAGCATTAGCGAAGATAAATATAATATTTATTTATCAAGATAAATACAATATAGAACTGACTATGCTAAGCGGCTATATAAATTATCAATATACTAAATGAAGTTTACTTTCCAAAGAATAATATCAATTGATAAATTTTGAAGCTAACTCTTTGACTTTGTAGTCATTTTATTTATCGAGTCAATGAACTTAATTTTAACTTTGAAGACAATGGATTTATCCAATAAAGTCCTAGCTTTGATATCCCGTTGCCTGTTAACAGGAAATGTAACCTTTATACTTCCACTGCTTAATTGATACTTGCTCAGTAACCAAATAACTTCCTTTAATTTTGGAAATAGCTTCTTTGTCTTTTGAACTAGATTAGTTTATAAGATTTTCTTTATCTTCGATAGCGTTCGAAATTGTATTTTTTATGTTTCTTCGGAAGTAATCGATTTTCTCACTGTAACAAAAGTAGTCAATAAAGGCCAAATTGGGTTTTCTATTGGTTTTTAAAACATATAATACATGATTATGAAATTTTCAGAAAAATAGTATGCCTTCCTTTGGAGATTGATATCAATGTATTGTTTCTCTACATGCCTCTTCATGTCATTATGTTTCCATCTTTTGATTTATTAGAGTTGTATTTTTATTTAATACAACTAAATTTCATTAATAAATTTCATAAATTTCATAAATTTCATTAATTAAAAAAATAATGAAATAAAAGAAATATTTATTTTCTTTGTATGTATAAATTGTACGGATAGACACATTTAGCACTAATATTTATCAACGTTGTATGTGGTAAATTATAATATTATTAAATAAAAATAATTAAAGGAAAAAACGGTTGTCACCTTTCTGAGTGGAGTTTCTATATACACTGTGTGGATAGGAGAAATTTATTACAGGCGGAAACAAAGAATCCGTATTTTCTCACGCAACCAACATAAGAACAATAATACATAAAAATAAAACACAAGCAGTTTTCTTTTTTTTTTTTTTTCAAAAAACCATTCTGGTCGGAAAAGATCTAGAATAATACCTTTTTCAAGGTCCGCTATAATTAGGTGTTTTATAATTACAAGAACTTGGGCCTGAATGGGGTTATTGTTTCCAAGAAGGGGTTGTTTTTTTCGCCCCCCCCCTAAACTTTTTTTCCTCGGCCCTCCCACCCTAATCCCACCTGAGAGCCCTTAGCTCATTATTCGCGGGAGTGGGGGGGGGGAGCTCTATTACCGTTATGGGGCTTCGTGGTATAACAATCAGACTGAATGATCCCCAGTCTTGAACATTGTCTCACATTAATTCAAGTACATCTCATCTCAGTGTAACAGCCGGGTCTGTTACTGTAAGCAGAAAGATAAAACGCGAAAATAAATAAATTTACAAAAAATGTGTTGAAATCAAAGATTCGATACTAAGCGCTAACTTGAGGGGAAATTGAATAGAATCTTACATTTTATTTCTCAAATATATATCTCTTTTCCGGCTCTTAAGAGAGATGGATTTTGACAAATGAGGTATTAGTAGAAAGGGAATATCACGTAGAGTGCTCGAATCGTAATTTTGATTCCTAACCTGGACCTAAATAAAAGTAAATGTAAAAGGGAGAGGTTTCAAACCGTATTTGAAAGCTTATTAAATTCCCTACAAAACGTAAAAAAAATCATTTAAATCGGACTGTGTGGTGCAAAGATATAGCGTTCTAAATACTTAGTATTAATTGTATTTTAAAGATTTTTTTCTTCATTTCAGTTTCGGATTACTCAGAAACTTTAAATCTATTGCAGTAATAATTGTTTTCATCAAGTATATTTTAGTGGAATTTTATTTTTTCTTTGAATCTTTAAAATTTTTTAAGGGTATATATTAATAACAAAATTCATAGTATCGAGGAAAAAGCTTTTTTTTTTACTCTTATTTATATATTTCATGCTTGGATCATTTAAATGAGTTGAAGCATGGAATGGATAAATAAGGGTAAAATAAAGATTTTTCATCGATATTATAAATTCATTGGTAGATTTTCTTATTTAACAGAAAATGATATAAAAGTATTTCTTAATCTACCCTATTTTCTCTTCTGCTCTTCATTCGGAACTTAAAATTTTGGGCGATGACCCTTTTCTACCTGAGACAGTATACATTGTATCAATAAGTAATTATTCTAGCTAATTTCAATAAATTTGGTTTGGTTGTTAATGGTCAATACATTAACAAATATTATAATAATAATAATAAGGCTTAGCGAACCCGAAGGTTCGATGCCGACACCACCAATCGCCTGTTACACACCTCCCTCCACCGTTCGCCGTCCAAACCCAGTCCCTTCAGATCGGCTTTAATGCAATCTTCCCACCTTCGCTTCGGTCTATCCCTCGGACGCTTACCATTCGGCACAGCAAATATTAGCCTTTTAGGAATTCTCTCGTTACTATGCCCAACAACTTTACAAGCCCATTTGATTCGCCGCGATGAAATTACCTCAATTATATTACCCGGATACAGCTCACGCAATTCGGCGTTGTGTAACCGTCTGAACTCTCCGGTTAACTCATCCTTCTTCGGTCCGAATATTCTACGCAATACTTTATTTTCAAAAACCTTAAGACGCTGCTCATCTTTTAATGTAAGCGGCCCAGTTTCGCATCCATAAAGAACTATAGGCAAGATAATTGTTTTATAGATTCTAATTTTTAAGTTCCGGGACAAGAGGCGCGAACTAAGTAGTTTTGTCACAGAAAAATAACAAACATTTCCCGCCTTCAGTCTAACCTTAATCTCTTCTTCAATTTCGTTTTTTCTAGTTATCGTTGAACCTAGATACCTAAATTTATCTACCTGTTCAAACATATTACCATCTATATCGATATCACCAGTAGTATCGCCATTTTTGCAGCTAACCATATATTTTGTTTTATCCACGTTTATTTCGACTCCTAGTTCTTTACCGGCTTTCATTAACGTTATCGTATTTAGTTTTATAGTTTGAAAGTCTTCGCTTAACAGTACCAGATCATCAGCATAGCCCAGCACGGATGTTGTCCCGCCCAGAACCAACCCTTTCTCGGTTCGCTAACAAATATTAAATTTGTTATATTTCTATAAATATGGAAAGTTAAATACTTCATTTTAAAGAAAATGTAAAAGAAAAGAAAATTAATTTTAAAAATTAATTGGTTATTTTTTATGACAAAAGATTTTTTTTTTCTGTAAATACAGACTGCTACTATAAAATAAAAAATTTACCTTCCAGAGAATTAAATCCAAAGTATTTAGCCTTCATCAGATATTTAAAGGCTATGTTTAGAAGCTTTTGTATACTTAAGAAAAACTATATTATTATAATTATAAATTTAATGAAACAAGAAAGGGTTAACCTATGGATAGGTATAGATTATTGTATTTATACACTGTTAACTTACTATGTAAATGTATTAAATTTTCGCATAGAAATATTACGGAATGGAACTTATAAATACGAGGTTTGTGCAAGTATTCGCACGGGTCAGCTAGCATTGATATAATCGGAACTGTTCCATTCCGTACTTGTTACTTTCCTACCGATACTAGGTAAGGAAAGTATTGCGATCGGGTCAAATTTCCGACATGCGGTTTTCGACGGATCTATACGTTTCAGAGTCCCCTGAGTTCGAAAAACACATTTTTGGCTATTGGTCTGTCTGTCTGTGCCAAGATTTTCTAGCGAACTACTGAACCGATTTTGTTGCTTCTAATTTATTTTGTAGGGTTTTGACTACTGGTGCCTGTAACAGAAATTCGGTCGCAATAACTTGCGAGCAATAAATGAAGAACATGTTTTTCTATTGACTATAACGCGAAAAAAGCTTTAACGATTTTGATTAAACTTGTCTATATTGTTCTAATAATTGTCCTTTAAATTTTCGTATATGGATTAAATTCCCGAGAAAATTCAGGAAAAAAAGTTATATAGAAAAGAAAAATGTTATAGGGCCTAACTCGCTGGGTATATATTATACTGTAAAATTTATAATAAAACTTTTAGAGGAGATAACCACGCCACCCCCTACACGGAAACCAAGTCAACTAGTGAAGTCGGGGTTAGAATACTCAGCGGTGATTGGCGGATCAACCAGCCAATCACAGCAGCCCGCTCACCCCCATCACCATGACTTCCCCCAGAGTTCTCCCCACCCGTCTGCCACACCATTAGAAGCAGCCCAGCCGTCTAAAAAGAATGAACAATCAACGCTCATCAGGCTCGTCGAAGGAATGCTCCAGAGGTTAGACCAGATGATGGGCTTCATCACAACCCTCCTTAATACCGTGCTGAGCCAACAAAAACATGATTGAGCACCTAGTTTGCACCTACAATATCAGAGGCCTCGCACAGAAGCAGGCTGAAGTAGAGCTTTTCCTGCAGCAACACAGACCATCGGTGATGGCGCTGACTGACACATTGATGCCCCCCTCGTCTCGACTATACTTCCATGGGTACACTGTATACCGGGAGGTTTGCTCACGCGGGTCGACAGAAGGCGTTGCTATTCTGGTCAGAAGAGATGTCCCTTCGAAGATCATCACGAACCCAGTGGAACCTACTGAGGGAACTCACATAGTCACAGTAGACGTGCGATTTAAACATCGGTACAGGTTCACCTGTGTCTATAGGAGACCGAGGGCGGTTCTCACGTCAGTGAAATTACTACTCCAACACGCCCAGGCAAGAAGTCGGTATATTGTCCTTGGGGACTTAAATGCTCGACACACCTCCTGGCTGTGTGGTAGTAACAACCCATTGGGCACGTACATCACAAAGACCAGGCTCGCCGTCTTCCATCCGGGTGTTCACACCTTCAGGCATGCAGCCCGACCTGAGTGGACCTCTACGCTAGATCTGCTACTCACCAGGGATCTGCACACCATCACGGATTGCCACGCACTACCGTATGGACCCTCAGATCACCGGCCGGTGCTATACACATTTGAGGGCACAGCCCGCCACTCCACCCGCGAGCAAATATCTGCTTCATAAAGCCGATTGGAAGAGATACAGATCTTGCGTTGAGGAAACACTACCAGCAGTTACACCATGCAGAACCCGAGATGAGGTGGATAATGCTGTAAATGTCATCACCACCACCATCCAAGCCTCAGCCAAACGGAACATTCCCAAGTTTGCTCCACAGCCCAACGCCATCAGAAGACCTCCACGGCACATCCTAGTTCTGATCAGACAGCGAAACAACCTAAGGAACGTTTTCCAGCGCACTCGTAACTACAGCTTAAAACCGGCCATCAATGCGATGACCCGGCAGATAGCAAGACTCATGAGCGACTGGAAAACATCACTCTGGCACGAGCAGTTACGAAGGACTCATGACGATTACCGTCAGTTCTGGCGACTTGTCAGAACCTTCGTTAGTAAGAAAAGAAGCGTGCATCTGACATCAGGAGACGCGCTACTAACAACTGGGGAACAGGCTGAACACCTGGCGAAAAGTTATGCAGCAAGGGATGCTGAGCGAACTAGAAGCTCCCCACCGGTGCAGCAGAGATCATCACCTGGACTCACTGAGAAGCCCATATTCTGCAATTTTAACCAGCTTGAGTCTGTACTACGACGTATCAAAGGAAACAAGGCGTCGGGACATGATGATATCCCGTATGTTCTACTGAAGATGCTCCCAAGGAAGGGTAAAGCCTTCCTTCTGAACATCTTTAATTCATGCTTGCGGATATCTTACTTCCCTACAGTCTGGAAACATGCCATCGTAGTGCCACTACTGAAGCCGGGGAAGAAAGGAGACATGACTGACCACTATCGCCCGATCAGCCTCCTCCCGCACGTCAGCAAAGTCTTTGAGCGATTGATTCATTATCATCTCCTGAGTCACTGCAAGGAAGAGCACGTTATACCACCAGAGCAAACCGGTTTCCAACGCGGAGTCGCCTGTGAACATCATCTGGCTAAACTTCAGGCACACACCATAGAGCAGATGAATCACAACAAAGCTACGGCACTCATCTCGTTGGACTGCAGCCAGGCCTTTGACTGCGTGTCTCACGCGCTGTTACTTCGAAGACTGGAAGAGTACAAATTCCCAGCCCCGCTATGCCGTCTGGTCAGAAGCTACCTCAGTGGAAGAACTTTCGTCGTAAGAGTTGGTAATGACTATTCGAACCCAGTCGATACAACGTGTGGAGTACCTCAAGGGTCTGTGTTGGGGCCATTACTGTTCGTCGTTTTCACGGCGCCAGTAGTGGCACTTAAACATCCAGAAGCGGTGGTAGCAGCCTATGCTGACGATATCGCAGTCTATGCATCCAGCCAAAAAAAAAAAAAAAAAAAAAAAAAAATAAAACTTTTGAAAGGTTATTAAATTAACTACAAAAATATTTTAAAATAGTTCATTTCGGACAACTATTAACGAAGTTACAGCTATTCAGTTTCCAATATAACATTAATGGTTCATTTCCTGGTGTCAGGAAGGGGTGAATGAGAGAAAAAAGATGACTAACTGAAAGTAAGAAAATCTGTTTCCCGCATCACACAAGCTTCACTATTTCTTTTACTTTTAACAGAAATTATTGTTTGACAAAACTAAGCTATGGCGAAAAGTTTTTGATCAGCAATATTAGAGAGTATTTAAATTTTTACACTGATCTACCTTAAGCCGGTTAACATTGCTTTAGTTTATCGTACTCATATCTTTTCTTTGATCAATTTTCAGGAAAATGAATCTGATTCAATCTATTTTGGTTTCTACATGAACATATGTAAAGATATAAACAACTTATCTGAAATAGGTAGGAAAGTCGTGTGAGTGGACACACCAGATTTTGTTTTGTTTGCAAACATTATATTATGTTTGCAAGTATCTATCATATTTTCCAATTTCATTAGTAATATAATGGAAGTGGGAAAAAATAGCTGATTCTTGAAGGCATCTTATATACAGGGTTGTCCCGTAAGTAGATATATATCTGTATAGAAGTGATTGCGCATCGTAAGAGAAAAAAAAAACATATACGCAATGGATCAGTTTTCAGCAGAAAAGTAAAAAATCCAAGTTTTGTTTTTTTAAAGCATAAAATGCTATATTTCTAATAGGAATCAATAACTAAGGAAATATTTAATTTAAATAGTAAACAATAGCTCCACGCTAAATCATCAGACTAAATTTTTTTCGAAGGAAAATAATGTTTGTCGTTGTAAAAAGCATTTAAAGATATTTATGCGCGGCTTAATTATGCTAAGTTCTATTTTTAAAGAAGTTATAAATTATTCGCGTTTTTTTTATCATCATCCAACTATACTATTTTAAGAAAAATCTCCTCGTTCATCAATTACCTTCTATTTTCGTGTATAGACTAAAATAAATTCGTTTAGCCTATCGTTTAAAGATAATTAAATTCCCTACAAACCCAAATAAAAATCGTTCATTTTGGACAAGTATTAACGAAGTTACAGTTATTCAATTTCCGTATTGAATGATTCTTAATTCATTTCCTGATGTCAGAAAGGGATGAATGAGAGAATAAAGATGATTAAGTGAAAGTAAGAAAATCTGTTGCCCGCATTACACAATCTTCACTATTTCCTCTACTTTTAACAGAAATTATTATTTGACAATACTAAGCTATGGCAAAAAGATTTTGATCAGCAATATTAGTGAGTATTTTATTTTAATGAAATTTACAACTGTATTACATAGAAAATACAATAAGTAAAAGTGAAATTGGTAACATGACATGTACAACATGAAGAGAAACTACCCATTGGTTGAACTCAAATTAAATTCTATATTAGAAGATCCCGAGGCCATCTTCTTTTCAGACGTCTCAGAGGGTTATCATGGATCGAGCAGGAAGCAAGGTTTGAAACGAGAGGATTCGGATGGTTCTGCAGTTTGTTATGGAAGGACAGGTATCTGGATTGGACCAAATCGGAAACATATGGAACATTAAGGTCTTTATGGATGATTTTATTTGTGACAAAGTAAGGAGCGTTGAGGATTTTACGAAGGATTTTGGATTGTAAGAATTGGATACGAGAGGAATTCGATGGTTTAGTGGAGCCCCAAAGCTCAATTCCGTAAGTCCAAATAGGTCTTATTATTGTCATATATGCGAGTCGTTTATAATTGATTGAAAGCTTAGAGCGTTTGTCTAGTAAGTGTTGGAGTAGTCGAAAACGTCGGGCGGTTTCTAGTCGTTTCAGTCTGGTATGGGGGTTCCAGGTGAGTCGTTTGTTAAGGTGGAGTCCTAAGTATCGGATTTGTTCGACTGGGATAAGAGGGCTATTGTTGAAGGATCCTGTAGGACAGGAAGTCATAGGGTTACGACGAAGAGTGAAGGTTATTTGATGGGATTTATTGGTATTTATTTTAATCCTCCAGTTTCGACACCATTTTTCAAGGCTTGTGATGTGTGATTGAAGAGTTTGAGAGGCAATAGATGGATCGTTATTAACTAATAGGATACACGTGTCATCGGCATAGGTGGTGATGACAGTGTTGGATTGGGTTGGGATGTCAGCTGTATAAACTGTGTAAAGGATAGGACCTAGGATACTACCTTGAGGAACACCGCCAACTGAGTAAAAAGAGATGAATAAGCATTGTTATGATTGACTTTGAAGTATCTGTCAGTAAGGTAGGAACGTATAATGAGGAAGTATGTAGGTGGTAGGAATTCACGGAGTTTGTACATCAGTCCCGGATGCCAGACTCTATCAAACGCCTGTTCAACTTCGAGAAAGACTCCCTACAGATGAGACTACATCTACCACACGATGGCAATTAGTGAGTATGGAAATTTTTACACTGATCTACCTTAAGCCGGTTTCATTGCTTTAGTTTATCAAATGAACCGTACTAAAATCTTTTGTTTTACCAATTTTCAGAAAAATAAATTTAGTTTAATTCTTTTGTATTTCTTCATGAACACATGTAAAGATATAAAAACATTTCTGAAATAGGTAGGAAAGTCGTGTGAGTGGACACACCAGATATTTTCTTTTTTTTTTTGATATTATGAAGGTAATGTTACTTTAGATGTATAATTGTTAGGAAATAATAAACCTTTGTGAAATAATTTGCTGTTATAAACATGTTCTCTCTCAATATAATTGAAGCTTAATATTAATCATAGTTTGTCATTCTGGCCTACTTAATACTAAAAGGCTAGGCATAGGATTCACCTCCAGAGGAGCTGGCCCGCCATAAAGTCCCCTTATCGATAACGAATGGTTGCTGAGGGAGCCTCGGGTGGTATGGTCTGATATGGATGGTATTCTGATAGCCCGTGATGGTAATTTACTTATACGGTCAGGAGTTACTGCCTGCATTTCCTAGACTATCTAACAACCGCCTATATGCTTACAGCAGATGCTTATAACACGTTGCTAACATAAAATAAGACTATCTGAGTTATATAGGCTCTTCCATCTTCGTATTTATATGTTGACTTCAACCATCACAAATCTAATTTGATTGATTTAATTAAACTTTCAAAAACAATGTAAATATATTTTTTTTTATTTGTATTCGCCTCTACCCTAGAGGGTCATTGGCGGTTATTCTTAATTTTTATATTTTACAGTAGTGATTTGTTTCCAATAAATATTCGAAAAGAATGACGATATTTGCCTCCTTGTCTCCCAAAATATCTTTCAATGTTGTCGAAAGCTTTAGTTTTTGTCTCTCTTTCTAATATAGGGGGCACTCTAATAGTAAATGCTTGACTGTTTGAGGTGTATTGTCACAGTTTTCGCAGGTTGGCGCTTCGAGACCTCTAAGTAGGTATCCGTGTGTGAAAAGACAGTGTCCGATTCGCATCCGGCACAATATTATTTCTTCTCTTCTCGACCTTCTGAAGCTTGTGGTCCATGTGTTGCACTCGGTTTTTATTTCGGCTAGTTTGGCTCGTTGTATTTTCCATTGGCCTTCCCAATTTTTTAATAGCTTTTTTCTTGCTTCATGGATCCAATCTTCAACGGTGATGTCATTTATTGTTGTTATGCTTGGTAGCTCTCCCTTTCTCGCCAAATGAGCAGCTTGGTCTGCTTTTTCATTACCCATTATGCCACTATGGGATGGAACCCAGACAAAGACCACACTTACTGATTTTTTTCTCATCTCCCACCATACGTTTATGATTTCTCTAATGAGAGAGTTGTCAGGCCATGGGTTACCAATGGCCGCCACAACGCTTTTGGAGTCGGTTGCTATGATCCATTTTTTTTCTTTGGAATTCGATATCCAATAAAGGGCCTTTATTATTCCAATCGCTTCTCCACTGAATATGGAGCACTCTCTTGGTAAGTTGAATAGTAGCTGGTTTGCGGTTGCATAGACAGCGCTATTTTCTACTTTAGAGGCGTCGGTGTAAATGACGTTATAACCGTTATAACTTTCTAGTAACCGGAAGAAATAAGTTTGTATTTCTAGTGGGTGATCTTTGGAATATCGAGTCATCAATATGTCTACAGACGGTCTGAATTTCTTCCAGAAAGAAAATTTGAGATTAGGAATGGGAATTTATAATTTATAAGGAATTTCAGAAAAAGTCAAATAAACAAAAAGTTGAATTTCAATGTTATCAGTGTTGTTCTTCAGGTATTTTTTTCTCATGAATCTTCAGTTAATATTGCATTTTTCTATGTAATAAATTGCAGAACTGTTCCAGATTTAGTCCAGAAAATGAATGCTAGAAAATAGGAAATAAAAGAAAATGGTCGGGACACAATTTTATGAATTTAGTACATTGTTTGAACTAGTAAACGTACTAAAACTCCTCACTCCTAGGTGGTGAGCCAGATGTGGGGGGGGGGGGGGGAGGGGGCAAATAGAAGGTTACTTTTTTCGAGTTTTCGCTTATATCAGGGAACTATCCATTGCATCGAGAAATATGGTCTATATAAAATTAAACCTGATAAAATTTGAAGAATGATTGATTATACACTTTTTATCGCTAGCTTAGTTTCCAAGATATCCGTCCTTAACTATCGCTAATGTGGAAAAAAAATTGACCTCGTTTTTTACTGTATTTGACGAGCTGACTCTTAATTGCTTCTTTCTACGATTAATTCATGGGCTGAAAGGTTTTAACAACTATATTTTCTTCAAGAATATTTATTTTTTATATTATCCCAACCCTTTAGTTTCTAACCTTGCTATTTCTCCAATTCCTGATAACCCTCCGAGGCGTCTGAAAAGAAGATGGCCCCGTGATCTCCTAATGTAGTCATATCAATAGAGTGCTTCCATTGGGTAGTTTCTCAACAAGTGTCTTCCCATCATTATAACCATATATTTAAATTTGTTAAATGTATTTCTTTAATAATGAAGAGAAGAATAGTTGGGGTGGTCAGTCAAAAAAGAAGGCTAAAATATATGTTAATATTTATTTTTACAATTGCCGACGTTTCGACCTGAAGTTCAGGCCTTCATCAGGGCTAAGAAAATAATCAGATAACAGGGTATGAGAAACATAAGTAGTGATGGTAAAAAAAAAAATAAAAAATTATAAAAATAAAAAAAAAATAAAGTAAAATGAAATTGTTAGAATAATGACAATTCTTACTATTGTCATTATTCTAACAATTTCATTTTAGTTTTTTTTTTTAATAATTTTTTATTAATTTTTTTTTTTACCATCACTACTTATGTTTCTCATACCTTGTTATCTGATTATTTTCTTAGCCCTGATGAAGGCCTGAACTTCAGGTCGAAACGTCGGCAATTGTAAAAATAAACATTATCATTTATTTTCCCCTTCTTTTTTGACTGACCACCCCAACTATTCTTCTCTACATTATCCACAACAGTCAACCATTTACCAATTATATTTCTTTAATACAGTTGCAAATATCATACTTATCAAAACGTGTAGGTCACGCCAAAGGGCCCTTAAAATTTAAAAGAATTTTCGTAAATATAAAAGTTATAGTTTATAATAAGATGAAGCCATTCACGAAGTTGTAGAGGATGTTAACAACTTAAAAAAAATATAAATAAAAAAGCGTCTGTACCACGAACAGGCACTTGAACATTTCCGACAAAATGCTGGTGTCTTACCAAACGAGATGTAAAAAAAAAAATATGTTATGGCTGCTCTGTTCGGGAAAATGAAAGAAAGGCAAACATTATTTATAACTGTAAGAATTTCCCAGAAATTCTAATTAAATTTACTTCATAAAAATTCAGATACGACCAACCTTGTTAAATGTGTTTTAGAATTTTGCCTTGTTGGCTGAGGGGTAATATTAATATTTAAAGTAAGATCTAAACTTTGAATGTAACAATGACTTAATTTATCATGGTCACCGATTAGTTATCTCAGGGCAACTCAAAAAGATAATATATATTTTATATGCAATTGATTTATTGAAATCAGATTATCAAAGTCCACCTTTCTATCAAGGATCGACAGGTAGACAATTATTATTGTGATATTGTCAACTCATCCTAACCGGAGAAGGAAATGATTAATCTTCCTCGGCGATACTTTTCTATCTCGAGCGGAAGTGGATGAGCAAAGTTGGGAAAGTGAGGACAGCAACTTCCGCCACCCTCCTCCTCCCCCCCCCCCCAGAGGATGACAAGGGTTCGATCTAGGAGGCAGGCTACAATGTTTCAACTTCACTGCTTCTCCGGCCCATGTTTCTCCTTGGATTGTTTTATGGGAAATATATTAATGGTACGACTTAGTAGTTAAGAAGGTTACTTTTTCTTGTAAAAAAAGATAAATAAACTATGGTGTGTGCTTTAGACCACAAGATATAATTGAAAACTTCAAAAGGCAATATTAATAATAATATAAATTATAAATAATAGCTCATCATAAGGAGGATGAAATGCTGAACATTTCCCTCACTTACAGTATGCAGGTCCGATTTTTAGTTTCTGAGATATTTTAATCCATATCTTCAATAAAACTAGTTCTAATTTGGTTTTCAACAATATTTTTTTTCCTTTTCGCCTCCTCAACGTGGCGTCGCGTTAAGTTAAAATTTTGAATAATAGCACATTACAGAGAGTATAAAATGCTGAACAATTTCCTCGCTTATACTATGCAGGCTCGATTATTAGTTTCTGAGATATTTTAATCCATATGTAAACATGTTTTAGTTAGTCGACTCTACCCGACTTTGCCCGAGCGTTAACACCGAATGGAATCTGGCGGATCAACCTAATTTACTTATTTACCCTAATGAAATTTTCACTTAAAAAAAGAAATATTGAGGTTATATATTTACATCTTGAGGTTTCGTAACAATCTTAAAATTAAAAAAATATATAAAAATAAATAAAAATTATTTCGTTTTACATTATTTTCAATTACATTACATTACTCACATGTTGTTTTTAATAATTATTGACACAAGACCCTACACCATGACCTTAACATCCCATTTGTCCTCGACATCATCCCATCCAGATTCTCAAATTTTCACCAGAACCTTATCCATCATCCAAATCCTCTAGCTCAATCCCTATCCAGCTCCCTTCATCCCTACAATCCTCCACGAAGGTTAAAACGGCAGTGGCCCAGAGATCTCTTGTAAATATGCTTCTGGAGTCCTGGCAATTGCCAGCATCTTCACTCATGACCTGAGCGTCTGTGGCTCTAGTGCCCTCTTTCAGTCTCCACTGGCTTCTAATACTAGTGATGCGGCTGGAAAATTGGCACTGGGATCTCCTGGAGTCTTGCTTTGCCTTCCACATGTAGGGGAAAAAGCCTGGCTCGGAGATTCCTGGGCGAATGTATATATTGTATATAGGTATGATTGTGTTTAGAATTTTCTATTTTATGTTATTTGTTTACTTTTCTTTCTTTTATTTACTTTATTCATCGGTACTATTTATTTACTTTTTATATTTATATTTATTTCTCTATAATGTGTATATATTGTATGAATGAGAACTCTTAGCCCTAATACTTATAGCCCTCCAGCAGTGGCTGATTGTATTATTATCCAATAAATAAAATTTAAAAAAAAAATATTAAAAGGCCCTTATTTACTATAACGACAATTATATGATGCTTGAGTGCTCTAAATTTATCCTTTTCCCCCACCCTCTAAATTTTCGGTCAAAATTAAATAAATGGATTTTATTCTAAAACTCGAAGTGTTAATTTCTAGTAAAATAAATATATGTAAGATTGTTATGTCAGGGTTATCAGACTTCAAACGAATCTTTAACTCACTAAAAGAATTAATTTATTTACAATTAAAATTAATTGTATACTTATAAATATAAATGATAAGTGTGATATAAACAAATAAAAGAAAATACAAAACAAAGTATTATTACCTAAAAGAATTGAATTAAAGTCCTTATCTTAGGGTCCTTTAGCACTTTACAATCATTAAAACCCAACTTTTAAAACCAATACACAAATATTGTAACCTTCTCTTATTCTAAAATAGCACCATGCCTCACTAAATATTAGACAACATATTTACATATATTATATTTTTTTTACTTCCAAATTGTTGTTCAAACATACTGCTTAAAATAATAGTAACTTAAAAAACAAAACAACACATAAAAAAAATTAAACTAATTTAAACGGACATAACAACGAATTAATAAGAGACATGGTCACAGGTGACATGCCCCTGAACATGAGGAGACTAAAAAGGCATTGGATGAGAGATCTCCTTAATTAAACAACCTATGTAATTGGAACAAATCAGGGAAGAGGTGCTGCTGAGTACTTACCTTCCTTATAACTGACATGTCATTATTTCTTTTATTATCAAACAAACTAACCGTTGACAGCCGCAAACAAATTTTAATTAAAAAAAAAGTCCATTCATTCCAGTCAGAAGTTCCAAAAACCAGCGAGTGTAATGTAGGTATATATATGTTGCAATAAGTATTTGGTAGGCGTGAGAGAAAGGGGTGCCCAGCGGCGTCCTTTCCTGTCTTGATTTTAATAACTGTAGTTAGTGGAGGGCATCCTTCATCCAGCTTCGTTTTAACATACTACTGGTGTTATGGGGGAAATTAGTTGTGGCCTTGCCTTGAATAAGTTTGAATAATGTTTATCCATGTAAGTTATTGTAAAATCTTTCTATATGTGCTGTTGGCATCTGTAGATATTTATGTAAAGTTATGTTACTGAAGTACCAGGGAACCTTGGAGATAGTCCTAAATAGGTTTGGTTGAAAAGTCTGTAGTTAATGTATGTAGGTTTTTTTTGACCGACCCGTATATCTGTGAATCATAGTTCCAAAGGGGCTTAAATGAGTCTATTAATTTAATTTCTGTCTAAGTTTTAATTTCCAACTTCTTGAAAAGATTGAGAACATTAAATATAATGTTAATTTTTTTGTTTCGACTTCTAGGAACAAAACATCCTGGTAATCAGCGCCCGATCAACTAAATAACACTACTTTTATACTGTTTGGATGGTTGGTACAAAAAATAAAAATAAATAAAAAGGATAAAAAGAATGAATAAAAGGATTGATAGAATAAAATAAAAAATAACAATAGACACTTACAGATAATAAGATATAATAGATAAATAAATAAACTTTTAAAAAATAGCAATAAAATCAATAAATGAATTGAAATTAATAAACAAATGAACTTTTTAAATAAAATGTAATAAAGTAAATAAATAATAAATATATAAATAAATAAAATAAAAAATAATAATAAATCAGTAACGGGTTATTAGTTATAAACTTGTCATATATATTGTTTAAGACTTTCATTATCTAGGAACTTGATAACTTTAGTAACGATTTCTTCTTCGTTTCTCATCGATGCTGATATATTCTGGGGTATTCCGAGATCTTTTAAACTTGCCGCGAAAACAAGCGCAATCTTCCAAAAGTTAATTTTTTATATTTCTATAATTTTTTATATTTTTATAATTTTTTTTATATTTTTAAAAGTTATTTTTTTTATTTCTAAGAAAACAAAACAAATAAAAGAATATAATTTGATTTTGAAATATGTACATCTGTTTAATCCATTAAGCTAATCCCTTCTAAGGCTGCCAGGGAAATTGACATAATAATGATGCTGTAGGGCACTGATTCTAATTTGACTGCTGTGGAATGTATGCAAGAGCATCTCATTATTTTTTTTTAAATTTTCTTTATTGAATATTAATGCATTCTGCCACATTAAAGGGCATTAATATTAAGGCTACATGATTCATTATTATTAAACCATGGGGTTGAACAGATTGCTATATTTTATTTGTATTATAATTTGAGTTATTAAAGCCGGATTTTTTACAATAAAGAGTTAGTATATTAATTATTTTTGTATGCATATTACTAAATATTTTAACTGAAATGGGGATGGCGGCTGAAAATTAATTTTTAGGTACTTGATGCTTCTGCCCCATTTCTCCCATCTCTCTTTCCTCCCTGTAGTTCCCAGGCCCCTTGATAGGCCTCTTGAGTTTCTACTCCATTCCTCTTATAAAAAAGCTGTACAGATGAAATGAGGACTGCCCAGTTATGTCTACAGTCTCAAGTGGACCTTAAAGGAACTCTTCAGGTCGGGTCTTTATCCTTGTTGCTTCTCATTCCTGCCTTCTCAGATAAAATTAATTAATTAGTATTAGTTTTGATAATGAGTATTAGTTTTAATAATAAGTATTAGTTTATAATAAGTCTTAGTTTTAAGTATTCATTTATTTCGGATTAATATAACAGCGAACACATGAGAGAGAAAAACAAAAGAGAGTTTAGAGAGAGATTGCGGAACCTCGCGAGTGTTGAGGCACTCTAACGATTTGTGTGTGTGAAATAATTTAGTTTTGCGGTGTACACCGGATTTTATTTTTCTCTCCATGAACCTGAGATTATCAGCGACGAGTGCTGTTTGATTTTAAAAGTTGGTAAATGAAGATTTTCACAGCTTGGATAGGTGGACTGGAGAGTCCCTGACGACGCTAGTTGGAATAAGTTCCCGCTTCCTCAGATAATTCAATGCGCCAATTGGAGTTCAACCATTGATATTTTGTAAATATGTACATATAAGTCTTATTTTTATTTTCCTATCTATTTTTTTTATTATATTGTAAGGTATATTGTATAATTGTAGATTAATCTTTAGTTCTATAATAATTTTATATTCTTTTCTTTGATAATTAAAGTAAATTGTATTTTCTTTGTTTTCTTATGAATATAATTTCTTGTTCATAATTTTAATTTCCTTTAACATTTATTTAAATCAATAAAAATATGTAAATTCGTCATTAGTATCAATGATAGCCAGTTTTATTTTCTTTTTTTTTCTTCAGTTTGTTTTCACGTTTTATGTATATATCATATTGTTTTTTTAGGATTAATAAGTATCCTATTCGAGGGATTAGGGAAAATCATTATTAACCAAGTAAGAAGGTTCGATATGTTATGAGGTTAATTAACATATGTGTTTGAACCCATAGGTTCTGAGTTCGTAGCTCACTCCGCGGCCAATTCTTTTTTCTTTTAAATTAAATTAATTTATTATTTTTTCTTTTTATGGTTTTCGCTGTTTTCCAAATTCAAGTAATTAAATAGCGCTCGTTAGAAAGTTATTAATAATTGATTGACCCTTGATTATTTATTTTTTTTTTGGGAACCCTGTCGTCTCCACTGAGCATCCGGCAAGTTTGTTGCGATAACGATTTTTCTAAATTAAAGACCGTAACACTTTAACAATCTCCTTTCTAGAAGTCATTAAGTCCCTGTTTTTTTTACAATGCATTCACTCAAGACTGTATTTATTTTTATATAGAAATAGAATTAAATTATTTTATAGGTTTCATTGAAGTCATATTTCAGTATTTTATGTTTCAATTTTATTATTGGACTAGCATAAAACGCGTTGAGATTGTTTTTCAAGTTATGAATATTGATTCTATTATTCTGCGTTTTTTATTATTTTTTTATTTACATAGATATAATTTATTTAAATATTTCAAGCCATTTGAACCTGCGCTTCAGCGCACCTAGCAAATTTCATGAATTAGGCATTGACTGGGAGTTTGCTAGATTAACATAATTTTTTTATTGTTGTAGGTCCCTTGGCCATTTTTTTTTTTTTTACTCTGAGTCGATCAGGTAACAGAGAGGAAGAAAATGATAGAACGAGTGGGTTTTTATGAATGAGAGTAGAAGAATGAAATGAAGTTTATTTCGTCGTGGATATACGACTTCACTGATGGGAGGTTTAAGTCGTTATGTAGAGTGTTATTTGAAATGTACCAAGATGCGTTGAAAATTTTTCGCAGAATTTTTTATTGTGCCGTTTGTAATTTATTAATGTCTGTTAGTTTTGCTGAATACTCAAATTGGTCTCAGTATTATGACCAAAAAAAGTATAAATAAAGGTTAATAAAATAAGTTTTAATAAATATAATTTTCTGAGAAGGAATTAGTCGAGGGTGCGGTCAAAAAAATAAAAAAATTAAAATATATAAATAATTTTAATTTTTGCCGACGTTTCGACCCACTTTGCAGGTCGTCTTCAGGGCTACAAAAGATACAAACATGTTGAAAAAATAAAAATAAAATAAAAAATAAATATAAGTATATATAAATTACGAAGAAGTTGTCAGATACAGAAATAAAAGATAAAGAAAATAAATACATGATAAGAAAATAGATAAAAGAAAATAAATACATGAATGTTAACGAATAAATGAATGTTAACGAATAAATTGATTGAAAATTGAATAACTATTGTTACAGTAAATACTTAAATTCATCATTAATATCTCATGAATCATTAAATATCTCAGTTTAGTTATTCAATTTTCAATCAATTTATTCGTTAACATTCATTTATTCGTTAACATTCATGTATTTATTTTCTTTTATCTATTTTCTTATCATGTATTTATTTTCTTTATCTTTTATTTCTGTATCTGACAACTTCTTCGTAATTTATATATACTTATATTTATTTTTTATTTTATTTTTATTTTTTCAACATGTTTGTATCTTTTGTAGCCCTGAAGACGACCTGCAAAGTGGGTCGAAACGTCGGCAAAAATTAAAATTATTTATATATTTTAATTTTTTTATTTTTTTGACCGCACCCTCGACTAATTCCTTCTCATATCATATCAACGGTCAACCAACTCTACATCAAATATAATTTTCCATTGGATTTTTTTTTATTTGTTGGGCGCCTGGCTTTACCATCCTTTCATCTCTAAAGGGATAAATCTAGAAAATATAAGCTACTTACCCATTATTTGGCCATCATTAAATATTTACTCTACCATGCTAGCTCAGGTGAGAAGGAGGTTAGATTGGATATTTTTATAAAGGAGCAAAAAAGTTTAACATATCTATTTACAGAAAGAAATATTTACAGAATTAATACTATGTACAATAAAAAGATATAAAATAAATGGAACAAGAGAGAATTTAAACATAATTACTATATACAATTAAAGATAAATAGGAAGATATTTAAGATAATAAAGATAATACAAATAACAAAAAAAGATACTTATTCTATATATAATAGTATGGCGTGGTACATCTAAACATCAAAAAGATAGTCAATATATAAGATATAAGATGTAAGAGCACATGCACATGCTAAAATCTGAATTAATAATCAATCACCGGAAACAAAGGAGAGAATAGTTATATTTGTTTTCAATGCTTCCTTAATATTGGTTACAGTATGGTGTTGTAGATCAGTCGCTTGTTTCGTAAGTTAAGTGAAGATCTATAGTCCAGAAGATGCGAGAGTTGGTTATATCGTCTTCAGTTCTTGTGTTTTTAATTTAGTATGTATGTTCCAGGTAAGTCTTTTGTCTAAGTAGAGTCCACGGTACCGTGCATAGTTTTTTTAATTCAATAGGTAATTGTCAATCATTATGGGTGGACATGAGGCTTCTCTAAGAGAGAAAGTCACGTGGGTGGTTTTGCTACTATTTTAACTGTTAAAATAATATAAAACTGTATAATTTTTAATTGTTTTTTTTTTTCAAATACAGATTCAGATTCTCAAGCAATGAAAACAGAATAATAAAAGACAGCAATCCAATTTTAAAAGTTTAATCATGAGAAAAGGAAACGAATGACAAAGGATTCGGAATAAGGGTGAGAAGATAAATTAAAAAGATTTTAGGCCTTCCTGGCCCGATTTTTAAAAGGACAAATTGAATTTTGGAATGGAGGCCCCGCGACAGGAAAAGGAAGATGAAGCTTGAAAAATTGATGAAGGGCCTTATTGAAATCAGGGGATGATATTTTTCGTAATTGCTAACGGTCGTCATATTAAATTTAGTCATTTAGTCATTTGATATAAATCTTACAGGCTTCAGATTGTGTTCAACTTGTCATTTCGTATTATTTGATTTGTTTTTTTTTTAATTGCTTACTATGACCCTTTAATTGCATCCGAAACACTCTATTCACATATCACACACTTTGAAGAATGGTGTCAAAAATAGAGAATAAATATGAATTCCAAAAATACCATCAAATTGCCTTTCACTCCGTCATAAATCAGCGAATTCTTCTCCTACAATATCCTTCAATTATCCACTTGTCCCTTTTGAACAAATCCGTTACCCAGGATTTCAAATAGACAAATGTCTCACTTGGAATTCACATACAAGATTGAAACTGCTTGACGTTTCCGGCTGCTCCAACACTTATTAGACAAACGCTCTAAACTATCAATCAATTATAAGATACTCATTTACATGACTATAATAATACCTATATAAATATTGGAAGTTGAGCTTTGGCGTTCTACAAAACCATCGTATTCCTATTGTATCGAATCCTTAAAATCCAAAATCATTCTTAAGATCCTTAATGCCCCTCAGTTCGTCAAAAAAATAAAATCATTCATAAAGACCTTAATGCTCTATATGCGGTTGATTTAGCCCAAACAAGATATATATTCTTTCATGAAAAACTTCAGTCCCATCCGAATCCACTTGTTTCCAGTCTGCTATGTATTCTAAAGACCACCTGTGGAGTTTACCTAATAATTTTAAATGTATAAATAAATAAATATCATAAGTGCTCACATCTGGCGGTTGGGTACCTGAGCGAGGGTAACGACCCACGAGGACAACCTTTTGTAAGTGATGACGATGACGATGAACCAGCTAGGTAATAACCCTCATTTAGTTATACAGATGTAAAATCATTAATAATTAAAACGATAAATCATTAAATAATAGAATTAATAGAACACATGTAACTCTAATCAAGCATTCTCCTCTAGTATGATTCTCAACTATTATTATGTATATAGGTTTGTTCATTATCATTGTATATATGTTTTGGTTATTTAAATTTGTAAATATAATAGTTAGTAAACCATCTTGATGATTTTACATTCTACCTTGCATGCCACCAATTAGTAATAGAAACAAATGGTAAATTTAAAAACATGATACGTTTAGAAGGGAAATCCAATAAAAATTAGATAGTTCAATCTACGATACTACAGTAGGGGGTCTGTGGTATCTAACCTTTTAATACAGAATTAATATATTTTTAAGTTGATCGGTTCCCTTCTGGGACAGATATGAATACAAATATAAGTATTAAATACAAATAAATGCGGTTCCTGGAACCCCCTAATCGCCGTAGAAACGCGAGTCCAGGAACATAGCAAGTCGTGCATTTCCCTCAATTCCTGACAATCCTCATAGGATTCTGAAAAAAATATGGCGTCACGATCTTCTTACATAAACTATTTAGGAATTGCTATCATTGTGTAGTATATCCACAAATCTGTTCATGTTATTACTCTTGATTTTATTATATTTATTATTTGTATTTATTTAGTACAGTTGTAAATTTCAGTAAAAAAATTAAATTAAAAAAAATTGCTTCTATCAATTAATTTTGTTTTCCAATTTATTTCCTAACCATAAATGGCCATGGGTGTTTTATTGTAATTTATAATATATTTTAGTAATTTGTAAACTTTAAAAATTTAAACTCACGCTTCATAAACTTTCACTTAGTGTTTTTCCTAGATTTATTTATTTCCTGTATTTCTGATAATGGAGACAACCTACCAGAAGTTTTTTTTCACAGTTTAAGATGTGTTATAATACTGTTCGCACATGGTCACCTTGAGATCAATTAGAAGGTAGCCATGTGTGATTTGGCGGTACCCAATCCTAAGACGGTACAGAATGATTTCTTCTCCCGCTAGTGAGCCATTTATCACAATTCGATAAAACAATGGCATGGTGTCATATTAATAAAAAAAGAAGAAAGCTAAACCTGATACAGATTATACTAACTTCTTTCAAGACGTTCCAAATTAAATATAAAACAGAAAATAAACACTTAAATTTATTTAATTTAACCGATTTGGACTTAAAATACACTCAGGTATGTAGCCCATAGTACAGACTCCTTTTTAACGAATCATTAACACCCGTCTGAAACAACTATTTTATTTACAAAAATCTTGAAATCGGGGCGATTTTAATATGGAGGGGGACAAACGTTGTCTATTTAATTAATTACTAAAAAATCCTAAATTCCCATTTGCTTTCTACTTGGATCGCGAGATAATTTGATCACACAAATAGATAAAAAAGGTGGCCTACAAAAATATTGGGGTGTTAGTGATATATGACCTGCTTATTATGAAAATTTGGGAGTGTAGGTCACGTCAAACGGCTAAATATTTCTGAAGGCCACATTTTTTCTCGATTTCGTTATCAAATTATCTTACAATCCAAGTAGAAAGCAAATGTGTAGACAGTTTATTGGAGCTCTGGCAATGCCCAGATTCTCCACTCACATTTTTTTTTTTTTTTATTTTTTTTAGTGTGGGCGGGGATTTAAAACTCATCCGGGCGAACTCGTAAAGATTTTTTTATCAAAGTCTTATGTATCAGGTTGCCGGGCAACGGCGGTGCAGTGCACAAGTGTTAGCCCATTCGACCACCCCGCCCACCAATCTCTTGCTCTTTCTCCACTAAGTTTAGCCCGAGTGACGCGGTAGAGAGAGAAGTGCAGGGATCTCCTGGAGTCATGTTTTTCCCTCCACAGTTGGAGGGACAAGTCTGGTTTGGAGTTCTCTCGCCAGATTGTAAATATTGTATGTAGGTATGTATGTGTTCTTTTTATTTATTTATTTTTAGGTTATTTTATTCTTATTTATTGTATATTATTTTTCTGTATAATTTATTTTATTTATTGTACATAGAGTGTGAATGATATCTCTCAACACTATTATAAATGTCCTCGAGTCAGATTGTAATATTTTTCAATAAATCAGTTTAAAAAAGTTAAAAAATTAAATAGACAAAGTTTGCCCCACACCAGATTGAAAACGCCCCAAATAACAGATTTCTCGTAAACAAAATAGTTGTAGGTTACGATGTGATGAAACTATTTACGAAGTTTCAGGCGGACGTTAATAATTCGATAAAAAGGGGTCTGTACCACATACTAATACGGATAAGCCAAAACTACCCTCATTTGAAACCTACAAACTTTTCAGCCGATACCTCTCAGAACTATAACTAAAGCCCCACGGTACGTCACAAATATAACTTTACATAAAGAGCTACAGATGACGACAGTTCACAACATATATGTATGTGTATGTGCGGACATACTAACACTCTCTTACAAGATACGGGAGTAGACCTGGAGGGCCGCGAAGCCTTGCGGGTACTGTAGAACAGAGCGCCTTAACGTTGTAGTCATCGCTAAGCTATTTCAGTATATATATATATATATATATATGCGGACGGACGGACGGTAACTAAGACACTTCTTATTTCCAGAATTATATCTCTCTTATTATAGTTTATATATATATATATATATATATATATATATATATATATTTTTTTTTTTTTTTAATTTATCATCTACATCTTATAAGTTATGCTAGTGGCGAGCAACGATTTTAATTTTTTTTTTGTACGCATATAGAATGTAAAATACAAGTAGGTTCGTAGTATTTAACAAAAATATAATGGATATCAATAGAAATAAAAGATGTCTGTTAAAAAAAAAAAAAAAAAACTGATGTTATTTCTAAAACTAGCAGTGTTACCTACTCCCTTCATTTCTTTTTTACTTGTTGAAGATAGATATTAAACAAAACAATAATAATGTTATTATATCGATAAATTAATTATCATTTTCAAATATTTCACTTATATCTTCATGAATTTTATGTCTCTCTATAATGTAAAAAAGTTTCTAGTGGCCGTAAAATATTTTATTTTACACATGCAAAGCGGGACGGACGGTAACTAAGACACTTCTTATTTCCAGAATTATATCTCTCTTATTATAGTTTAACGTTTACAATAAGTGTAATTATAATTATATTTGTTTTAACTCCATTTCTTCATCCACACCAGTCAGAAGTACTGACAACCAGCGAATCTGATGTTGGGAACAATGATAAGAATGGCTTGATCGGCGTGTGGAGAGGAATGTTCAGCGGTATTCCTTCCTGTATTGATTTTAAGATATTTCTAATCCAGGAAATCCCTCATTCAGCTCCTTTTGAGGCTTCTAAGTCTGTTATCGGACATGTTAAATGTAGCCATACTTATAAGTTAGTATGTTAGTATTGATATGTGACTACCAGTCAAAATATATTGTATTTTATCTGTTTGCGGAATTTCGGCATTGTTATGGTAAATAGGAGGGCATGATTCACGTCGAAGAGTAAAAATAATGTCTCTTGATTTTAAGGTATTTCTAAGCCAGGAAATCCCTCATGCAGCTCCTTTTGAGCCTCGTAAGTCTGTTACAGATCATGTTAAATGTAGCCATACTTAATAAGTTAGTATGTTGTCGACCAACATTTTGGCATTTGAAGGTCTTGTGAAGTAATGCTTGTTTCGTATCATGGAGCTGTAGTTGTAGTTCTGAAGGTTTATGACTGAAAACTGTGTAGTTTTCTTATGGGAGTCGTTTTTGCTCCCATAAATTTGGGAAGCAGTGGTCCATATGGACTGTGAGAACTAAACGTAAGTGTTCAGAGCGTTATCTTGGTCTGAGGTTTAACAGTTTTTCTTTTTTATTGTTATTTGGACCTCAAGTCATTCTTCTGTCGAATATCAATCAAAGATATTGTATTTATCTGATTGCGGAATTTCGACATTATCAAGGTAAATAGGAGGGCATGTTTCACGTTGAAGAATAAAAATAATGTGCGGTGATTTTTCTTGGTTTAGTAGAATTTTCCGAAGTTTGCACCAATCGTTTATTTTGTTAAATGATATTGTAAAGTCGGTGAAGCGTATGTGGGATTTTAATTTATATTCTTGTTAGAATTGCAGTATCGTCTCCGTAAGGAGCTGTAATAGTTAGAGCGCTTATATAATTATATAATAATATAAATTTTCAATATGGCGCGACGTATAATAACGATCTTTAAATAATTAAAAATTTGTTCGAACTGTGGTTTCCTCCCGTACATATTAGTACATATTTAAAAAAACTATTAGAAAATATTTTACTAAAAATTCGTCTATATGCAGAACACTCCGTAAAACAATAATGACTACTCAAAAAATAAAAAAAATAATGATATAATTCAATCACTATTTTCAAAATAATCGTTCAAAATTTTAATAAGTTGTGAAATAGGTTGAGATAGCACTGCTGAGGGGAAGAAGTGCCTGAAGAGACGAATACCGGTAAACGAATTGCATCATCCAGAAACTTCATCATTTTGACGAACAAGGCCTTTGTCAAGTTAAAATATTCTATACTGCCAAAAAATGAAAAGGTATACTCCTATTTGATGCTTAGTTTATTTCTTTTAATTATAATACAGTATCTACTTCGTTCTTTAGTGATTCTGTTATTTGTTACTAAACATAAAAAGTAAACACCAAATATTCAGTATCCCAATATATATTAATACAGTAAGGCTCGAAATCGGGTTTGTACCAAATATAAGCTCCTCTCATGCTCAAATGCCAGGAATGGGATACCGTTGGATTCAGAATTTCACGGGGGGTTAGCGAATCGTATTCTCCACTTCTGTTTTTCTTTTTAAAATAAATAAAGTCGATAGAAAAATTTTGCTAGGCTTCAATACAGGAACGGTGGTTTTGATGCATACAGCAAGACCCGGATAGTTCCTCCGGAACAATCGGATACTGCGTTTTTAAGCCCAAAAACGTACTATTTTCGAGATAATGCAAGGCATAGGGTTCGCATCCACACAACCTTACGTTAAATGTAGTACTGTCATTGAATAGATGTCTCATTTCGTCGACTTGAAGTCTCTCTTATAGAGAAAGCAGAAGTTTATTTTATTTATCGATGGTGTTTTTGATCGTCAAGCTATATCATCGTTAATTCTTCACCAAATCTCAAGACTGAGCCACCAATTTCGAAGTCTTCTTTCTCCTTTAGATGGGCAGAATAGTCCAATTACCCCGAAAATTCAGGCAAACAAGTTATGAAAGAAAACAAACTTTATTTGCGAATAACTCAAAAATTACAGACTTTTCCCTTGGTTATGCTAATGATTATAATATAAGAGATTACTTAATGCCCTACAAAATGAAAAAAAAAATCATCGAAATCGGATCATTTTTTGCAAAGATACAGCTTATTGAAATTTGTAAACATGTTGGCTCCAAACGAAAATGAAGATTTACATTTATTTTTGTTTCCTTTGTCGATTATATTTATCGATAAAGTAACATTTGATTTCTTTATCTTTTGATACGTTGCATCATTTTAATTTCTTATTAATTTGGCATTTGATAACAATATGCTGTGCGAATATTTCGCACGGGCCTACTAGTTATTAATAAATTATTTACTGAAGGCTATCCAGGGACCTTCTATATAGCTATAGAGGCAGCAGGACAGGTAATGGGTCTAAGTATTAACCAAGCAAAGACCAAATATGATTGCCAACTCACTAAGGCCACCACCACCCATAGTTTTATTTGGAGGATACACATTTGAAAACGTAAATAATTTCGTGTATCTAGGATCCTTAGTTTGTGCAGATAATATGCCTAGTCAAGAAGTGCAGAAAAGAATTGCATCATCTAATAGGTGCTATTTTGGCCTAGCTAAAATTTTAAGAAGTCATCTGCAGGGCTAGTAGATCCACTAAGACTGCTCTGTAAAAATCTCTTATTAGATCTGTACTGACATATGGCTCAGAGACATGGCCATTATCACGAGCAGACCCCATCAGGTTGCAGATTTTCGAGAGAAAAATCCTGAGAAGATTGGCCCTGTAAAAGTTGAAAATCAGTATAGGCTAAGGCATAATGCAGAGTTGTTCCGAATTTAGCGGGAACCGGTTGTGGTGCAGGTTATACGGCTCTCTAGTCTAAGATTGGCTGGGCACGTTGTAAGGATCGATGGGGACTCATCAATCTACTGTTTGGGGTATGTGGATGACAGAAGAAACAGAGGACAGCCACGACTGAGATGGGCAGATGAGGTCGAAGCCGGCTAAAAGAAGCTTCTGGACACTAGAGCTTGGCAGACCCTTGCACAAGACAAAGAGGATAAGCTGCAGGGTGCGCAACCTCAAGAACAGAGCGGTAAATAAGTTATTTTAATAAAGATCATCAATATAATAAATGTTTATCAATGACGATGGAATGTTTCACCAACTTCAGGAGTAAAAGTTTTTTCTTTGGACATAAAAATACCTTGTAGATCTATTGTCGCCTTAACCCGAGAAAGGAATCGGGTACGTCAAATGGACGAAGTTTCTTAGATTTTTTGCTTCTCGTTTTTCTGGTAATATGATTCATGTTATGTTAATAAACTCATGCCATTGTTTATTATCTTTTTTTTTTTTTTTTTTTATTTCTTTATGACATTTACAACTGTATTACATAAATACATCAAGTAAATTTGGACATAATTGATATAATGACATGAATACACTTGCTGAGTAACTACCCAATGGTAGCACTCTAATGATATGACTACATTAGGAGATCACGGGGCCATCTTCTTTTCAGACGCCTCGGAGGGTTATCAGGAATTGAAGAGGAAGCAAGGTTAGAAACGAGAGGGTTGGGATGATTCTGAAGTTTATTATGGAAGGATAGGTATCTGGATTGGGCCAGATCTGAAACATAAGGAACATTAAGATCTTTATGGATAATTTTATTAGTGACAAAGTAAGGAGCATTGAGGATTTTACGAAGGATTTTGGATTGTAAGGATTGGATGCGAGAGGAATTCGATGGTTTAGTGGAGCCCCATAGCTCAACTCCGTAAGTCCAAATAGGTCTTATTATAGTCAAGTATATGAGTCTTTTGTAATTAATGGGAAGTTTAGAGCGTTTGTCTAGTAAGTGCTGAAGTAATCGGAAACGTCGAGCGGTTTCTTGTCGTTTCAGTCTAGTATGAGGATTCCAAGTTAGTCGTTTGTCCAGATGGAGTCCTAGGTATCGGATTTGTTCAACAGGGATAAGTGGAGTATTGTTAAAGGAAATTGTAGGACAGGAAGTCGTTGGTTTACGACGAAGGGTAAAGGTAATTTGGTGGGATTTATTGGAGTTTATTTTAATTCTCCAGTTTTGACACCATTCTTCTAGATTTATGATGTGTGATTGAAGCATTTGGGATGCAATTGCTGGGTCATTGTTTACTGATAGGATACATGTGTCATCGGCATATGTGGTGATGACAGTGTTGGGATGGGTTGGGATGTCAGCTGTATAAACTGTATAGAGGATAGGACCTAGGATACTACCTTGAGGAACACCAGCGGACTGGGAAAGTTTATTATCCTTAAAATGCTCTCGGGCAGTGGAAGGACTTTGTTATTTGTATTGTTATACTTATAGATGTAATTTAATTTAATAAACTTTTCGGGAAATTAGAAAAAAAAAATGTCTATTAACCTTTTTATAATATATTCAGCTACACCAATCGAAACAAAGATAACCATAACCATAACGACTTAATTAATAAAAAAATGGAAATCAGAAAAAAAAAATGGAATAGAAGCGACGCATTGATGCAGCGAAGACCCGTACCGGGTTGTAGTGCCTGTGATGATGATGAAAGGGGATAGTCAACATTAATATTTATTTTGGGAACCAACAGTTGCTTTTAACTTTTCCCAATCTTAATCCAATAATATATAAAAATAATTAAAAAAAAAAAGAGAAATGTGAGTGGGGCCAAGTGGGCACCATGAGAAAAAAAAGTATATAAATCGCCTTTCTGTATTTGTAGCGATCAAAGGCTTTTTTAAAATATTAATTTGCATTGCATTGTATGATAAAACACATAACTAAAAATATTAATTTTTTTTTCTTACCCTCCAAAATGTTTATTGAAACAATTACATATATAGTATACAATAATACAATATATACATGTAATAAATTCCTTCCACTGCCCGAGGGCATTAAAAAAAATATATATATATATATATATATACTATTCATTTCTGAGCAGTATATAATCGTATGAAATTTATTTTTTAGAGTGAGAGGATAGTCCAGTGTGGCGGTCATATAAAGACTAAAATGGTAACAAATTATTTTATTTAAAGCCAACGTTCCGACCAGACTTTGCAAGTCTTCTTCAGAGAGTTTTTATGCAGTAGGGAGTTTCAGTTTCAACTGAAGAAGACCTGCAAAGTCGGTTCGAAACGTTGGCTTTAAATGAAATAGTTTTCCACTATTTTTGTCTCTTTATGGCCACCATACCGAACTATCTCCTTCATTTAAAATATATAACGGTTGACCCTTAAGGTTTCAAAAAAAAAAAAAAAAATGTTTTCTGCAAATTCTCAGAATTGTCTTATAAACTTCTAATTGATTTATCTTTTGAACCGTTGGAGATAAACTAGTAAATAAAATAAAATGTTCTTGAAGAAAATATAATTGTTAAAACCTTTTTGCCCATCAATTAATCGTAGAATGAAGTAATCAAGAGTTAGCTAGTCAAATACAGTAAAAGACGAAGTAACTTTTTTTTTCCTGATAGATATATCAGAAAATAAGCGAGGCAGCAGTACAAGCCATATAATCAATAATATTGCAAATTGTATCAGCTTTAATTTTATATTAGGTAGTAATAACCGCCACCCCGGACCATCTTCTTACTCAATAATACACCACGGTCAACCATCAAGTATTCAAGTTTATTTTTTAATTTTGTTTATTTTTAATTAGCTGCTAATATTTAAACAAATGAAAATCGTGTAAGAACATGAATGGAATTCGGCACGTTCTGCCGACTAACTATATCCATGCAATGCAAACATCATTCATTACTTAAATTACCACATTTATTTAAGAATGTTTTAGGAGGGGGAAATGCGGGAGGGAGTATAGGTAGGAGAAGGGGGGAGAAGTTTTAGGAGGAGGTGTAGGTAGGAGTTGGAGTCATTTGTTGCAGACGACGAGCGGGGGAAGACAATTAGAACTGGCCGTCAGCTAGCCGAGTTTTATTGAAGGAGTTGGCCGGGAGGGGGCGCTGAGTGCTCCAAGTACCATTCCTCACTCACTCACTCAGCGGAATCTGATCCGCCATTGTCAACTGCTTCTTAATGCCTTCCATTTCGTTGATGGCTTTCCCCCGCTTCACTGTTTGTCGACGAAAGCAACTTAGCGAACTGGTGTTGATTTTCTAAAATGCTTATAACAATTAATCATTCCTTCCACAAATACGCAGACGTTAAATTATTTACGAGAAATATTTTAAATCCGTTTATTAAAATTAACTTATTAAATTATCATTCGCAAAAACGTCTGACGATCACTCAAGCTGCTTCTCCTATTTTTAAGTCCAGCCTAAAACTTTTATCAACTCAACACAACGAAGTAGAAACAATCATTATTAACTTTTTTCTCTTAATATCTAGAACACAAATTATATGCAACAGGAGTATTTCTGGATGTTGCTCAAGCGTTCGATAGAGTCTGGCATCAGGGACTTCTTTTCAAACTTAAGACTATACTCCCTCCAACCTACTATCTTATTCTTCAATCTTTTCTTTCTGAAAGATTTTTCTCTGTTTGCCGAGGAACAGAACTATCTACCTCAGGGGTCAGTACTCGCTCTTCTGTTGTATATCATTTACACATATAATATTCCAGATCTCCTCGATACTCTGACCGCGACTTACGGATATCTTGATAAGACATCAAAATTCAACATACAGCTCACAGATTCTACAACATCACCTAAACAAATTCTACAACTGGCGTAAACTCTGGAAAATTCGACTCAGCCAAGAAAAATCACTACATATCACTTTTACCCTTACATATCACGAATTCCAAGACCAATCTTCTACATCTCGACATCACACTCGCTGGTTACCGGAACTTCTGACAGAGTTGAAGAATCGAGTTAAAAAAAAAAAAGAATTCTAATTCGGACATGTCACGAATTTGACAATAAGCAGATGTGTTGTAGTGAACTTGGAAAAATAAATTATGGGTATGAAGTATAATAGTACTCAGAGGCACAGGAGGATCTACGGAGGGGGGGGGGCTTTCGGGCTAAACCCCCCCAACAAAATGGTGAAATGTTATCATGTTTTATAGTAAAAAATATTAAAAAATTATCTCTTAAAGTATTATTGTTTATGTAATTACATTTAATAGAACCTCAAAATCACATAAACACCATTTCATATATGTAGATAGTATCTTTGTTTTTTTTAGAGTAGTTATCGTTAATATATGGAAAAAAAAGCTTTCGGTCTGAAGCCCCCCCCCCAAAAGGAAATCCTGGGCTCGCTAGTGCTCAGCAGCACCTCTTCTCAGTAGTAATTTGTTTCCTTAATTGATTAAATTTAGGATCAGGAAATCCTTATCCAGCTTCTTTTAATTCGTTTGTTGATGATAATATCTGATCATAGTAAAACTATGTTGGGGAGAGCGATGTTATAGAATATACGAACATAGTCTCAACACCGCTTTAATAAGTGGCAGTCACTCGAACCCTAAAAGCAAAACAATTAAGCTAAACAAATAGAATAAGAAAAAATAGGACAAATTAATTGAGAAATTGGAAAACAATATAATATAATACTTTAGTTATGAATCGACAGATTACAATAAACCTAAATTATAAAAAATTATAATGACACATAAGCTATACATAAATTAAAATGTTACATAAATAAATAATAAAGATATTTTGTCTGAAAAAATTAATAATAGTAAAAAACAAAAAATGGAAAAAAAAATTCGAAATTAATTATTTGAGAAAAACAACTAAATTAAATTAGAAATTAATTATAATCAAGCAATGTTTATTATCTGAGTTTCCAAAAAAATGAAGAGGTGATTACCTATCGAAAATCTATGCTTAAGGCGGTGTTCCATTATAAAAGGTACGAATCTATAATAGATGAAAACTAAAGTGATTTAGACCACACGATATAAGTGAAAACCTAAACAAGACGAGATTAATAATATGAAATATAAATTATAAATAATAGCTCATTACAAAAAAGATGAAGTGTTGTACGTGTTTCTTTTTTGTTTTACTCTCTATGTATATGCATTTTATTTTCTATTAAAGTTTTTGAAGAAATTGATTTTTCTGTTAAATTTCCTTGTAATAATATTTATCAGAGGACTAGGTACAACAAATAAAAAACTAAACACATTTGTTTCCATATCATTAAATTAAGTTAATAATGACAGTAAAAAATAAGTAAATAATTTTATAGAAATTAATAATATTAGTACAATAGTACTATAAATACATATTTATGGACAAGATAGTGAATTTGAAATTTAATTAACAGAAATCACTACCAAAAAGGCATGGAAGGTGAAAATTATTATTAATTTCATATATGAGAAAGTATTACTTCTGATGAAAGGCTTTCATAATATATTTCCAATGGGAAAGAAATGGAAAAGGTTGCAGAAAAAATAGAAGCAAGTAAAAAGATACATCGGAAACGAAAAAGAAAGAAAACGCATTTACATGCAAGAAAATGCATAAAAGAAAGTAATTGAAGTTGTACTATCTGGCATGGCTTGAGTTGATTAAGAAAAAGTCAAGACAAAGAAGCTTCTTCCCTTCTTACTTTTTTCTTTCTGATTGCTTAATAAAACTTTTAAAATTACTTTACTTAAAAACCTTAATAACATTTAAAAAGTTCTTAATTGAAAGATAAAATTAGTTTTAAATTTAAAAGAAGCTAATATTATTAGTGTTACAAATCTGTAGAATCTAAACATTGCGAATTGGAAGGGTCATGGCCTCCTAAATATCTGCCAGGAAGGAAGTTGATATCCCAATCCAATCCGAGCATCATCTTTCATTTCCGGTAGCTATCGATTTTGGGCGAAACAGGAATTTAAGCCGTTTAGTATTTGAGGAGTCCATCAGTGAAAAGATATAACTTGTAACGTAATTCTTGCCAAAAATTTCTTAAAATAAAAATCATGTACCACTACAACCCATGAGGTGTATTGGGTTCAGTACTATGGGAGGAAGTGCTGTTACTAGGCCAAGATTTGTGCAACGAGGTGGTTGGTCCGAGAACAGGTTTCCTCTCTTCATTAATTATTTAACTATTAGTAACCACTTTATAGAGGCTGGATATGCCTCAGGAGGATCTTCAGACCTCAGGCTCGATCCACGTCTGATGAAAAATTACTAGTCACCAACCGGATTCGAACCTGGGACCTTGAGCTTTGGAAGTCAGTCCTCACCCACTGAGATACCCCGCTCTTTATTAAGTTCAGGTCCAACCAAAATTTGAACTTGGAAGGTGTGAGCCTTAGTTCAGAATCCGGAGTGCTAACTGATAAACATCAGCTAAAAGCTTCTTCTGATACTTGTGTTCTGATACTTGTATATATATATTTGATATCATATGTAGTGGAATATTTATTAGGTTTTAAAAATAAAAATATATATATTTAATACTCCAAAGATAACTAGTCTTTGCTAAATGATAATAAGTTGTATTGAAGATATGGATTAAAATACCTCAGAAAGTAAAAATCGGACCTGTATATTGTAAGCGACTAAAATGGTCAGCATTTATTCGGCTTTATAATGAGCTATGTTTTTATAATTTATATTTCATAATGATGTAGAGAGGGTTGACCGTGATATAATATGAGAAGGAGTTGATCGGGGGGGTGCGGTCATATAAATACTAAATTATAGAAATAGTATTATTTAATAATTATGCCGACGTTTCGACCTACCTTGCAGGTCTTCATCAGGGCTACAAAATACAAAAGGTACATGATGAAAATAAAATAAACGAATATAAGTACATCTAAAATAAGAAGAAGTTGTCCGATAAAGAAATAATAAGATGATATCAGAGATATAGTGGGTGACAATGTGGTTAGAATATCATGCATTATATATATATATATATGTACCATCCCCTTCAACACTTCAGTTAAAAACTTAGGTGTTATCATAGCTCAAACTCTCTCCTGGAATCATCATATTTCCCTCATATTAGGACGTTCAATTTCCATCCTGAAACTCTTCCATCGCTTCCGCCATCTCCTAGCCATATTCACACGTAGACTCCTAGTATCCGCCCTCATCTTCCCCCACCTTGACTACGGCTGCGTAGTGTACGGTGGCCTCTCATCGGAACTTGGAGACAGATTGAAAAGAATAATGAATGGCTTAGTACGATTTGTCAATGGGACCCCGAGACGTTCTCATGTTTCCCACTACTATGCCGAGTCAGGGTGGCTCTTTCCCTCCTTCAGAAGACAGTATTCCCTAGGTACATTCCTTTACCAAATAATCTATAATCATCGTCCGTCCTACGCATTCAATCTCCTTCAGTTCAAGTCATCTATCCACTCCCTCTCCACAAGATCTCGTCCTTCCGACCTTTATATCCCTTTCCACAAATCGGCCTCATTTCAACACTCCATTATTGTCCAATCCACCACATTTTGGAATTCCATCCCACTTAAAATCCGCCATGCACCATCCTTATCCACATTTAAAACTCTCCTTTTCCAATTCCTCCTTACAATTCAATCATCCGCTGGGTAGCCATTTATAATGTATATCATATATGTATATAATCTCCCCTATATGTATACTATCTTTTCTTTTCTCCAATCAATCAACATCATAGGTTTTAGATTATGTAGAACTTGTATAATGTGTACAATACTATTATTGTATTGTTCGAACATACTATTATTACTATAATATCTTTATTGTTATTATTTTTTTTTCATTAATACAATGACATGACAACAATATTTATTTGTCGCTCATTTATAATTTCATAGCTTATTGTGTATAGCAACTATTTTGCAGTATTAGGACCTTATTGTTCATATTAAGTCTTACTATATCTGTACAGTTATGTAAATACTTCTTTTATCCCTTATTTTATTTTTATTTTTATTGTAATATACATTTTGGCCAGATGTAATGTTAATTTTATGTACAATATTGTTATTCTCAAGGGACGTAGTCCCAGATTAAAGTTGATTATTCTATTCTATTCTATATATATAACATACAGACAAAAATAGAAAATAAGTATGAATAAAAATAGAAAACAAAGGAGAATATAAGAAATGAATGTATAACAAACAAATAAAGATTACATTTGATAACTGTAGATTATCAGATAAAGAAAATCAATGTTAAAGAATAAAGAGATTGAATAAGTATTGATGTAGTAAAGCTAAAATAAGAATAAGATAACATAATAATAATATATCAGTGGATAACAAGCTAGTGGAAGTTACATTTGATAACTGCAGGTAAACAGATAACAGGACTAATGGTTAACAAATGAAGAAATTGAAAGATTAATAGGATAACATTAGTTGTAATATCGTTAGGAGAGATTTATTAAATATATATAACTCTATAAGAAAAAAATTTAAGAAGAGAAATTTAGAATGTAAATATAAATGTAAACAAGGTTATGATTAAAAAAAAACAATATATCTTATAAGAGTTATATATAAGTTAAATAATATAGAGTTATATTGTATTCACTATGTACCTTTTATATTTTGTATCTTTTGTAGCCCTGATAAAGACCTGCAAGGTGGGTCGAAACGTCGGCATAGTTATTAAATAATACTATTTCTATAATTTGGTATTTATTTGACCGCACCCCCCCCCTCCCCCCCCGATTAACTCCTTCACAATTTATATTTCATATTATTAATCTCGTCTTGTTGATGTTTCACTAATATCGTGTTGTATGAGGCTTACACCTTAGTTCTTTTAATTATATAAAAAACCTATTTAACCCAATCATCTGAGTGTCTATTGCTAGTGCAAAACACACCGTCAGACTTCCTTAAGTTTTTAATGAATAATTAACTAATTGACTGTTAAAAAATATAAAATTATAAATTTACTTTCAATTAAGTCCATTTTCAAAGATCCACGGTCAGAACAAAAGTTGTGGTTCAAATTTTTTATCTTTATTTTCATTGAGAAAAAATACATTTTGCCTCAATTAAGGGCATTGAGTATTTGAGATATAAGAAGCTCATTCGTACAATATATACAATTACAAAAATAATAGAAATTATAACAAAAATAAGAAAAAGAAAACTTAGTAAAACAGATGAAATAAAATATGGTACAAAACAAATTAAAAAATAAATTAATAACAAAGAAAAAAAACATTCATGCTTATTTAAAATATTTACAGTCAGCCGAGGGAGCTCCAAGTCGGGCCCTCTCCCTCATGTGTGGAAGATAAGGCAAGACACTAAGAGATCCCAGCGCTTCTCTCTCAGCCACATCACTGAGATGGGGATTCTGTAGAGACTGAGAAAGGTCACTAAGCCACATATGATCATGACTAATAGTTCAAATTAATGTTAGAAATAGCTCTTACAGTGTCCATTCTTTATTTACGTTATTATGTTATGCATTAGTATAAACATGTTTTGTTTATATAGCTATCTTATAAAATTGATAATATAGTATATATAATCATTTGTTTATACGATATAATTACGAAACCCGCAAAAGGTTGCCAAGAGTCCTGACCACGATGCTGAGCAAAGTTTAAACGAGGCGACCCAATGAACCCGGGTCAGGCGACTGAGAACTGAGAACCCAGGTTGATGCGGTCAACCACAAAAGTGGTTAAGTGGTTGAATGGTTGAGCGGCCGGTGCTGCGGTTACTTCGTCCTCAATCCGTATCCCAGCAATGAATCAGAAACTCCTCCATTTTGTGACATTTTGTCTAAATAATCTACCTCAATTAAATGTGAACAGCCATGGAAGAGGTTTGTCCGTTCAGGTTTATACTCTCTAAAATCTAACAGAAGACGTATATGACCTATATGTTAGGCATCAAGTGTACGACGGAAAAACTAAGGACGCATCCGAAGAGTGAATGATAGAAGAGAAATGAATGGATAGGTAAAAAGTATATTTAATACTCCAAAGATAACTAGCCTTTGCTAAATGATAATAAGTTTTATTGAAGATATGGATTAAAATATCTCAGAAACTAAAATTCGGACCTGCATACTGTAAGCTAGGGAAATGTTCAGCATTTATTCCGCTTTATAATAAGTTATTTTTGTATAATTTATATTTCATATTATTATTCTCGCCTTGTATATGTTCCACTAATATTGTGTTGTCTAAGGCATACACCTTAATTGTTTTAATTATATTAAAAAACCTATTTAACCCAAACACGAGGTAATGAACCAGTCCCATCCTTTTCCATTCTTTCCTCTCCAATGCTCCCCCGCAGGTCTTCATCACCTCCTTGTCCCAGTCCCTCGGCGGACGTCCTCTCTTCCTCACGTGCTCATTGGATAACAATCCATATACTGTCTGGTCCATGTTAATTCATTCCTCCTGATCACATGTCCGGTGCAGGTCCACTTCCTGATGAGCACTTTTTCCACAATATCTGGAGATTAAGTCTTAGATCTGATCCATTTCTTTATTTTTCTATCCTTTCGTGTTGTACACGCTTCTATACATTATCTAAAAAAAAAAAAAAACATTCATCCAAGATCTCTAGGACTCTAGGTGATCCCAACGCCTCTAAATCAGCCGTATTACTGGTATTAATCAAGGAATTTAGAATCTTGGGCTTGCATCAACCTTTCTAGAATTTGAAAGATTGAAAAATATTGGACCGAAATCTTCGGGAGAGGATTAATTAGGCTTTTCGTTTAATTAAAGCTCTTTTTTAGTGTAGAATATCAAGGTTTATTAACAATATAAAAAATCATTTGAAAGATAAAAGTTTTGTGATAAGTCACACCAGATTTTTTTATAATGGCCTGCGGAGACAGAAGGAAGACAATCGCAAAGGACTTCTGCTCCTGTGACAGGCGACCATTACACTGCCCTCCTGCCAAACAATCATTTCATATCCTTCTCTCTCACCTTTCAGATATCTATGTCCTTTTTTTTCAGGCCGAGATATTGACTTATCTTTCTTGAAGGATATTATTAACCTGTCAGGTCCTCAGCCATTTTTTGTAACTTATCTCTCTTTTGCTATGAAATTATCACTTATAATGGAAATTAAATAAATACTATTCTATTACCTGTTTTAATGATTTTCATTTCACTATTTACTTTTTAGTTTATTATTTTCAATAATGAACCATGTTAATCGAAGTAATAATTCAAAAACTTAATCCCCTAAAATTTGATGATTTACGTTTAATTTAAAAATTATGTAGAACTCGAAATAAAATTTTAAGGGTTTAAAGGGCGGGGTTAAAAGCCAGACTTAAAAACCCCCTTTCCTCCCGGTACAAAGTTTTGTCCGTACTCCATCCGCGGCTTTTCTTCAAGACTACTACACCGATTTTTTTTCATATTCGGAATCGAAGTCAAGGTCACTCGACGATGATTCTCGTTCTTTGACATTATTATATTCGCTTTTAAGATGGTGAAGCAAGTGAAACTTGGCTTTCTCCTTCCGAACCCTTTAACTTTATCTATATATTAACAAAAAGAAGCGGACAATTTTTACAAGTGGTAGTAAAATTATATTTCCGAATAACTCAAAAATTATTCCCGTTTCGTAATTTTTATAATAAGATGTTTATAAGTTATTTAAATTTCCACAAATATAAAAAATAAAATCCTTAAATCGGGCAATTTGATCCAAAGATAAGGAGTTATAATTATTTTTCATATGTTGTACTGCAAAGCTTAGCTCCTTTGTTTTGGGGTTTTTCGAGTATTTTATCAACTGAAGCAATTTTGTCTATTTTTTCTTATCAATACTAGTGATGCGACTGGAAAAGTGGCACTGGGATCTCCTAGAGTCTTGCTTTGCCTTCCACAAGTGGAAAAAAAAGCCTGGCTCGAAGGTTCCTGGGCGAATGTATATATTGTATACAGATATGATTGTGTTTAGAAGTTTCTATCTTATGTTATTTGTTTACTTTTGTTTTCTTTTTATTTACTTTCTTCATCAGTATTATTTATTTACTTTTTATATTTATATTTATTTCTCTATTATTTGTATATATTTTATGAATGAGAACTTTGAGCCCTAATACTTATAGCCCACCAGCAGTGGCTGATTTTATTATTATTCAATAAATAGATTATTAAAAAAAAAATTTCTTAGCAAATTACTATTGATGAAAAAAGATAACATTCAAGCCAATATTAGTAATAACCTTTAATTTATTTTGCTTTATTTTATTAATTCAATGTTACTTTTAGTATATAATATGAATAATTCAAAGAAAGTTGTGAAGAGAAATATATTTTTTAATTGGAAACTTCTTTGGGTGGAATTTGCCCTTTTCTGTGAGATTGAATTAGATTGATACGTCAGACTCCGATGTGTAACACTCGGGTATAGTCGGCTGTGGTCAACTAATGAAATATGGATTACAATATCTCAGAGACTAAAAATCACAATAATAATGACCTTAATATCCCATTTATTCTTGATCTTATCCCAGACAAATTTTCCAAATTTCACCAGAACCTTTCTCATCACCCAAATCCCGTTGTACAATCCCTATCAAGCACCACCCATCCCTACAATCCCCTTCGTAGGTTAAAGCGACAGTGGCCACGAGACCCTTTGTAAATATGGATATTTTGGAGTTCTAGCAATGGCCAGATTCTCCACTCAAGTCATGAGTGTCTGTGGCTGTAGCGCTCTTACTCATCCTCCGCTGGTTTAAAATACCAGTGAAGTGGCTAAGGGAGAAGCGTAGGGATCTCCTAAGCCTCCCTTTTCCCTCCACATGTGGAGAGGACAGGATTGGTTCGGCAAATTGTAAATAATGTATATAGGTATGTTTTGTATAAGATGTTTTTTTTTTTCTTTTATTTCTATTTTTATTTACTTATGTGTATATATTTTTTTTTTCTCTTTTTTTTTTTTTTTTTATTCTTTTGTTATTACTTTATTTATATTTTTGTATATACGGTATAAATGTACTCTCTGAACTCTACTATAAGTGTCCTTAACTGTGACAAATTGTAATATTTCTGAATAAAGTGTTTAATAATAAAAAAAAAAAAAGAATCTATTTAAAGTTAAAGTTTTTGAATCTATAATATTAGAAACTTCAACTCGATCAAAACATTAAATTTTCATAACTATTTTTTAAAAAATTCCAGTATCTAAAATTGGTCTAGTCAATATAATGTAAACGTACCTGAAATTCATTCCTTCATTTATATATTCTAACCTTCAACGTTCTGCATTATTTAATTCCTTGTATGTCAGACAATTGAACAATTAAGCAGTTCAAAGAAAATTCAAACAAATAAGTTTCATTATTTGAATGCTAATTATTTTAGGCCTTATTATGTAGAGAGACAAATTAATAGATTTTTCACACAAGTGTTTTTTTTTTCTTGAAATGTTTGTGGTCAAATGATTGGAAAGGGTATTCAGTTAGATTTATGTAAACCTTATTATTGTTGGAATGTATCGTTTTGTAGGATTTAGGTTAATCGTAATTTTTCATTTTATTATCCGTACATATGTTACTACAGTAAGGCTCGAAATCGGTTTTGTACCAAATATAAGCTCCTGTCATGCTCAAGTACCACGAATGGGGTACCGTTGGATTCAGAATTTCACGGGGGGTTAGCGAATCGTATTCTCCACTTTTGTTTTTCTTTCTAAAATAAATAAAGTCGATACAAACATTTTGCTAGGCTTCGATACTGGAACGATGGTAGGTCTGTAGATCGATACGGGACAAATTGGATCTTAAAGATTTTGATGCGTACAGCAAAACCCGCATTCAATATGCAAAACCCGCAAAACCATATTCATCTATGATGTTTTTGATCGGCAAGCCATATCATCGTTAATTCTTCACCAAATCTCAAGATTGAGGCACCAATTTCAAAGGCTTTCTTCTCCTTCATGCTGGCAAAATAGTCCAATCACCCAGAAAATTCAGGCAAACAAGTTATGAAAGAAAATAAACTTTATTTGCGAATAACTGAAAAATTACACACTTTTCCCTATATAAAAGATATTATATAAAAGATTACTAAATTTCCTACAAAAGGAAAAAAAAATCATCTGAATCAGACAATTTTTAGCAAAGATACAGCTAACTGAAATTTGTATACATGTTTGTTCCAAACAAAAATGAAGATTTTAATTAATTTTTGTTTTCTTTGTGGATTATATTTATAGATAAAGTAACATTTGATGTCTTAATCTTTTTATAAGTTGCATTTTCTTATTTTCATATTAATTTGGCTTTTGATTACAATATGCTGTGCGAATTTTTCGCACGGGCCTACTGGAATTCATTATTGTCATTTTTGATTATAATTTAAAATTTCATGTTCAATGTTGTTTTTTTTATCTCTCGTTTTACTCAATATCTGATAAGATCTCGGTGTATTAATATTATAAAATAAATAATACTGATGTTTTTTTTCAGGTTTCGAGTTTTAATTACACAATTTTAATTATTTTGGATTTTTACAGCACGATTTTGCACATTTTGAGTTTTTTCTCTTGTCTAGAATTTATCATTAAAGAACAGATATCTGCATTGTGTAAAATTAGTGATATATAGAACATTAACATCATTATGAATGATTTTGTTTCTGACAAAATATGAACTATTAAGAACTTTGCGTAGAACAGTAAGGATTGGATACGAGAAGAATTCGACGGTTTGGTGAAGCTCCATAGCTCCGTGTGGCCATACAGGCTGTATCACAGTCGGATAAATGGGACTTTTTCAATTAAATTAAGTCTTAATTAGAGGAATATAAAAGTGGTAACAATTGACTCACGTATTGTTTCTCTCCGCAGGTCAATTCAAGAGTTCTGAAACAAAAAAATAAATAAAATAAAATAAAATATCATAAGAAAACAGTATAAATTTCCAATTTATTCTATAAAAAAATCTACAAAAAAATTAATATAGAGCATTGCCGTTAGTCGATGAATTTGAGTTTCTGAGACACGACGAATTTATGGAATATAATTCAGTTATTTTAAGAAATAAAAATGACTCAGTTCAACATAATGGTAAAATAGTCGGGTAAAATAACATATGATAATATATTTATAATAATTATAATATTTTTATAATAATTTAAATATTTAACTGCTTATTTTTGGGAAGCACTGGGGGTGGAAAGGAGCCATCTGTAGAATATGGCAGGATATATAATTGTTTAGGGAAATTAATATCGTTCAATACTTTTTTCTAGGGTTAACGTCCAGGTTTCGTAGCTGAATATATTAATTGGCTTTATTATATCATTTTACATCCTTAATTTTCTATGCCGTCGTAAACCTATGACTTCCTGTCCTACAGTATCCTTTAACAATACCCCACTTATCCCTGTTGACCAAATCCGATACCTAGGGCTCCACCTTGACAAACGACTCACTTGAAACTCCCATACTAGACTGAAACGACTAGAAACCGCCCGACATTTCCGACTACTCCAGCACTTACTAGACAAACGCTCTAAACTATTTACAAAAGACTCATATATATTAATAAGGCCTATTTGGACTTACGGGATCGAGCTTTGGGGCTCTACTAAACCATAAAATTCCTCTCGTATCCAATCCCTACAATCCAAAATCCTTCGTAAAATCCTTAATGCTCCCTACTTTGTCACAAATAAAATCATCCATAATGACCTTAACGTACCATATGTTTCCGACTTAGCTCAATCCAGATACCTGTCCTTTCATAATAAACTTCTGAATCATCCGAACCCTTTCGTTTCCAACCTTGCTTCCTCTTCTATTCCTGATAACCCTCCGAGGCGTCTGAAAAGAAGATGGTCTCGGGACCTTCTAATATAGAAATATAATTGGAGCGCTACCAATGGGTAGTTTCTCCTCATGTTGTATATGCCATATTACTTGTTCATATTTACTTGTTGTATTTATTATTAATTACAGTTGTAAATTTCGTTAATAAAAAAAAAAAAATTTCTATGTAGCCAACCGAACCCTACATCATGAACTCAACATCCCATTTGTCGTAGGCCTTATCCCAGAAAAATTCTCCAGATTTTACCAGAAATTTACGTACCATCCTCTTGCACAATCCCTATCGAGCACCACCCATCCCTTTAACCCTCCAAGAAGGTTGAAACGGCAGTGGCCTCGCGACCTTTTGTAGATTTTATATATTGGAGTTCTGGCAACGACCAGATTCTCCACTCAAGACGTGAGTGTATGTGGCTAAAGAGTTCTCGATTAATCTCCACTGGCTTTAGTACCAGTGATGCGTTTGGGAGAGTAGCGTAGGGTTCTCCTGGAGTTCCCTCGTCTGATGGTAGATAGTGTATAAAGGTATGCATGCATTTTTTCTTAGTTTTTATTTTCTTATTTTTAGGTTATTTAATTTTATTTATTGCATATACTTTTTGATTATTATTTATAGTTATTTTGCTTCTATTTGTTTTATATTTTTTTGTAAATATAGTGTGAATGTTATCCTACCTCACTATATCTAGTGTCCAGGTGACAGATTGTTGTAGTACTCATAATAAATTTAAATAAAAATAAAAAAATATTTAGATTTATGGATTTAAAAAAAATATATATTTCCTTAATAATATATAAATGAAAGATAAATTCGTTACATTTAACCGACAAAGTTATCAGATACAACTGATGTTCCATTGAAGCTGAAAGGAGACCTAAATGATTCTAGACGCCGGGTCAGCTCCGAATAGGAACAGCTATTGTTCGAAAATTCACTGCTCCATTGTGCTCTCGAAACACTTTAATATTTCTCTAGTTGAGAGCACAAAACTGTTCCCATCTTCCCCCCTCCACCTTCATTCTATTAATATTCTCTTCGCGTGAGTTCCTAACGTCGGTCTTTACAGGAGAAAGGAAGATCCCGTAATAAAAGGTAACGTCCTGAAATCAGACAGAGGACTTTTTTACTTAGCAACATCGAAAATGATGAAATGCTACTTTTCAAGATTTCTCTTTTTCTAAGAGGGTTCCAGAAGCTCCATTTATTTCCTTATGCTGTATTTAATACCAGGTATTCATTCAGTTTTTTTCCAATGTGAATTATAATTATATGAGAAAAACTATATTTTCTATTATAATAATAATATCAGAAACAATATTTAAAAAAATAATTAAATTGAGACACATATTTTCGAAAATTATTGATTATTCCAGTAGTAATTAAAAAATATTAAAACTCGAATACTTGAAGAAATAAATAAATTTTAAAGCCTGTTTTGGAACAAAATAAAGAGAGATCGGAGAAATTTTGTATAAATATTGTACTATAAAAAATAAATTTTGTAAAATAAATAAAACACATTCACAACTATATATAACATAATATTCGCCCAGGATAATCATGCTTTGTCTCCCAAATATGGGAGCCAAGGCTTCATCCCGGAGATCCCAGTGCTTCTCTCCCAGCAGTGTCATTGATATTGGAAGCCAGTGGAAACTGATGGAAGGCACTACAGCAATAGACGCTGAGGACTTTATTGGAGAATCTGGCCATTGCCAGAACTATATATAAATATTTACAGAAGGTCGTGGCGCCACTGCCGTTTTAACTTAAGCGGAGGATTGTAGGGATAGCTAGAGCTAAATAGGAATTAATATCGATTCTGAACAACAAGATTTATCGTTAGACTACCTAGAATAATAAATTAAAGCCATGTTTAACGTATTCTAATTACTCTATAATTTTTTTTACTATTTTAATAACAAAACACATTAATAATACAACCATATATAATTAAGATTAATTTTAGCACTATTTCATAATTCATAATAGGGATAATCTTCATACTAACAACTCTTTAAAATCTTTTTAAAGTCGACTTGTTTATTTATCTTTAACTATTCATTTATTCATTAATTTAACTATCTCTTTATTCAACTAATTGTTAAAAATTATAATGTATTTAATTAAAACATTTTTTTTCTGTTGACATAACAGACCTTGTAGATCTTATGCCGCCTGACAAGCCTGTTTCATCTCTGCCTGTCTTGGAATATTTCTTTCAATTTATCGGTTCAATGCATCTCTCTTGCATCTTTGTTGATTCCATCTATCCATCTGCTTTTTAGTCTTCGACGTGGTATTTTGTCTTCTATTGAGGCATTCATTGTTACGTAGAGGCTTACAGATGGATTACTACGAGCAGCATGTCCCACCAATCTTAACCTCCGTGTCTTCATTTCATGGGATATAGATTGACCAGTTTATGTAAGCAGTTCTTTGTTGATCTTTCTTCTTCACGTGTTAGTATTCTGATCCTTGATCGCTCCGGTTATCGTACGGAGGGTTTTCCTCTCAAATCTTTCAACAATTTTATAATAGCTAAACTTACATGTCTATTCTCTTTCTGCTGTATTCTGAAACTGCTATAAGTAGTATGATAAATAAAAAAATACTACTGGAGAATAAATATAAAATTATTTTTGCTTTTCTGTAAAAATACTAAATCTTTACATACGTACGATCAATTGTACTAACGATATTTTCATTTCATATTGTTATTATTGTTAAGTTTAAATACCTACATAAACTAGTTTAATTAATTTTTCATATAACTGCCTATTTTTTTTTTTTTTTTGTATTAATTCGTTATCTGGTACTCGCTAAGCTTTGGCGAAGGCCTGAAATTTAGGCCAAAACATTTCTGTGTACTTATAATGACTACAACCGCAACTGATTTCTCTGAAGAAAGTCAGCAGTCAACAACTTCTCAACTATCATAAATAAAATCCACCACGATTCATCATATAACTTTCATTTACCAGTTATCTTTCTTAAATAAATTCATGGACCTAGAGATTATGACTTTGATAAAAAAATAAACATATGATAATTAATAATAATTATAATAGTTTTGCGCAATAGATATTTTGGTACGTCATTCAGAAAATATATTTTAAAATTTTCCAATTTCTTTTCTTAATTTTAAAATCCTACAAACGCATAACAGACTTTACAACATCATCTAACAAAACTGAACGATTGGTGCAAAATTTGAAAAATTCGATTCAAACAAGGCAAAACACAACACATTACTTTTACTCTACGAGTGAAACCTGGTCTCCTATTTATCTTGACTACTTCAGCACTTACTAGACAAACGCTCTAAGCTTTCAATTAATTACAAACGACTCATATATATGAAAATAATAAGACCTATTTGGACTTACGGAATTGAGCTTGGGGGCTCCATTGAACCATCGAATTCTTCTCGTATCCAATACTTACAATAAAAAATCCTTCGTAAAATCCTCAACGCTCCTTACTTTGTCACAAATAAAATCATCCATAAAGACCTTACTGTTCCATATGTTTTCGATTTGGCCGAATCCAGATATCTATCCTTCCATAACAAACTGCAGAACTATCCGTACCCTCTCGTTACAAACCTTGCTTCCTCCTCGATCCCTGATGACCCTTCTCGAATCTGAAAAGAAGATGGCCTCGGGATCTTCTAATATAGAACTTTAATTTGAATTATACCGATGGGTAGTTTCTCTTCATGTTGTACATGTCATATTACCAATGTCACATTTACTTGTTGTATTTTTCATGTAATACAGTTGTAAATTTAATTTAAATAAAAAAAAAAAAAAAAAAAAAGATCTTGGACTGACATTCGACAGAAGCCCAAGGCATGGAGCCCACATATCAACAAAAAAGAAAAACTTTAAACCTCAGACTACGACAATTATTCTGTATTCTTTCAAAATTAAAATTAAAACAGAAACTGAACACCTACTTTCATCTACTGAAGCCTATATGGACCTACACTTCTCAACAGCAAAAACAACCCATACACGAAAACTACAAGCCTATTAAGACTACAACTAAAGCTCCATGTAAAGTACGTCACAAACAATATTTTACATAAAGATCTAAACGTGCCAACAGTTAACGACTATATACGGACATACCACAAAAAAAAAAATTTACAATAACTTACATGGACACAATAACATACTTATACAAATTACATTTAACATGCCCGAAAACTCCCTTCGGAGGGTCAAAAGAAGCTGGATGAGGGATTTCCTCACCTAAAAATTCAAGAATTCAAGTCAAGAAGGGATGCAGCTGGGCACTCTCACGCCGATCAAGCTACTACTTCTGACTAGCATGGGTAAAAAAAAATTAAAGTTCCACGAAAATATAAATTATTTCTTATGAAATAATTTATTTTTTTTTCAATAATTTATTATTCATCCTTAAATCTATCCTTTTAGGCAACTTGAAAAAAAAATTAGGTCTTGCCGAGACGAGGATCTATCCTGGACCACCAATTGGCAATTGAGTTAGGAAAGAGCGTAGGGCTGGCCATAACGCAATTAGAACTTTCCTCTCTGTGGCAGCCAAGTAATTTCTGCTTTGGCTCTGTTCTTTGTATCCTCGTCCACTACGGCTGTTTTTTATAGTGGCTATTTTTGGTATTGCTGAAGTGATCTGTCATAAATTATTTTAAATATTTCATATTTTAAAAATTTGATATGTTAGGTAAGGATCCCCCATTTTTTTTTCACCAGTGGGCATGTTTGTAGGTTATGTTATGTTGAATGAAACATATTCATTACTTCTTGTTATAATTCTGTACATTGAAGGTTAAGAATACCACGTCCATTTTTATATTTGCTGAGAAGAGCCAATGTTCTATAACTTTGTCCTATTTAAAATTTATTTTTTTGTTACTAAATCTGTACTCCGGAAGTAAAGGGCACTATGCCGTATTTTTTTATTTGTAGTGGTTGCAAAATTTCCATAACCTTTAGCTATTAAGTTTTTTTTTCTTCGTTACTGACTTATTAATTAAAAAAATAGACATAGAGGTTTACATACGGAGCACAGATATGTATAAAAAAATATCAATTTAAAGTTCAACTTATATACATGAAACGTTTCATTTCTTGACCAAAATCGGTCTTGGTCTTACACGCACAAAACCAAGCCCAAGATTGGTAAAAAAAATCGTTTTTGTGAATAAAAGTTAAGGAAAAATACTAATACTTCAAAATTTTAGTTACTATATGATATACAAGAATGTAATTGCTATATAAGAATTGGTATAACCAATGTAATTTTTGCATTTAACTCTTACTGATTTTCATTCGGGCTTTGGTAGGTTTCCCCTATTTCGAAAAATACATTAATATCTTTATAGTAATAGGCTAATAAGTAAGAATGTTGCGAGAATCTTGCGCAAGACCAAGACTGAGTGAAAAGTTCGTAATTTCATTTTAGTAAACTTTCCAATGGAAAATAACGGTTTAATAACCAATAGTTCTACAATCGATAATCATAAGTTAAATATTCAGATATACTTTCAAATCTCTCTAGGCATATATGAACCTTTCGGTTGACAGAATGGCTAACTCCATTTTCATCATTCTTTATTATTAATTTTAGTGATGTTTCTAGTGCCGAAAGGTATATCTTTATTCACAGTTCATTTTTTCAAAACTGCTATCACCTACTCTGGAATCAACTTATTCACTCTCTGTATAGATATAACATTTCCAACTAAAAATTTAAGAACTAAAAGCAGATGGAGTAACTAGATTTTTATTGCCTATCGTCGATATAATAAATAGAGTATTTGTAATTTAAATCGCCTTAATTATATGTAATCTGTAAGCTTTAAGCTTTAGCTCCGTTTAAAATGAACTTCAAACATTTTATAATAGCCCCAGATTGCCAGAAAATAATTTCTATTTAAAGTAAAGTGGTGAGTGAAAATTGTGTGTTGCGCGCACCAGATTTTTTTTATTCTTAAGAATATTTTTTAAATTCTCGCAATAATATAAAGCTTTTCTTCCATTGTCATGATGGTATGTTGATAGCCATTCAAAAGAGCGGTACCTGCATGAAATAATGCAACTGGCAAAAAAGAAAAGCAAATAGTAATTCTCATCAATGGTTTATGTTTTGAATATTAATTTTATGTCTAATTTAAGAATAAATACATTAATTTTTCTTGAAAAAAGATATTTTATTCAATAAGATCTCTTAATAATAAGACCTTCTATGGTGTTTAAATTAAATTAAATTTTCATGGAATGGATTTTCTATAGGATTTAACTGCAGATTAAGTAGTCCTTACTATATAATTAATTCATGCTTCATTTGGCTTTAATATGTAGTCAGATTCGACAGAGGTTGTTCACTGTCATGACAGCGCGATAGTTGCTGTAAGGTAATATATGTGGTGGATAAAGCATACTTCGACCAAGGACAGGGTTCGTTCGGTAGCTTGTTAACCGGAGTGGCTCATTTCCAATTACGGTGGACCGTATACTGTTTATGATATACTACACACTTTGTCAGCTGAATTAATTTCAGAAACTAATGACCATGACGTGTAATTTAGTTTCGTACCACCGTAAAGGAGAGGAATAGCCAAACCGTAATTCCTGGTTCATTACCTTTAGTTGACAGTTTTCTCACATGCAATATAAGCTTTACCACGTGTCTGATTATTTTATTTTTATATAATCATATACTTGTTACTGTCATGTACCTATACACGAAGTATGTAGTAAAGGGAAGTATTGAGTACGTTTTGAGGTCTCCTGAATCCAGATAACCAAGTTTTGCAAAATGATCAGTGTGTTTTGAAATCGATATTTTAAAAAATTCAAATCTGATCAAAATATGTATCTGGAACTTTTAAAACTCATTTGATGATTTTTATTTCTGATTTATTTTTTTATCTGTAAATTTAGAAATATAATAATCCGGCACGTGGACAATAATTATAGTGATATATGAACAACTTCACACCATATATACAGAAAATATAAAATAAACAAAAGTAAAATATTAATGAAAAACTATGTACGATAAAAAATAAAATAACCTAAAGATAAGTAAATTAAAAACATAAAAACAAAGTCATACCTATATACAATCAGGCAGGGAACCCTAAACCAGGCTTCTCCCTCCAGCTAAAGAAGGAAAACCAGAACTCCAAGAGATCCCTGCGCTACTCTCTCAACCGCATCACTGGTGTTAAAGCCAGTGGAGTTTGAGCGAGAGTACTTTAGCCACATACATTCATATCTTGAGTGGAGAATCTGGCCATTGCCAGAACTCCAAGATATATACTACAATAGGTCTCTGGGCCACTGCCGCTTCAACGTTTTACCAAGAGCGATTTTTATTTTTGATTCAAGTGATTAAAATCATACCCTGATCATTATTTTTTAACAAAATATTTATAATTAACAATAATAATTATTCTTAAGGAATAATTTTTAAAATAAAAAATATAAATTTTGGTCAACTCAATGTTACATTTTGAGATTAATGACGTGGGTGGAATATATTGTAATCATTGTATTAGAAACAAAACATCTTTATATCTGAAATTTTGATATATAAATATATATAGTGTAGGTACCGTCATTTTTATAATCTTTTCGAAACACGGTTTTGTATCGGTTTGAATTTAACAAATTATGTATCTTTTTTAAAGACTATTTAAATTAAACATATTCATTGTTTTCATTGTCTGTCATCGATAGGTTGAAAGTTGTCACACTAATTGTAAATGGATAATGTTATGATTTCACAAAGGGAAAATTCATCAAATTATTACTAATTTTATTTTCTAAATGTTATTTGATGATTTTTTTAAGTAAACGGTCAATAGATACCTAATTATTTAATTATAATATCATGTCTAGAGTTATTCAACTATAGTAAATGTATTTAAGGTTATAAACATATGCATGAAATATTTTTATATTTCACTTCTTCTTTTTCACCCAAGCACAATGAAATAGTATTTTAAACAATAGCATTGGATTGATTCGGTGACTTTAAATACTTTTTGTTTCAAAATTAAAAAAAAATGTTAATTTTAGAGTCAGTAAGAAAATTCTATTTAATTTCCTTGGAAAAATGTTATTTACATTAAATAATGAAATTATTATTTATATTTTTTTCGTCACTCTCCGTTACCTTCAACAACTTCATTTATTTGATACTATTTTCTAAAATATTCTGCTTTCTACGTTTAAGTTTACCTTCAGGCTGTTATTTCTAGAGATTCATTTTCAACCTGCATAACCATTTTTCTTTTTTTATTCAGTTTCCAATTATCATATTCTTTCAAACTTCATATTCAACCATTTTTTTATAGTTACTGCCAATGAAAGAGAGTTTTTTTTTTTACAGACCATATCAAAGATACTTTAGAGCAAAACGAATAAGAATATTTGGAATTTAAGCCCTGTAAAGTGACATCAATGGGGATAAGACTTAAATGATATGAAAGATAACTGAATTATACGGCGAGTTTAATCAAAATAGTTGAAGTCGTTTTTGAGAAAATTACAAAAATGAGTTGGCACTTCCGGTTAGCCGATTTAATGAAAAAAGTTGCTGTCACATCTAAGGCATATACTTATCTTAAGTACGTAATATCAGTTTCGTACGACTTTTCGTTTTCGAGCTAAAGTGTTCACATACACACAGACCATTTGCAGGACTTGGTTGTTTGTACGCAGGGGACCGTAAAACGTGTATTTCCGTTGAAAATTCAAATTCGAAAATTTTTTCGATTGCGATACTAAACATAACGTATATAATTATTTGAAAGTAAAATTTCCACTCGCGTTTTACGTTTCAGACAATTTGGTGTTTTATCGTATTTCTTCATTACTTTCTCTTAAATATACCCAAATATATTTTCATTGGTACGTCTGTATCTCAAATTTTTCCCAAAGTTGGAGAGAACTTAGAGATTGATAACGAATGATGAGGTAGGTATCGAATCCCATCCGCTACTTTCAAAAAATACTTCCGCTTTCAAATCTACAAACGTATTGTTTTTTCACATATATAATTTGGCAAGGCTCATTCGATTTGACCCAAAATTGTCAGAAATATGGAGTAATAAGAAATATAAATCGTCTAATATAAATCTCATTGAATTCTAATCAACAATAAAAATTAATATAAATGACTGTTGAAAATAAAATGATTCTGAAATGTGGAAAGGGAGGTTATTTTCATAGTATTACTTTATGAGGTTATAAAAATCTATAATCAATTCAAAAAGTTTATTTATTTAAAATTTATTTTTGTCGAATTCATGCTTCTGACATGAAATCTGTTACTTACTACCGTTACTTGGTTTTCATGTAATTTTCAGTGATTGTGAAGATTGAAACTTGGATGTTTCCAAGGGTACTCACTCTACCCTCCCCCCCCCTAAAAAAAATATTATTTCCCCCCGTCACTCATTTCTCGGAAGAGTTTATTGTTATTACAATTTATAAATATTTTTATATGAAATACAATAAATAAATAGAACAGCAATTTTAAAGAATTAATTTTCTTGTATTTCCGGCAAACCTTCAGTATTATATCATGTTTTATTTGCTTACAAATCATTTAGGGAGGGAGAAACTCCCCTTTCTCTGTGTACGCCCATGCCGGGAATTACTTTGTCTTAAAATATTTTTGCCTTTTAAATAAGAATTACATCTGAAATAATTATAAGAGCGTTGTCGAAAAGGGGAATATTTTTTTTTTAATAGAAGGGGAGTAATTAATTTGAGGAAAGCGTAATTAGTCTTTATTTCCTAATTAATTTCAATCGATCTGTCACTGATGATAATTTTTTTTTATTTTATTTGTTGCTACTGTATTCTGAATTTGTTTCGTGTTTCATCTCCAAAGACAAGGCATCAGTTTTATTTATTATATAAAATAAATAAAGATACCGCATACTGATATTTCAAACAAACGACGCTCTTTGAGTCAATGCTGAAACTGGAAATACGGAAGACAATGTCCTGCTTGTGTTGAGTACTTAGGATAAAGTCATATCTGTCGATTTTCCAAGTATGCTGCGCCCTTAGATATATATTTTATATATACTTAAACTTCCGAGTGTTTTTTTTTTCTTTATTTCCTGGTTTAAAAGTACTCTTAAAATACTTAATGTGCGCCCCCCTCCCAAATTTTGATAGCACAACTTGAGCCATACAACCCCCTCTGGACACCTCTGGATATTTCAGTCTATATTATGCCGAATCACATCCACAGCGCTCGCTAACACGTGCTATTTCCCTTTACTATATATACTGTATATTTGTCTAATTAAATTGAATTTTACTCACTGACTATAATATTTTTTTTTGTCTTCAATTCTTCATCCGCACCTTTCATGGTAGTGACAATTAGCAGATTTGTTGTTAAGTAGAAAATGGCATGATAGGCATGAAGAAGAATGAAATCCAGCTTCACCTGGTCTGTTTACATCCTAAAATCAGGAAAGGAGATCTCTCATCCAGCTCCTTTTCAGTCGCTTCCTGATGAGTATTTCAGCCGTTGCCATGTCGTTGATAAGTCCATTGTGATGTCCGTGTAGTTTAAGATGAAATTGGGAGTAGAGAGTACGTATGTGCTGGTCAATGGTTGGTTGTCTTAGGTCGGTATGTAAAGTCTTGTTGTTGACGTACCAGGGAGTTGCAGTTATTAGTCTTAAAATTTTAGATTGAAAAGATTGTAATTTTTGTACATGAGTCTTTTTTGCTGAACCGTAAATCTGTGAGGCGTATGTCCGAATGGGTTTGAGCAGATAAGTGTATGTATTCAGTTTTTGTTGAATTTTCAATTTTGATTTAGAAAACAGATGGTACAGTATTTTCAGTCGCTTGTTCGAAGTCTTTAGACTATAAAATATAACGTCATATTTGTGATTTTGTTTGTTCCTTTTGAAGCACAACTGGTTGTGTTTTCGATTTACCTCTGTAAAGTCAAAGTAGTAAGAGCCTTATCACAAAATTTTCTGAGCTAATTGTAGTTGATGGGTAAGTTGTTAGCATCTATTAGTTTTAAGTATGAATTGGTGATATATAAGTTCTTTAGATGGTATTGAACCTTATTTAAACAGTAAGATGAAAATAGCTAAAATCAGATTGGTAGCTCAGATACGGATGATGGTAGAAAGACATGCGACGAGAATTTATTTGACAAAAAAATCATCAACTTCCAGCCAGAAGAGAACTGTCCATTTTTCAAAAAAAAGTAAAGATACAATTTTCCATATGTTTAGAATTTTCCCTATTTTCATTGACATTAGAAGAAGAGTAATCAGTTATAAGTACCACATAGCTATATATATATATATATATATATATATATATATATATATATATATATATATATTATATATATATATATATATATATATATATATATATATATATATATATATATATATATATATATAGTGGAAGCCATCTTTAGAGCAGAAAATAGGATATATTTCAATAAAATGTATCACTATTTCTATCATTGTCTTAAATTAAGAAATTTATTATTAGGCTGAGAAGGAATGGATGAAGAAGAACCCTAAGGAAGTTTCAAAACAGCAAAATTGTGTTCCACTTTCTCTATACTTCTGTCCCATCATATCATTATTTGTATTGAATTAGGACATATATTTATTTTATTTCATTGTATTATTATGTTTTATTGTATTATTTATTGTACTTTATGCTTTTTATTAATGAGGATGTATCTTAAACAGAAATTTAAAGTGTTAATATATTCAACTCCTTGCTATAAAGTATTGTAATTTTGAGCAAAATAAATTATTATTATTAAGAGTATGTATAGGTTTTCTTTTTCTGTTATTCTTAAACTACGCAACTACACAAAGATTGCTATATTGCCACTTAAATTAGTTTTGTTCTAACTGATGGAAAATGTCGGTGAATATGTTGAGGAAGCTATTATGACCTTACATGAAAGATGTTTTTACTTTCAATAAGTGGGCTGTGGACCGAAAGAAATTAATATATATATTATATATATATATATATATAATATATATATATATATAATATTGTAAGATATATATATATAAGATATATAATATATATATATATATAAGATATATATATATAGATATATATAATATATATATATATATATATATATATAATATATATATAAGATATATATAAGATATATATATATATATATAATATTGTAATATTATAATGTTTTTTTTTTATAATTCGACCTTTATATATTATAAATTAAGATATGAATTATAGTCTGATAATAGGTCATGAAATAAATGAAATGGTGGAATTGAGGGCAATGAACGAGCCTATTGCCTTTCAAAAGAAACAGCTAAAAGCGAATTTCCGCCATCGTATCATCAAGCTCCTTTATCGTATATTAAGATGAATTTAAAGTTGGATTTCATCATAAGATGGGAACACATATGGGTGACCTCAGCTAAGTCACCAAGCTTACACAGATTTATATCACACATTTCACTTCACCACAAGTACTTACGGAACATGGGAATATGAAACAATATCTTAAAAGATTCAACATTATACTAACAGACTTATGCGATGAAGACGGACAGGTTCAAAATTTTAAACATATAATATATGAATGTAAACGATTTGACAGACAGCGATTTGAGTTAACAAAAAGCATAGTTATCAAAAGTGGAAATTGGCCTGAGACGGAACAAAAGTTATTTACTGAATTCAAGACAGACTTTCTTAGATTTATTAGAACTATCGACTTCGACTTACTTACCAGGGATGGGCAGCGTGGGTGATTTCTTGTTGGCTTTGTTGGATTGACTTCCTGTGTTTAATATTTAATATTCCGATTTATTATTATTTTTGTTTTATTTCTGTGTTTATTCTTTGTGTTTTTGTTTGTTAATATATATAAATTTGAACTAAAAATGTGTATCATGTAAAACTAGAAAAGAAAATTATATAAAAAATTGTAATTCATGTAGTATGCCTTTAAGGCATGGAGCATGAAGGTGAATCAAATAAACGATCCTTGTGTGGGGTTACCACGTAGGGAAGAAAAAAAACAAAATATATATATATATATATATATATATATATATATATATATATATATATATATAATATTTCCATTACTAATTCATCGCTTCTCATTCATTTGTCATTTACTAATAAAAGTTTATTCTTGAATTATTCCTAATTCAACATTAGTTTTCTTTCGGAGTATTTTTAAATCCGGAATTTGGGAATACTTTTTCATTAGCGTCAATAATAACTATGTCTTATTATAAGTCAAGTTTTTTGCTCTTTTAAGATATTACATGTCAAAACGCTATTATAATAACAAACATTCTAACAATCAAAACAACTGAGGGAAGGTTAATAATAATAATAATAAGGTTGACTTTAATGCTGCCAACGGACACTTGCGCAGAGATCAAGTGATCTTTAGTCAATTATAATTATACAATTGATTCATGATATGAACTTAGTATATATAGGTATATATTACACATATTTATGTATTTTTTTGAATTATTTTTTATTATGAATTGTATTATTAACATTTTATAATAATGTATAATATAATAATTGACTTTAATTACTGGAGGAGATAGGCTGGACAGATAGCCTCTGGTATTTCTATATTAGAGCTGGAGCTGGAGCTGGAAGAAGGATTGCAGCTGCTTCATTTGGACTGAGATTGCCTTCAAGCCTTAGTCTCGCCTTAGTCCAGTCATCCTCCGAGGAATCAGGACTGAATACAGCCTGTATTTATATTTATATTTTGTTACGTTTGTTCCATAATAAGGAGGATATTAGGCACGTGTATATTATACCGTTCATAACATGATTGCTAATATTAGTAGTTCTATGAATAATAAATTATATGAATTGAATAAATAATATAATCAGTTGGAGATAATGTAGTCACAATTACAATTACAGAATTTAGGTTAAATTTCGTAAGCTAGTACGTATCTCTTTTCCGGTTTACGAGAGTGATGTATTTTAATGAATGAGTAATATAACGAAATGGAATTTATCGGAGAAGTTGAATAGTACATTTTCAAAAAGTAAAACATTAGGATAATCATCAAATGTTTAGGTTTTAAAAAATAATGGGATGTATAAAAAAAAAAAATGACCGGTTTTTAACCAAATATTTGTATAATATAATATAAAAGAAAACAAACTTTATTCTGTGACAAGGTCACTTGAACTTAAAAAAAAAATCATATTTGGCAAAAAAAACATTATTAAATATAATTATTGACTACATCAATAAAAATTCATGCTTTTCCCTCCATAGTTGGAGGGTCAAGTCTGGCTCGGAGTTCTCTCGCCAGATTGTAAATACTGTATATAGGTATGTATGAGTTCTTTTTATTTATTTATTTTTAGATTATTTTATGCTATATATATTATTTTTCTGTATGATTTATTTTATTTATTGTAAATAGAGTGTGAATGTGATCTCTGAACATTATTATAATTGTCCTTTGAGAGATATTGCAATATTTTTCAATAAACAAGTTAAAAAAAAATTAAAATGAAATATCTTTAATGAAAATATATCAGCAACAGGAAGTAAAAACATTTTGAAAAAGAAACATCAATGAAAAAAAAAAACAGAAATCAGAGAAAATAAAAAACTAAAACGTCATAAGCACTATGTGTTGGGGCCAGGGGTACTTCAAAATCGAGTTACAAATCTTCCCCCGTTGAGTTTCCTCAAAGGTGGGGAGAATTCGAGTAAAATTAAAAATGAAGGCAAAGAAGAAGAAAAAAAAATAGTAAATGAAAATGAGACCTGTAAAAGAGAAAAAAAAATATGCATATCAATGTATTACAATAAAAATATTCAATTAATTAAATATGTGGAAAATAAAAGATTCCCCTTTTGAATGTTATTATGATGTTGTTATTATTATATTTGAATATTATGGTGAAAAAAGCTATAAATTTATACAAAAGTTTAAATAAACAAGGATGAAAAGTTACGAGTAAAAATAAAACATAAATATAATATCCAGAGAAAATAAAAACCAATTAAACATTCACATATTAAACACCATAATATTCAAATATAATTAGAGATGACGCCATCTACACATCTCTCCTCTCGCCCCCTCCCTTGTAACGACTTTTATTCTCCCTGCGACACTTAAGGAGACAGGTAGTACTTCTTATATTTCTTTCTTATTTCAGCTTTCTCAATTTCTTCCCTCCTTCCTTTCATTCCTTTTCTCTGTTTTTAACTCTTTATTATATTACACATTGTCTGTACATCTTGATAGACTTTACAATATCTCAATTTTCTATCTGACTACTCCATTCTCAATGTCTTAATTTTACTATTCATTTTCATCTCTTATATAACTTCATATTTCTTTCTTTTTTATGTTTTACATTTTATTCTAAGAGTCCCATTGTAACACTTATGTCACCCTTTTTGATTACGCCTACTTCATCATTCCACACTTTGTAACGGTTATTATTATTTATCTCTTAGTTCTTAATCATTATTCTAACAATTTCATTTTACTTTATATTTATTTTTTTTTATTATTTTTTTTTTTTACCATCACTACTTATGTTTCTCATACCTGGTTATCTGGTTATTTTCTTAGCCCTGATGAAGGCCTGAACTTCAGGTCGAAACGTCGGCATATGTAAAAATAAATATTACCATTTATTTTTGCCTTCTTTTTTGACTGACCATCCCAACTATTCTTCTCTTCATTATCCACGACAGTCAACCATTTACCAATTAGAAAACATATATAAATAAAACCAACTTCTGAAATTATAAAAAAAATCAAGAGAAAAAAAATAACTGTCCAAAAGAACAAATCTAATTTTAGCGAAGAAAAAATTAAAGTAATTTATTGTCTATCGTGACGGTGGAGAATAATAAAAAAACGAGCCAAGTTGGAGGTTCTGCTTCCTACCTGGTTGGATACCTTCTCGATATCCAACAGTCGATGGTGGGGAAATCGAATCGATAGCCTATCGATCGATCGACTACTGCAGAGGCGCCAAACCGCTGCTATAAAAAGAAATGGTGTTAGGCTGGTGAGTTGAGGTGAACCTGGAGCAACGGGTGGGGGTAGCCGTCCACTGCGTGGATCCAACGTCATCAAAAGCTAGCTCCAGACATCCGAAAAAACAAAAGGGCACTATACTAGGCCCCTCTCTTTTTCCCTCTCTTACCCTCTAACACGGTGTTGGGTTAAGATACAATTTTGAATATTAACTCATTACAAAGAAGACAAAATTCTAAACATTTCCCATCTCTTACAGTATGCAGATCCGATGTTTACTATCTGAAATAGTTCAATTCAAATAACCTCATTATCATTTTGTTTTCGACACTATGTTTTCCTTTTCACCTAACTAACCCGTTGCAGCGTTAAGATACAATTTTTAATTGTAGCTTAATACAGAGAGAATGAAATGCTGAAAAATTTCCTGGCATACAGTACGCAGGCCCGATTTTTAGTTTCTGAAATATTTTAAACCATATGTAAAAACATTTCGATTAGTGGAATTGAACGACTATACCCGAGCGTTAAAATCTGACGGATCAATTCACTCTTCACTAAAAAGTGCAAAATGCGCCTAAAGGACTTTTCACTTCAAAAATTCATACAACACCCAATGTGATATGAAATTGCTACAGTAATAGAATTAGTGTCGGCTTTCCCATACTTCGGATGATTATTGACAAATGAATTAAATGAATCAGAAGAAGATAATAGAAATATCCTAGCAGGAACTAGAGCTTATTTTTACTAAGCACTTAAGTACTCAGTCAAAAATTAACATAATCTCTCGTAAACTTAAAATGCTTATGTACAAAACCCTAATCAGACTTTTGGTTACATATGGAGGAGAAACTTGCAAATTAAATAATATCATACGTGACAGACTCCATAGGTCCGAAAGGGGTATGCAACGAAGAATGTTTGATGGTGTCTATGAGAAAGAGGCGTGAAGAAGTAGGAAAAAATAAAGAGATTCAGGATCTTTATAACGATCTCCGAATTCCAAATGTGAAAAGTATGGGTAGGCTGAAATGGTATAGCTATGTTCAACCGAATAAATTAAGACAGACAGTTGAAGAAGGTCTACACACAGAGAAACTTCGTTACTAGATCAAAGGGAAACCAAGAGCAGGATGTTGAAGGTGGAAGAGGACATGTGACAGGAGGCATCCGGATGGTGGGGGGGGGAGGAGGAAGGACAGAACTCAGTGGCAGCAGATGGTAGGGCAGTCAACAACCACTCTTGTCTGTATTTGCTATTTTTATTAATCACTAAATACACAAGTACATTATATTAATTTCCAAATTTTCGTCACCTAAATAATAAAACGTTAAATAAACTCTAGCACTAGATTAATATATGTCGCGAAAAACCGTTTGAAGGCCGCATGCGGCCTCTGAGTTCGTTGTTCCCCACGTATGCTCTACATACTAGTAGTGTGGTCCAAATGCGAGACGGAGACGAGTCCTGGTTTTTTCAAAATCAGTCTTGGTCATCGTCTTGGTCTTACGCAAGAGTCTTGCAGTTACTTATTAGCTTATTAATATTGAGATATTACTGTAATTTTTTAGACTAGTAGACCCGTGCAAAAAATTGGCACAGCATATTGTTATCAAATGCCAAATCAATAAGAAAATAAAATAATGCAACTTATCAAAAGATAAAGAAATCAATTGTTACTTTATCGATAAATATAATCGACAAAGGAAACAAAAATTAATTTAAATCTTCATTAATGTTTTTAACCAACACGTTTACAAATTTCAATAAGCTTTTTTCTCTCTTTTCAAAAATTATCCAATTTCGATGATTTTTTTTCTTTTGCGGAGAATTTAGTAATCTTTTATATAATCGTGACCATAACCAAGGGGGAAATGTGTAATTTTTTAATTATTCACAAATAAAGTTTGTTTTCTTTCACTCGTTTGCCTGAATTTTTGGATTGATTGGACTATTTTGCCCCCTTGAAGGAGAAGGAAGGCTTCGAAATTGGTGGCTCAATCATGAGATTTGGTGAAGAATTGACGATGATAAGGTTTGCCGATCAAAAACACCATCGATAAATAATATAAACTCCTCCTACCCCAATCATAGATACCTCAAGTCGACGAAATGAGACATGTATTCAATGACAGTACTACAATTAGCGTAAGGTTGTGTGGATGCGAACCTTATGCCTTGCGTTATCTCGAAAATAGTACGTTTTTTGGCCTAAAAACGCAGGATCCGATAATTCCGGAGGAACTATCCGGGTCTTGCTGTACGCATCAAAATCTTCAAGATCCAATGTATCCCGTACCGATCTACAGATCTACCACGATTCAGTACTGAAGCCTAGCAATATGTTTGTATCGACTTTATTTATTTTAGAAAGAAAAACAACATTGGATTATACGATTCGCTAACCCCCCGTGGAAATCTGAATCCAACGGTACCCCATTCATGGTATTTGAGCATGACAGGAGCTTATATTTGGCACAAAACCGATTTCGAGCCTTACTGTAATAATATATGTGTAGATAGAAAAAGCCTAACTAAGCCCGAATGAAAAACTAGAGCAGTTAAATGCAAAAGTATATTGGTTACACCAATTATTAACATATAGTAACTAATATTGTCGAGTAATAGTAACTATTTTTCCCTAATTTTTATTTTAAAAAATCATTTTTTTTTACCAGCCCTTGATTTCGGGCAACACTACATACTTGTATTCTATACCCTAAGTAAATAAGAGAACTACAAACTAAGGATCTTCTTATATAACAAATAGGTTTTGAGAGAGTATAATATTCATAACCGGAACGGGAAAATAAAATACTATATGGACAAATTCCTAACAAATATACATACAGATAAAACATTAAAATCGCATCAGGTTTAATAAAAAACATATTCACGTATAGAATATGAATCAGTCGATCTCTCAAAGCAATTTGGAAATGAAATTATTCCTTCAAACAGAAACAGTTAATTTGATTCTACCTTTGAATATTTCATTAGAGGAGGCAATCATTCGAAATATAATCGTGCATGGATATTGAAAGCACTGATTTAATAGCAGATTATTTTGGATCAAAAACGAATTAATTTAAAACTAGTCAATCCTTGCTAATAATTTCTATAGTATATACTTGTTCATTTTTATTGATATTTTCTATGAGAAAGAGCGGAGTATTTTATTGTACCTTGAATCTCGATAAGGGGTTTATTGTGTCCTTTTAAATTACTAGCTATAAACTCTCAGAATCAGTTTTATTTTAGAGAATCTTTGGGTTGTTGGAATGGTCCATTTTATAAATAAATAAATATACCTTCAATAATCAGATCTGCTGCCAGCTCTACCTCTTCCTACCTCTTTGGAAATCGATCGTCCAGGCTCGATATAAAATATCCATTGAATTATTTAAAACACAGATGAAATAAAAAAAGACAGTTTAGAGTGATAGAAAATTTCAGTTTAGTCGCTAACGTAAAAAATGTGCAATTTTCACCTAGCGGCAGTACAATTGTCTGGGCCCCGCTGTATTGTATTATCTGTGCTTGAATTGCAACTCTTTTAAGTTTTTTGTTAATTGGCAAGCATAATTTTATGTTTGTAGTTTTCGTTTATAAAACAACTTTTTTTTTTCTTTATTCTGTAATTAATTTTTCTGGAGCTGCATTTCTCATTTTTGTATAACTTTATTTCCCTTTTGTATTTTTATTAAACTTTATTACTCATAGCTTTTGTATTTTTCAAAAAAATTATATTTCATAAATCAATTGTTAATGGTGTATATATATATATATATATATATATATATATATATATATATATATATATATATATATACTCAGCAACTCTTGATGCCACTGTTGCCGTGGAACCCTTATCATGTAAAAATTAAAATGTCTACTATATATTATTTCTCATTTTTTTTTTTTGCCTTTAATCCTTATCTTTTTTACAATTCTTCGCCAAATAAAATGATTCAGCCATAATTTTATCTTAAATGTAGGTAAGAAAAAGTTTCGAACTCCCCCAAAATTTAGAGAAAGATTTAAAAAAAAAAAAAAGTTTATTTTCGGATATTTTTCCTTCCAAGAGTGAGGGAAAAAGCTAGGCTCAGAGTTCTGAATAGATAAATTGTGTAAATATTTGACGTAACTATGCCAGTATTTAAGTTGATATTGTCATTGTTATATATATACATATATATATATATATATATATATATATATATATATATATATATATATATATATATATATATATATATATATATATTATATATATATATATATATATATATATATGGGTGTGTGTGTGTGTGTGTGTGTGTATGAGGGAATAGGATAGCTCAGAAGTAGGGCACAGATTCGAATCCAGTTGATAGCAGATAAATTACTTATTCTGTTGCGTCGGCCGTTGGTCTACTCTGGGGTCATGAGATATGAATAATTATTTAGATGGAAAACTTGGCGATTAAGCTCGATCTCGGCTAAATCACCTCCCTGCTCAACCGTTGACCAAGAAACAGTACTTCCTAAAACAATACTGAACCCAAGACCATCTTCATGGGTTTCAATGCTACCGTCAGTGAGATGGTGATGTTTAAACATTGGTTTGAATTTAAATGGAATGACCCTATGGTATCTCAGCTAATAATGGCCCGATTCGATTGATTTTTTCGTTCTGCGGAAATTCGGTAAATGTTTAAACAATAATGGGTGTAACTCATCATATATTGTATACTTTTGAGTTATGCTCTATTTGTATTTTTTTCTTGAATATTATTAATTTTTCTCACAACTAAGGGGATTGTTATTAGTGATACATTGAGTTAATTCGTACCCTAAGTACACTATTAGCAATTATTAGCTTAGAAATATAGGGTATTTATCTAAGCTAATTAGAGCCCAATTTAGAAAAAAATTTTCACACAAATTTTTGAGTTATTATGGATGAACTATTTTAATTTTACTAAGAAAAAGAAAATTAATGCCTCTATTTTATTAAACATTGCAATAACCTATTTGGATATTATTTTGTCATTTTTTCACAGACCAATTTACTACAAATTATTCGGACGGGCACGCTAGTTATTATAAACTATTCGAATAAATACTTTTTATAATAATTGATAAAATAAATTCCCAAATAGTGATTCATAGTTTTTTAAATAAAAGTTTTAACATTTAACGTACAAAGCTTTATCAGAGCTCATATTGAAACGTAATAACTTAAGTAAACCAATATATTTGTTGAAATACACAAACTATTTGTGTTTTGTCAATAATGAAGTGAAATTCTTGTCGAAATAATTTAATGTTGCGGTTATAATATATAATGAGAATTATCGCGGATGAAATTAGTTGAAGAGCTCTCTTCTGTATTGTAATTGAGCGAGTTGGCTCAAAGAGGGAATTATGGGGATCTCGACTCTGAGAGTATTATTAGCAAAGTTTTGAGGAGGCCGCGAAGAGGAACGAAACTGCCAACTCAGACAAAAGACAGGAGTGTAAATATCTTCAGCGTCGGCTTTAGGCCTGTCTTCTCTATAATATATTGTATCTATTATAAGTATCCTTTACTGAGACTGATTGTAATATATCTTCATAAACAAGATTTCTTAACTAGAAATATATTCAACCATATTTATCTTCTGTTAGTTTTACTCCGATAGCCCGTGAGAAAAAATTGACATTATTTAATGAAAATGATAGACGAACCCTTTTTCAATATTTATAACATTTATATTTTTAAAAATCTGGTGCGCGCAACGCACAACTTTCACTTACCACTCTACTTGGAATAGAAATTTTTTTCTGGCAATTCTGGACTATTATGAAATGCTCCGTTTAAAATGCACTTCAAACAATTTTATAATAGCCCAGCCCAGCATTGCCAGAAAATAATTATTATTCAAATTATGAAAATAAAAATGATGGTAAAAATATTATACATTTTTATTTTTATTTATACATATTAGTTTTACATTTTTTTTTAATTGATCACCCTATCGAATCTATTTAATTTTAGAAATAAAAAAAGAAAATTTAAAACATTTCATTCTAAAACTAAATACTTACACTTACTATATATTACATATATACGTAAGTGAAAGTAAAAATCTGGTGCGCGGAACACACAACTTTCCCTTGCCGCTCTACTTGGTATAGAAATTATTTTCTGGCAATTCTGGACTATTATGAAAAGTTTGAAGTGCATTTTAAACGGAGCTAAAGCTTAAAGCTTACTGACAATACATTTATACATTTTTATTTTTATTCATACATATTAGTTTTACATTTTTTTAATTGATCACCCTAACCAATCTATTTAATTTTAGAAATAAAAAAAGAAAATTTTAAAATTTAAAACTTCTAATTCTAAAACTAAAAAATCTGGTGCGCGCAACACGCAACTTTCACTTACCGCTCTACTTCGAATAAAAATTATTTTCTGGGAATGCTGGGCTGGGCTATTATAAAATTGTTTGCAGTGCATTTTAAACGGAGCTAAAGCTTAAAGCTTACTGACAACAAGTCATTACGACCATTAAAATTACAAAAAATCTTTTTATAATCTAGTCACTCTATCTAGTTTTATAAACCACACAACTTCAGTCCCTTTGCCTTTCAGTTGATAGAATGACTAATTTCAACATTTTTTAGTAATGTCATTTTAGTAATATTTCTAGTTGAAAAAGTTATCTATGCAGACAGTGAGTAAGTTGATTCCGGAGTAGGTGTTTGCAGTGTTGACATATAGAACTGTAAATTAAGGCATATATTTTGACACTAGAAACATCACTAAAATTGAAAATAAAAAATGTAGAAATTGGAGTAAGTCATTCTGTCAACCTAAAGGCTCATATATACCTACAGAGGTTTGAAAGTATATCTGTATATTTAACCTATAAATAGTTATGGACCGTAGGACTATTATTTATTAAGCTGTTGTTTTCCATTGTAAAGTTTACTAAAACCAAATTACGTGATTTTTATTGCCTACCATGGATAGGTCAAAAGTTGTCACAATAATGGTAAGTAGGTAATGTTGGGATTTCACAAAGGGAAAATTCATCAAACTATTCACTAATTTAGTTTTCTAAAACGTTACTGGATTTTTTTTTGGAATAAACGGCCAATAGATAATTAATTATTTAAATATAATATCATATCTAGAGTTAATACTTAATAATAAATATATTTGAGGTTATAAACAAATCCATGAAATATTTTTATGTTTCACTTCTTCTTTCACACAAGTACAATGAAATAGTATTTTAAGCAATGGCATTGGCTTGATTCGGTGCATTTTAAATACTTGTTTTTTCAATCTTAAAAAAACCTTTAAAAGTTTATATACAGTAAAAAAAATACATTTAATTTCCCTGGAAACATGGGATTTAAGTTAAATAATATCAGTTTTCTGACATTATTATTTATAATGTTCTCGCCACTCTCGGGAAAATCAATGCGAAATATGGGTGTAAAGTTTTTGTTCTTTTAATTTTATATATTAGTTGAGACTTATAAAAAACGAAATTACGAACGTAGGCCACCGATGGAAATTTTTTTACACACAAAAAAGCACCATTTTTTCGAATTTTTTTTGTTTTTTCATCTATAACTTCTAAAAGGTGAATCGAAGCGAAAAACGCAATCGTTAGGAAATTAAAGAAAATTAAATTTTGTGTGGAATGAATTACTAAACTTAATAATTTGATAATATTGTATATAGGTGTGTATGTGTTATTTTTATTCATTTACTTTTAGGTTATTTCATTCTTATTTATTGTATGTATATATTATTTTTCTGTATAATTTATTTTATTTATCGTACATAGAGTGTATATGTGATCTGTGAACTCTATTATAAATGTCCTAGAGACAGATTGTAATATTTTTCAATAAATAAGTTATTAGGATAAAAAATAAATAAAAATTGATCAAGATGTTAGTGGCTGATTTTTACTAAACTGTCAAAAACTGAGAAAATTTATTATTAATGGCTCTGTAGCTTGTAAAATAGTTGTCTAAGAGATAAAACCCACTGAATAAAAGTTGTAGAGAATCAAATTATTCGTCAACATGGGAACTAACAGTTTTAATTAACATCAATCTCTCGAATCGAGATTCAATATTTCTTCAAAAATTTCGGATTTTCTTTCACACCTAGTTTCTCAAAAACCTTCCCTGCTAAGATGTCGAAAAGAATCCAATGCTGTATACAGGGTGTATCAGGGTTAAGTAGCCAAACTGAAAATATGGACTAAGACCTCAAAACAAGAAAAAAAATCCTATGAAAATATTTCCGCAAAACGCTTTGTTTAGGAGATATTCACACCTAAATATTTTCATTGTTATGAATTATTTACGTTATATTCAGTTAATAAAACGTATTCATTTATTCCAACTACTTTATTAATTAAACGTAAACATTAAATTCATATTTAAATCACATGCCTTCAGAAGAATTTTTTTTCTTGTTTTGAGATCCTTAGTTCATTTTTGCAGTTTTGCCAATCAACCCTGAAACACTCTGTATACTGGACTCAATAAAAATAATTCAGTAGAATAGACAGGCACAGTATTAGAGTATTTAAAATTAAAGATATCTTCAAAACCAAATTCCAGCCATCGCTAATCACTACCGATTTCGAGCGGATTAAGTATCATTAAAACAGGTGGTGCTCAGTGAACGCAGCATTTGATGATCTACAACTTTTATTATATGAGTTTTTCTCATAAAGTACTCTTCTGCAATATATACCGCCATTAATAGTAGATTTTTTCAGTTTTTTAACTGATTTCGTAAAAATCAGGGTTCGTTGGCCATGGTTATTGACCTTACCGCTTGAGCAAATCATTGAGTTTAGGTACCCGGTTGACGCCCAATTCAACGTTAATTAATTCAGGAGTTACGAGTGAAAAAAACAAAACCTTGCCGAAAAAATCAGGCTATTTCGGTTGTAAAAAGTCTTCTCTTGGTGGTCTTCATAAGCAAATTTGTTATTTACATGCCTCAACTAATATATATACAAGTTAAACAAACAAAAAATTTCCTTACATTTTTTGTATTATTTTCCCGTTTCAATCCTCAAGTTACTGGTCTTATATTCTTTAAATCAGCCGCCATTTTTACAAGTAGCAAGATCCGACTGACAGATTCTCATTTTTTAAATATTAATGTTATAAATATTTTTAAAAAATGCGTTTAGAATTTTCATCAAATAATGTCGATTTTTTTCTCACAGGTTCTCAAACTATTTACTCAGATCTAAATGCAAGGAATTATTTTGCCATGTATCATTTTTGTAGGATTTATTGTGTCAAAAAGTTTCTATTTTTTACACTTGGAGGAAACTACTGTTATTAAAATGATGGCTTAGTCATTTGATTTGATAAAGAATCATCAAATATTAAAATAAAAATTGATAAAGAAAATAAACTTCTTCACTTTAAGTATGCACATTTAGATTCCAAAGGTCTTATGATTTTTATTTTCGTTTTGTAGGTGATTTAATTACATTTTTAAAATATTCTATGCACATTTTATAATAGCACATATAGTTTGCGAGTTAGTCCCCAGAGCATGTTTATTTTATTTATGACATTTTTACTGATTTTTTTTCGGAATTTACTACTTGAAAATTGAAAGGACAATAAGTAGAAAATTATAGAAAAGTTCTAAACAAAAGTGCAGTTTTTCCGCAACAGTATATGGAAAAACATGTTTTCTGTTGTTGCGCAGGAGCACCATATTTGTATTACAGAGAGCAACTAAATTGGTCAATTAGTTCTCAAAATAATTTAGGCACATATAGGCAAACAGAAAAATAACTGAAAATGTGTATTTTGGAAACAAGGGGCTCCGAAACGTATTGGTCAGTCGAAAACCGCACATCAAAAATTTTCCCCGATCGCAATACTACCCTTAACTTGTTGAGGTAGGAAAGTAAAAACACAATTGAAAAATAACATATAAACATGGTGTTATACAGGATTGGTTACCATAGAAACAAGTTTATTTTAATTTTTTGTTTGAAAATTTGACCTAAATAGAAAAATTAAATATAATGAAGAGAAGAATGGTTGGGGTGATCAGTCACAAATAAGAAGGCAACAATAAATGATAATATTTATTTTGTCATTTGCCGACGTTTCGACTTGAAGTTAAGGCCATCATCAGGGCTAAGAAAAGAACCAGATAACAAGGTATGAGAAACATTAATAATGTAGGTAAAACAATATAGTAAAATGAAGTGGTAGAATAATGGCAATAGTAAGAACTTAGAGATAAATAATAATAATCGTTACAAAGTGTTGATAAAGTAAACATAATCAAAAAATACTTATGTCACCTTTTTTGATTATGTTTACTTCATTATTCTACACTTTATAACGGTTATTATTATTTATCTCTAAGTTCTTACTATTGCCATTATTCTACCCACTTCATTTCACTTTAATTTTTTACCTACATTATTCATGTTTGTCATATTATGTTATCTGATTCCTTTTTTAGCCCTGATGAAGGTCTGAACTTTAGGTCGAAACGCCGGCAAAGGTCAAAATAAATATTATAATTTATTTTTGCCTTATTATTTGACTGATCACCCCAACTATTCTTCTCTTCATTATTCACGACAGTCAACCATTTACCCACAATAATTAAATATATTTTACTAAATTTTAATTTTTACTTTTTTTTTTTAATATTTAGGATTTGTTTTGAAAATAAAAGATTGCACCATCGGATCCATCGGGTGGTTTTACATGCTTATCTCGATTTATTCAAAAATCGATTATGTTTCAGTTTAGAAATAAACAACTCATATAGTGCAGGCTCTAAGTAGCGATAATATAAATATATTTTTTATGAAAATTGAACCGAACGCACCTTTGTCTTTCCTAATCCGACTTTGGCTGGTTTGTTAATTTTTTACAAATGTAAATAAAATGATTTCCTTTCTCATTGATCTTTGTTGAAAAAGATAAACTTAAAAAAATAAGTAAATTTTTTTTTTCTATAAAAAATGTATTTGTTCCAATTACTTAGGTTGTCTAAGGAAGGAGATCCCTCATCCTACGTCTTTTTAGTCTCCTGCTCATGTTCTGAGGTATGTCAGCTGTGGTCATGTCTGTTATAAGTCTGTTATTATGTCCGTTTAAATTTGTGCAAAATCGTTGATATAGAGTCGTTATATGTTGGTCAACTGTTGGAAATTGGAGGTCAGTATGTAGAGTTTTGTTAGTCACGTACCAAGGTGCTTTTGTTATGAGTCGCAATAATTTTGATTGGAACGTTTGAAGTTTTTGTAGGTGGGTCTTTTTAGCGATGCCGTATATTTGTGATGAGTATGTCCATATGGGCTTCAGTAAGTATGTATATGTATTCAGTTTCTGTTTTAGTTTTAGTTTTGAAGATTTGGCAAAAAGAGAGTAAAGTAGTTTGAGTCGTTTGTTAAGTGTCATGCGTTTCATTTTAACATGTGGGCCCCATGACATCCTTCTGTCGAAGGTGAGTCCAAGGTAAAGTACCGTGTCCGTTTGAGGAATTTGATTGTTGTCAATATAAACTGGAGGACAGGTGTTTTTTTCGAAGAGTAAATGTAAATTTTAAATGAAGAGTAAATTTGAAAAAAAAATTCTTTGCTGTAGGTTTTGTATTTATAGTTGAAGTAAGGTTGAATACACTGAGAAAGGACTAAAACTAAGTGGGACAACTCGGAGACAAAGGAATTCCCTAGGAAACGGGTCAACGGCCGGGGGGGGGGGGGGGGGGGGACGCTGCCAACTCCGGATATATTTCAACTTTGTTTTCTCTTTTTTTCTATTTCTTTTTTCATTACATTTTTTATTAAAATTCTTCCCGAGTTTACAATACGCTAGCTTCCATTCTAGGGAGACTTTTGTTTCCGGATCCGGCCGCAGATAAATCCTCACATTACTGTCCAATTTATTTTAAATTAGTGCTTTCTAGAATAATGAGTTTCAATGGAGGGCAAACTAGAGATATATGGGAATTCGTGAACGAATTCAACAAATTAAAATAAGGAGATTGTAAAACAATATAAATTAGTTAAACGATTAAGCTTGAACCAAGTTTAATTTGAATTATATATATATATATATATATATATATATATATATATATATATATATATATATATAAATGATTCTTCTACCTTAGAGAAGTCAGCCCTGTTGGTTGCCTGAACTTGAGGTCGAAACGTCGGCAAATGACAAAATAAATATTATCATTTATTTTTGCCTTCTTATTTGACTGATCACCCCAACTATTCTTCTCCTCATTATTCACGACAGTCAACTATTTAACCACTATTATATTTTATTTAATATGCCAATTGGTGAATCATGTTTTATCTTTTAGTTTCTTACATAAAAGCACAAAGCCCTAGATAGCCAATCAAGCTATCTCTGATAGTTATCTAGATTGTACTGACGGGACACAATAAGATCCTTTATCAACAACAGATATTGGAGGAAAATAACAGATTGCAGAAAAAGGTCCCTTTCTTTCATATCAATACTAAACAATGATTGATTTCAGCCAAATATTCATACAGACATCTTAAGAATATTAACTATTAATAACTTTGCCGTCCTCTTCCGACTTCTCCCACTCTTCCCTTTACCCCTTGATATTCTTGGGAATATAAACCCCATCCTTCTCTGGACTAATCACTCATGTAGTTAATTATCTTGATGTCATACTCTTCACTGAAGGAGACCTGGAGTGAACTCATCTAGTCAACTCACATATCCATAGTATATTATTCTGTATTTTAGATGCCATTTGTAACATTACGAATAAAAGCTTTACTTATAAAGTCTCCACTGTCTCCGATTCGTTAACTAATTAACGGCACGAAAAGAAGCTGGAAAAACAGTTACGAGGGGTGGTAAAATTAAATTCCGAATTACTCAAAAATTTTACTGTTCTGTGGATATAGTAGGAATTTTTAAAAGTTCACGGAATATCCTAAAAACATCGTTAAAATCGGACAATTAGGAGTAAAAGATATTGCTTTGTTTATAAGGTTTCGGGCTGTGTTTATTATTTAGTGTTTAGAGTGGTTGGAGGAGAAATCGAGTATTTTATTACTTGTTTGTTCTTTCTTTGTCCATTTTGTTAGTATCTCCCTCTTTTAAAATTATGCCCATATCCTAAGAATCTTATTTTATCGTCTATTGTTTTTTTTAATGTGAAATTTATTATTTTATTGTATTTGTTTAAACAATCCAATATTTCAGTTGGAGTGTTTCTTTCGATTTTTTTTTTATAAGCTTATTTATTGAAAAATATTACAATCTGTCTCAAGGACATTTATAATAATGTAGAGATGGTTGACCGTTGATATGATATGAGAAGGAGTTAGTCGAGGGTGCGGTCAAATAAATAAAAAAATTAAAATATATAAATAATTTTAATTTTTGCCGACGTTTCGACCCACTTTGCAGGTCGTCTTCAGAGCGTAAGATGTGGCACTGCGGGAGGCAGTTGAAACATTGATGGTCGATAATGTATTGTATAGAAAAAATGAAAAAATCACAAATTATGTAGAGATGGTTGACCGTTGATATGATATGAGAAGGAGTTAGTCGAGGGTGCGGTCAAATAAATAAAAAAAATAAAATATATAAATAATTTTAATTTTTGCCAACGTTTAATTTTTCAACGTTTCAGCAGTGTTTCAACTGCCTCCCGCAGTGCCACACCTTACGCCCTGAAGACGACCTGCAAAGTGGGTCGAAACGTCGGCAAAAATTAAAATTATTTATATATTTTATTTTTTTTATTTATTTGGCCTCACCCTCGACTAACTCCTTCTCATGACATTTATAATAGTGTTCACAGATCACATTCGCACTCTATGTACAGTAAATAAAATATAATATACAGAAAAATAATATATATATATATATAATAAATAAGAATAAAATAACTTAAAAATAAATAAATAAAAAGAACACATACACACCTTTATATACAATATTTACAATTTGGCGAGAGAACTCCAAACCAGACTTGTCCTTCCAACTGTGGAGGGAAAAGTATGACTCCAGGAGTTCCCTGCATTCCTCTCTCAACCGCGTCACTAAGGCTAAACCCAGTGGAGATTGAGCAATAGTGCTTTAGGCACACATACACTCATGTCGTGAGTGGAGAATCTGGCCATTGCCAGAACTCCAATATTTACAAACTATAAAAGATCGCGGGGCCACTGCCGTATCTTTCGATTATTAAGAATAAATATGTACGTATTTTTTTTTTATTAAGGTTAGTTTATTTTTTAATTATGTGTTGTTATAAATTTATTTAGATATATTCTACAAAGATTGGTGGATAATGTTGAACCCCTGGTCATCTCCCATAGCTGCTTGTAATATTGATCATTGAATTTGAAATGTCGTAAACCAACGACTTCCTGTCCTACAGTTTCCTTTAACAATACTCCACTTATCCCTGTTGAGCAAATCCGATACCTAGGACTCCATCTCGACAAACGACTAACTTGGAATCCTCATAGACTGAAACGACAAGAAACCGCTCGACGTTTCCGATTACTTCAGCACTTACTAGACAAACGCTCTAAACTTCCCATTAATTACAAAAGACTCATATACTTGACTATAATAAGACTTATTTGGACTTACGGAGTTGAGCTATGGGGCTCCACTAAACCATCGAATTCCTCTCGCATCCAATCCTTACAATTCAAAATCCTTCGTAAAATCCTCAATGCTCCTTACTTTGTCACTAATAAAATTATCCATAAAGATCTTAATGTTCCTTATGTTTCAGATCTGGCCCAATCCAGATACCTATCCTTCCATAATAAACTTCAGAATCATCCCAACCCTTTCGTTTCTAACCTTGCTTCCTCTTCAATTCCTGATAACCCTCCGAGGCGTCTGAAAAGAAGATGGCCCCGTGATCTCCTAATGTAGTCATATCATTAGAGTGCTACCATTGGGTAGTTACTCAGCAAGTGTATTCATGTCATTATATCAATTATGTCCAAATTTACTTGATGTATTTATGTAATACAGTTGTAATTGTCATAAAGAAATAAAAAAAAAAAAAAAAAAAAGAATTTGAAATAGTTAAATTTTGTACACAGCTGCACTCCCTGTAGAATTGCCTTTACCTTGGAATAATTATTTTATTTGTGTGTGTGTGTTATTATTTACAACATACAACTGCAAAAATGAGGTTTAAGATTAACTACTCAAGAACAACTACTACAGTACTACTCAAAGGATGTTCATTTGAGAGTGTCGAGGAGTTTATATACCTTGGCTCCTTAATAACTCAGGATAACGACGCAGGGAAGGTAATCCAAAGAAGTATCATTGCAGCTAACAAATATTATTTCAGGCTAGTGTGATAGATGAAAAGTAAATTATTGTCTTATTGTTATATAAATTATTCCATTATTGACCAATATTTTAATTATTAGCTATTTTATTACAATATTCGACCATCAATAGCGTCATTTTCAGGTCTTATTGAGTCCTCCATTAGAAATTCATTACTAATGTCGTATTAATTTTTTCAGTGAAAGATTAAATTGTCCTTCTATTTAAGAGTTTTCCCTAAGTCAGTACTGGAGTGACTGAACAAATTAATACATTAATAATAAATATCTAATGGAGGACTCAATAAGACTTGAAAATTAGCCCTAGTGATGGTCGAAACGTCGTAATAAAATAGCTAATAATTAAATTGTTGGTGAATAATGGCCTAATTTATATAACAGCAAAACCTCAAGACACCAATTTCAGGGATAATGAATAGAATAAATTATTGTGTTGGCGAATACTTTGGGACAGGAAATGCATGTGTCGCTGAGAACTCGTTGAAAAGAAAATTTCTAAATCGCAGTTGTATCAAACTGTCGTCACCAAGGCAAAAGTGAAAAATCACTTCACCAAATGGACTTTAGAAGTCTTTCATATTCATATTATTTTTTTCCTTTCTGTGCCTCTGAAGTAATTTATAAGAAGGTCGATATTTTATTAAAATGTGGATAATTCGTTGCGAGAGAAGGAAAAAAACAACAGCATATTAATGGAAAATATTATTTAACGTCGGAGACTTTAAAACTTTAAAATTCAAGATGCATTCGAAGGAAAGATGATGAACCGGAATTTCTCATTCAGCACAAATAGCCTATTCCTTGGGGAGAGGAGGGGGGGATGGCTTCTTGAATTAAATATTACCATTTTGCATTAAAATGTAAAAATATTATTAACATTTTTTTAAATATATTACGCTCTCTTATTTATCCTAGAAGAAAAATCTATCCACTAATAAATCCGTCCAAAATTTTTCAAAATAGCTTATGCTGTAGATATAAATAGCCAATAGAATTACGCCTACAATACCGATCAATTTTAACTCTGGCATTAATCTCTCACTCTCTCTCCTGGCCTAGGGAAAAAAAAACATTTATTGCCTAAAAGGAATAAAAAACGCATTGTAACCAATAAAAAAATATACTAAACTATTTATATAATTTCTTCCCTCTCTTCCCTCCCCTCACAAAATAAAAATCTATTAACATTTGTTATTGTTTCTGAACAGTATTTAATAAAGCCTTGTTTAAACGAATTATTTCATTTTAAATATATATTTTAAGACAATTGAAATTAACAACAATTGAATACTTCTTGCTGAAAAATATTTGAAAATAACTTAAAAGAAAAAAAAAGGCTTGTTTTTTCCAAACTAAACATCCATCGGTCCATCCATTGTTTATTTAATAAAACTTGCTTGTTTACCCTTCCTCAACAAGACCCTTTGGTCTTTAGGTAGAATTTATCGCTATAGATAATTATATTAAAAATTAACCAATTGACACCGCCGACCTAAAAAAATGTTTAAACTCAATTTTTAAAGGAAGGAGTTCCAATGTAAACGACCAATTTACGATACTTAAAAGGACCTGCTGATTTGTTTTATTTTTATTTTTTTCATGTCGCTGTACAGTCTATATTTACATCGATAAATAATGTTGAAATTTACAAAAACTCAATTAAAAGTTTTAAATAATTAAAATAAATTAAAATTGTGGATTTAAAATAGCGCTTATAAAAATATAGCTTAAGATAAACTATTTTTAAAATTCTACTAAATACTGATCGCTAGCTTAATACATGTGCTGGTAGACGGTGCTAAGACTATCGGTGTGTTCCTGGCTTGAAGCATCGAAGCTCTATTTTAAAACATTGGAGAGGATCTCATTGTTAACTTATAAAAAACCCAGATCGAAACATCGAATAAACACAGAGGCAATGGACATTTAGTAGTTTATTGAATAATAATTAAGTGACCTTATTCCCAATTAAATAATTATGTTAAAATATAATACTCAAAGGTTGATTGAAGAAATTTTGTAAAAATATAGAATTAAGGAACAAATAACTGTTTGCTAGAATTATGACTGACTTATTTGTTGGTTGCAATTTGTGTTTCTTGTTACTATTTCAATCAAAAATTAACTTATGACCAAGAGAAGCTCCACAGAAGACAAAGTAATATAAAGAAGTTGAAATTAATAAAAAAAAGTTTAATATAGTAAATAAAAAGACCATACATGATCCACTGCCCAAAGTAGCAACCACAGCGTTTCTGAACCTCACAGATACACATATACATAAAAAAAAAAAAATGTAGCTTAATATATATGCTGGTGGACGGTGCTGAGGCTGTCGGTGTGTCCCTGCCCTCAGGTATCGAGGCTCTATTTTAAAACTTTGAAGAGGATCCCATTGTTAACATATAAAAAATCGAGATCGTTATATATACAAAAAAGCAACTACATTTAGTAGTTTATTTAATAATTATTAAGTGACCTTAATCCCAATCAAATAATTATGTGAATATATATATATATACACGCTGACAGGCAAACAATTCCACCCACTTGATTTTTTCATGTTTTCATCTAAAAATATTTCTGCTTTGGATTGGTCTATTGTTTTTAATGAATAAATAGGTAATATTTTTGTTTGTTTTCAATTAGGAATGTTAATATAGAGGAAAAATAACCCTTAATCCTTAATTCAATGAAATGATTCTAGATTCCAATGTTTACTTTCTATGGTATCAAAATGTTTATTCAGTATCATTAGTTCAGTGCCGTTTCTTGCAGCACATTCCTTAGTCTCCGGCTTTTAATTTTTTCAATATTAAGTTTAAAAATACCTCTTAGTGCTGAGGATGTTGCGCGTGGTGTGGCAGTTATTGATAATGGACGTTCCATTAGATATGCAGCTAATGCCATCGGAGTTCCATATGAAACTTAACGAGACGCCGTCAGGCCGTTTTCGGGGAACTGGTTCTTACAATAGAAGGCCCGGTTCTGGACGGCCTAGGGTAACAGAACCACGGGATGTCCGGTTTTTGACTTTGAGAATTTTACGAAACCGGCACCTTACCGTTGTTCAAGCGATTCATCACCTTCATTAGAAGTTAGAGGTGAGCAAATTGCCGCCCGCATAGTGGAGAACAATATTGAGGTTTTAGCCTGGCCAGCACGTTATCCAGATTTGAACCAAATTGAGCATCTATGGGATAACCTCGGAAGATGAATAAGAGCGCGTGCAACACTTCCTGATACACTGCAGGACCTTGTAAGGGATCTTCGGGAGGAATGGGCTATCCTCCAGCAAACGAACATTTCCCGACTGGTGGAAAGTATGCCGTGGCGTCTTCAAGAAGTAGTGAAGGCAAGAGGAGGAAACACGCACTACTAAACGATGATGTAATTAATGTCTTTTAGAATAATAATGGTTCGTTTTTCAATTTTTTTTTTCTCTAATCTTTCTTACCCAATCACATTTTGGTTATTAAAGGTAAAAAAGATTATAAATACTAAGTATTATCTACAAATATCATGTATTATATACAAATAAAACTTGTTTTACAAGTGGCAGAAATGTTTTTAGATGAAAACATGAAAAAACCAAGTGGGTTGAATTTTTTGCCTGTCAGTGTAAATATGAGATCCTATGAAGAAGACAAGTCCGCATTTGGAACAAACGCATGTTTCGCCGAGGAGTTGTTGAAAAGAAAACTTATAAATTGCAGTTGTATCAAAATGTCGTCAGCAGTGATAATGGCTAATGCCAAATATGAAACTCACTCAGTCAAATGGATTTTTGAGAAGTCATCCATATTTATATTTTTTTTTCGTTCTATGCCTTTTAAGAAGTCTATAATAAGGTCGATATCTTATTAAAATGTGGATAATAAGTTGCGACAGAAAGAAAAAAAAATAATGGAAAATGTTATTCAACGTCGGGGACCGCTACTTTAAAATTCAAGATGCATTCCAGAAAAATATGATGGACTGGAATTTCTCATTCAACACAAATAACCTATTCCTTGTGGAAGGGCTTCTTGAATTAAATATTACCATTTTAGATTATAATTTAAAAATATTATTAACTTTTTTTTCCATGTTGCTAAATTAGCCCGAGTCAGATATCTACCCTTTCATTATAAAATCCAGTCCCATCCGAATTAAGTTGGTTCCAGCCTTCCTGGAACGCATTCCTCGGTTCACGGCGATTCTCTTAGGCCTGTGAAAAGAAAGTGGCCTCGTGATCTTTTAACCTAGAATTATTTAAGCAGTGCTACCACTGGGTAGTATCTCCAGAAGTTTGGTCATGTTATGATTTCTAATTTTTGCATATTTACTGGTTGTATTCATTTAATTTAGTTGCAAATTTCAATAAATAAATAAAAATAAAATAACATTATTTTTTAATCTATTACCCCTCTTATTTATCGTAGAAGAAATCGTAGGCTTTCGGGCTAAAGCTCCCCTAAAATGGTATAATATATCCATGTTTTATGGAAAAAAATATTAAAACATTATCTCTTAAAGTATTATTGTTTGCGCAATTACATTTTAAAATACTTAAGGAACCACTTAAACACCATTTCATATAGATAGCTAGTTTCTTTCATTTTTTCCAAAGTAAATATCGTCATTTTTATGAAAAAAAAAAACTTTCGGGCTGAAGCCCTGCCTCAAAATTAAATCCTAGATCCGCTAGTGCCGAGTTAGATAGCTCAAAAACAAAAATATATACATATAAGTCTGAAGTGCGTCGCGAAATAGTTGGAAGTAACAAACCAACGCACAGTGCGACGGTTGAGAGAAAACTCGCGAAATTGGTTAAATACATTATTTTTTTTAAATTTAATTATTTATAAAAACAGTGAACAATATATATTCTGCCAGATGGTAATTTCATTGGTAACGGCGCGTTAAATTGATACTACGTACACACTTTTTTTTCATTCATTTTAATTTTCCACCTTGTGGCCCAATCAGCGACTTCGTTCAAATGGTTTTGAAGAGTAGTGGATGCTCGAATTATAAGATAGCATACATTTTGTTAATAGGTCATTTACTAGATAATATTTGTGGATATATAAAAATTGGACTTTTAACCAAGCTCTCCAGTAAATATAACTTTTAACTCTGGCAACAATCCTACACCCTCTCCCCTGGCTCTAGGAAGAAACCCTTATAGCCTAAAAGGCAAGGAAGTTTAGGAAAAATATCTGCATTTACTTATTTTTTTATGCTCTTATTGTGAATTCGGGTCAGGTAGTTACTTTTATTTTAGGTAACTTGCAATTAAATTAATTCTCTTTCCACACGAGACAGTTAAAGAACCGCCTACGAACCGTAGAACTGGCGCCCAAGTTGAATTACCCCGAGATAATCTAATTTACAAGGGCGCGAGGAGACGGCTGGAGAACACATGCCGGTGTAATATTCTTAATTGGATGCTTACCTGGAGCACACCTGTCTCAGGTGTCTCGCATCCTGGAGGATCAGCAACCCTTTCTTAGCGCTCCTCAACCGAATTAATTATCAATTACCATACATGGCATTTAAAAATTAATATTAATATAGTTTACTGATAATAATTAGTAAGATATAAATCATAAAATAAACCAATGCAATGCTAGTAAAGTATTTTTTGTTTGATTTTATTTTATTCAAGTTTATTGCATAAAACTACAATCAATACACAAATACAACTAGCAAATATGCACAAATTATAAATAATGACATGTACAGGCTTGAAGAGATAATACCCAGTGGTAACTACTAAATAATTCCAAGTAAGAAGATCACGAGGCCATCTCTTTTTCAGTGGTCTAGGAGGATTATCAGAGATCGAGGAAGAAGCAAGGGTGGAAACAAGGGGATTTGGATGGGACTGGAGTTTATCATGAAAGGATAGATATCTGGTTCGGGGTAGATCAGCGACATATGGTACATTAAAGTCTTTATGAATGGTTTTATTTATGAAAAAGTATGGAGCATTAAGGATTTTATGGAGAATTTTGGATTGAAAGGATTGGATGCGAGAGGAATACGATGGTTTGGTGGAGCCCCAAAGCTCAACTCCGTATGTCCATATAAGTTTTATTATAGTTATGTAGATAAGTCTTTGTAATTAATTGAAAGTTTAGAGCGTTTGTCTAGTAAGTGTAGGAGCAGTCAGAAACAAATGTTAAATTCGATATGATATTACGTTATGACGTTTCCGTCTACTTCTGAATTTGTTAGAAAAACGCTCTAAAGTTCCAATTATTTACAAAACACTCATATACATAATTACAATAAGAAATATATGAAATAACGGATTTGAGCTATGGGCCTCCACTAAACCAAATTCCTCTTGTATACAATCTTTACAATACAAAATCCTTAATGCTCCCTATTTTGTTACAAATAAAACCATCCATAATGACCTCAATGTTTCTTTTGTTTCTGATCTGGTCCAATCCAGACACCTATCCTTCCATAATAAACTTCAGAATCATCCCAACCATCTCGTTTCTAACCTTGCTTCCTCTTCAATTCCTGATAACCCTCCAACGTGTCTGAAAAGAAGACGACTCCGTGATCTCCCAATTAGAGTGCTACTATTGGGTAGTTAGTCAGCAAATGTTTTCATGCCATTATATCCATATGTTCAAATTTACTAGATGTATTTATTTAATACAGTTGTAAATATCATTAAGAAATAATAAAAAAATAATAATAATTTTCATGGCAGACTGAGTCTAAATTCAAATCCACTTACTCAAGCTGTATTTACTGTCACAAATCCGTAACATCCACCAAGAAAACTGACGAGGCGATTGTTAAAAAATGTTTAAGACTTTTGCGGAACTTCAAGATATAAGTATAGAATAACCAAATTTTATAGTATTTTATTTTCATGAAAAGACAACTTTTGAATACTGTTAGAAAGCTAACTTCACTGAAAAAAATTGTTTTTGTTCGACCCAAATGTGTATGCATTGAAGGGTATAGCGCGATATACCCACATGAGCTATTTGACTATGATGGAATTCAGGTTTAGAAAAATAAAGCTTTGACTATCGTCCGAAAGGCTTTATTTACAAATATAAAAACATATACTTGTTGACACAGAGAGGATTTAAAATACTTTTTTTGGGGGCCTTAACAATCCAATGAAATCATTAAAATCACATAGAAGGTCACTACGGATTTATGAGGTCCTCTTCACTAAATCAATTTATGGCTGATAAATATTCAGGAAGCAGTCATTATAAAAATTTAATTGGTGCCGACGTTTCAACCCAAACATGTGGATCATCAAGGGAACCTCCTCTGATTATGTTTACCTACCTTTTTCTATCTTAAAAATACATCTGGAAAATCCTCCCTTTTAATTATCTACTAAAGTGTCAGTACTTGAATATCTTCAGTGCTCGAAACATGGTTAGTAAGATAAAATTAGTAAGATTTTTTTTTTTTTATAAAGTGACTATATACATTATCTTAATTTTGTATAACTTTTTAAATATTTTATTTGTCTATTTCATGTACCATCAATCACTATTTTTTTAATTAGTAACCATTATCTGTCATATAATATTATATCTCTGATTGTATTGAATAAATTTTCAGCTCTGATGATTACCCACACATTTGGGTTGAAACGTCGGTACCAATAAAATCTTTATCTTGACTGAGTCCTGAATATATATCACCCATGATGTGTAGAAGGAATAACAACCTTCAATAATTCATTAAATTAAATTATTGATCAAAAATATTTACCAATTTTACAATGTACTGAAAGAAAAATATATAAGATAAAGTCTTAAATATATTTATTGAATAAAACACAAATTACGTTGACAAAATTAGGAACATGAACATAAAATTCTGTAAATCATTAATTATGAACACAAAAATCACTGAATATTAGGCACAATTATAATAGAATAAATTGTATACACAAATTAATAAACATCGGCATCTAAGGGCTTCCAATATCCCATCGATACTCACGTTGTTTCAACTAAATAACAAGATTGGCAGTTTCTGAAAAACGCAGTTTCTGAAAAACTTCAAATATGTCCCGGACAGGTGTCAGTCTATTATTTTAATTTGCTTAAGTGTTATCAAAGTAAAAATCAGAGTGGAAAGAAATATATCGATTCTAAACTTAGGACCAATTAAGTCACTTGAGTCCCACAAATTATTCAGATTTCTTTTTCGCATTATAATGGATTCCTACACTATATAACTGTCCAATAAAGGCTTTGATTTCAATTATATCAGTTTCCACTTCATCTCTTTCCAGTGAAAAATTTCAAAAAACGCCCTAAATCTTCAAGTTTTGAAAATTGGATGCAACACAAGTAACCCCAATACTGAATTCTAAGACTCCAAAAAGCAGGAGAAAACGTGGAAAAAGGGACCTCCACGCCCAAATGGTATAAATATACTGCTCAACCGATTTCTCAGATCAAGTGCGACCTTCGGAGTATTAAGAAACTTGTCAAAGAAATTCATATTTTGCCAGTTTATGACTATGCTTCTTTTGTTGCTACTTTTGAAATTGAATTCTAAACGCAAATAGCTTCTATGACATTTATAATGGTTATATTAAATTTTAACATTCTATGTTTAAGGACACATAAATTTCATAATGGTTATTTTAACTTCGTCTTTAAAAATTTATGTGGAATCCGTATACTAGACTTAAAATACAGGAACTTAACCGACGTTATGGCCAGCTATATAGACCACTAAATAGAAAATCTAAACTTTCTACTGAAAACATACTACTGATCTACAAGACAATATTAAAACCCATCTGGACCTACTAAATAGAACTGTGGGGGACAACCAAATTTTCTAACATCAAACGCATTCAATCCTTCCAGTCCAAAGTCCTCCGTACAATAGTCGATGCTCCCTTCTATGTGGCCAATAAAACCCTGCATAATGACCTTAATATTACATATAATCTTGATCTTATCCCAGACAACCTTTCCAAATTTCACCATCTAGCACCACTAATCCCTTCAATCCTCCTCGCAGGTTAAAACGGCCGTGACCTTTTGTAATATGTATATAATGGAGTTCTGGCAATGGCCAGCTTCTCCAATCAAGTCATGAGTATCTGTGGTTGAAGCGCCCTTACTCAGCCTCCGCTGGCATTTAATACCAGTGAAGTGGTTGAGGCAGAAGCCTCGCTTTCCCCTCCACAAGTCGGTGGACAAGTCTGGTTCGGAGTTGCCCTGGCCGGTTATAAATAGTGTATATAGGTATGGCTGCTTCTAAAATGTTTATATTTATATTTGTTTAAGGACTTGGACTTGGACTACTCTACATGGACATACCACATAAAACAAAAAAGAAAAGAACTTAATCAGCGATACAGACTTCTTTCTAGGCTACTTGACAGACGTTCTAAATTATCTGTGACTAAGAAACTCACTATTTACAAAGTCCTCATTAAACCACTTTGGACATATGGGATCGAACTATGGGGAACAGCAAAGAAATCAAATATAAAAATCATTCAGTCATTCCAGTCAAAAGTCCTTCGGAAAATTGTAAACGCACCCTTTTATGCTTCAAACCTCACGTTACACACTGACCTTAACACTCCTTTCATCACGGCAACTGCCACTGACCGCTTTAATAATTTTCATGACAGACTGACTCTAAATTCCAATCCACTTACTCAAGCTCTATCTACTGCCACAAATCCATATAATCAGCCCAGAAGACTGCTGAGGCGCTGGCCAAGAGACTTATTGCATTAAGCTATTTGCTGCATTATCTTTTCTTTTTTTGTGTGTTATTCTCTTAATATTTATGTGTTATTTTACTACTGTTCTTTTTTTTTTTTTTTTTTTTTTTTTTTGTTATTACTATTATTTTTTTTCTTATGCTATCATTTCTTGTCCTTGATATCATATTCGCTGAATACCAATGTAGATGGCAAATTTATTGTGAGCCAGAAATATGTATATCTAATAAATAAAATTTGTTTAATAATATTTTCATTCTATTTAATTATTGCTAATATTATTATTTTTATACCACAATATGATATTTTATTTTTTTCTTATTTCGCTGTATGTTGTTTTGTAATTACCTTATTTATTTTTGATTATGTAAATATGGTGTAAATGTGCTCTCTGAACTCTATTATAAGTGTCATTAATTGAGAATTCATCAATAAACAAATAATGCAATTACGCACATAATTTAATATTTTTATATACTTACAAAATAAGTTAAAAAACATAGCGAGTTATTCTCCGAAATAATTCTTCACAGTATAATGTAGGAGAAGACAATTGTGAATGCTACAGGGGTATAGGGTTCCTAAAATACAATCTTGAATATGCATGTGTCCCAGATAATGGTTTCAAATTTCCATATAACAACACTATCGTCATTAAGAAGATCCTGCGAAGCAATTAGGGTGAAGATGTGAACGTACCTGAAATATTGTAAAGCCACGTTAAAAAGAGTATCGACTTTCTTGTAAGTCCTTTTTATCACTTCACATTAATATTGTACTCTGGTGCTCTTAAGGTATTAACATCGATGTAAGTAGTAAGTGTATTTTTACTTTTATTTTTCTATAAATTGAATATATTGCTACGTTTCTGACTATCCACTTATCTAAAGCCAGTGGGGGTATCGAGAAACATCATTAATTAGTATTTTCTATTTCTTCTATATTTCTATTTCTATCGATTCCAGGAGAGAACCGATACATTTAAAAATGAACATACTATTTATTTTAAAGGTTTTTTTTTTAAATTTATTTATTGAGAATTACAACAATCTTTAACTTAGAAATGAGTTATAACGAGGTAGGATAACATTCACACTATATGTACAAAAAATATAAAATAAATAGAAGCAAAATAACAATAAATAATAATCAAAAAGTATATAAATTAAATAAAATAAAATCTCTTAAAAATAAGAAAATTAAAACTAAGCAAAAAACACATGCATACCTATATACATTTACAATCACTCGAGGGAACTCCAGGAGAACCCTGCGCTACTCTCTCAACCGCATCACTGGTACTGGTACCAGCGGAGATTGATCGAGAGCACTTCAGCCACAATCAGTCATGTCTTGGATGGAGAAACTGGCCATTGCCAGAACTCCAATATATACAATCCACAAAAGGTCGCGAGGTTACTGCCGTTTCAACCTTCTTGGAGGATTATAGGTATGAGTGGAACTAGATAGGGAGTGTGCAAGAGATTCGGATGATACGTAAGGTTCTGGTGAAATTTAGAGAATTTTTCTGGGATAAGGTCCAGGACAAATGGGATGTTGAGGTCATTATGTAGGGTTTTGTTGGTTACAAAGAAAGGATCATCGAATATTATTCGAAGGACTTTTGATTGGAAGGATAGGATGCGCCTGATGCTAGAAAATTTTGCTATTCCCTACATTTCTAGTCTGTAAGATCAAATACCTTTCAGTATTGTCTTGTAGATCAGTAACTTGTTTTCAATGGAGAGTTTAGATTTTCTGTTTAGTAGTCTGTATAGTTGGCTATATCGTCGGTTTAGTTCCTGTCTTTTAAGTCTAGTATGAGGGTTCCAGGTTAGTCGTCTTTCTTAGAGAAAGCCAAGATACCGGACTGTATCTGAGAAAGGAAGCTGGATGGTGTTAAAATAAACTGGTGGACAGGATTTACGACAAAGGGTGAAGGTAATGTGTTTACATTTAGATTCGTTTACCTTGATGCGCCAAAAACTTTTTTAAAGGTATTTATTTGGTAAATAATACAATTTGCCACACTTAATAGCACTGAGTACTACAGCCGAGCGAGGCTCATTTATACCGTACGTAATATAATATAATGCAAAATAAATAAAATAAAATGAATGAAAATATAAATCTGTATAACAAGGTTAAAACTATAATAAAATCAAGGAAATGTAACTTGAAGATAAAATTAAATAAAATACAGAAATTCGTTGCAAAAATATATAAGTAATAGAAATATATAGATAAATAAAAAAAAATAGATTAAAACATTCATACTTATTTACAGTCAGCCGAAGGAGCTACAAGTCGGGCTCTTTCCCCCAAGTGTGAAGAACAAGGCGAGAATCTAAAAAATCTAGAGTTTATCTCTCAGCCGCATCACCGGCATTAGAGTCCAATGGAAACTAAGAAAGGGTACTGGAGCCACAGTCGTTCACGACATGAGTGGAGAAGCCGGTCATTGCCAGAACTCCAATGACGTCTTTACAAAAGATCTCGAGGCCACTGCCGCTTCAACCTTCCAGGAAGATTTTAGGGATGCCTGGAACTGGTTAAGGATTGCGCTAACAGGATGGTGGATTAGGTTCAGGTGAAAATTTGAGGATGGAGATGGAATAACGTCAAGGACATAAGGGATGTAAAGGTCGTGACGTATGGTTTTGTTAGTAACATAATAAGGAGCATTGACTATCATACGGAGGACTTTAGACTGGAAGGATTGGATGCGTTTGATGTTCGAAAATTTAGTTGTCCCCCACAGTTCAAGTCCGTAGGTCCAATGGGTTTGAGTATGGTCTTGTATATCAATAGTTTATTCTCAATTGAGATACTGGATTTTCTGTTAAGTTGTCTGTGTAACTTCAGTTCTTGTCTTTTGAGTCTGGTATTTGGGTTCCATCCTAGTATTATGTCTAAAATGGTACACGATTACTGTAGAATTTGATGTCATGAACTATCATTGATTAAATGTAAGTATTTGTTTTTATCATATAAAGCTTTTCTATCATTAAAACGTCATGAGTTTGTTTACAAGCTTTAGTTGCAACGCCGATCTGACTTTGTATCAAGCAATAATAAGTATATTATTTTTTTTTAAAAATTAGAAATAATATTTAATTTGTTTATTGTTCGTTTTATGTATGTATATTAGATAAAATAAATTTTCTTTAATATGCACTGTTTATTGAAAATAGGGAGTGATGATCCTGAGGTGGATAGAATCTCAAGCAGCTTCGATATCGAAAAACCAGACGTAACAGCAGTTGGGAATGACTATTGGAATACTGTTTGGGGAGGAATGATATTGGATTCAAAACACACTCAGACTTATTTATTGTGGTCTCGTTTGTAACTATTGTCTCAGTTTGTATTTTGTTGTTGTTGAAAAAAAACTTTTTTTTTAAATTATTTTAATGGAATTTACAACTGTATTACATAGAAAATACAATAAGTAAATGTGAAATTGGTAACATGACATGTACAACATGAAGAGAAACTACCCATTGGTAGAACTCAAATTAAAGTTCTATATTAGAAGATCTCGAGGCCATCTTCTTTTCAGACGCCTCGGAGGGTTATCAGGGATCGGGGAGGAAGCAAGGTTTGAAACGAGAGGATTCGGATGGTTCTGCAGTTTTTTATGGAAGGACAGGTGTCTGGATTGGGCCAAATCGGAAACATATGGAACATTAAGGTCTTTATGGATGATTTCATTTGTGACAAAGTAAGGAGCGTTGAGGATTTTACGAAGGATTTTGGATTGTAAGCATTGGATACGAGAGGAATTCGATGGTTTAGTGGAGCCCCAAAGCTCAATTCCGTAAATCCAAATAGGTCTTATTATTGTCATATATACGAGTCGTTTATAATTGATTGAAATCTTAGATCGTTTGTCTAGTAAGTGCTGCAGTATTCGAAAACGTCGGGCGGTTTCTAGTCGTTTCAGTCTGGTATGGGGGTTCCAGGTGAGTCGTTTGTCAAGGTGGAGTCCTAAGTATCGGATTTGTTCGACAGGGGTAAGAGAGATATTGTTGAAGGATACTGTAGGACAGAAAGTCATAGGTTTACGACGAAGAGTGAAGGTTATTTGGTGGGATTTATTGGAATTTATTTTAATCCTCCAGTTTTGACACCATTTTTCAAGACTTGTGATGTGTGATTGAAGAGTTTGGGATGCAATAGATGGATCGTTATTAACTGATAGGATACACGTGTCATCGGCATAGGAGGTGATGACAGTGTTGGATTGGGTTGGGATGTCAGCTGTATAAACTGTGTAAAGGATAGGACCTAGGATACTACCTCGAGGAACACCGGCAGACTGCGTAAAAAGAGATGAATAAGCATTGTTATGATTGACTTTGAAGTATCTGTCAGTAAGGTAGAAACGGATAATGAGGAAGTATGAAGGTGGTAGGAATTCACGGAGTTTGTACATCAGTCTCGGATGCCAGACTCTATCAAACGCCTGTTCAACGTCGAGAAAGACTCCCGTGCAGTACATTCCGCGCTCCAATGCAGACGAGACTACATCTACCACACGATGGCATTACTGAATAGTGGAGTGGGATGTGCGGAATCCAAATTGGTGATCTGGGATAATGTTGAATAAAAACAAAAACAATTATTGTGGATTTAGTTTATTTGACATCTGATCGAGTTTCCCGGGATCGATTTACGAAATCCGTCAATTCTTATCTATTACAAACTTTTTAATTATCCGTTCCTACCTCTCAGATAGATAATTTAAGATGAACCTCAATGATATTCATCGCGTAGGAAGTATAATTTTAAAAGGGAATATACTGTGATTGTTTAAGTATTTATAATTTTTTTTGTCTATAAAAATGTATTTGCGCCTGCCAACTTATTGTTGACAATCAGCAAATGTGATAGCGATACAGGGAATAATGACATGACAGGCATGGGAAGGAAAGTACTCAGCAGTACCTCTTCCCTAACTTGTTCCAATTACTTAGGTTGTCTAAGGAAGGAGATCTCTCATCCAACGCCTTTTTAGTCTCCTGCTCATGTTCTGAGGTATGTCAGCTGTGGCCATGTCTCTTATAAGTCTGTTATTATGTCCGTTTAAAATCGTTGATAAAGGGTCGTTATATGTTGGTCCACTGTTGGAAGGTTGAAGTCAGTATGTAGTGTTTTGTTAGTCACGTGCCAAAGTGCTTTTGTTATGAGTCGCAATAATTTTGATTGCAAAGGTCAGTAAAGCACATTATTCAAGACTGCCCTACATTTGAACATACAAGGAAAAAGTTAGACATGGCACAGAGTTTAAAAGAAAACCTAAAATAAATACACTGAAAGTGCAGTTAAAAAACTTTAAGATTTTCGAAAATGAAAAACTCTACAACAGAGTGTAATTCAAACAGTTTTAAATATCATCAATAAAAAAAAATAAAAAAAGATCTTTTTAGCGATACCTTATATATATGATGAGTACATACATAAGGGTTTAAGTGAGTATGTATATGTATCCAGTTTCTGTTTTAGTTTTAGTCTTGAAGATTTGAAGCAAAAACAGGGTAAAATAGTTTGAGTCGTTTGTTAAGTGTCTTACATGAGGGCCCCATGTCATCCTTCTGTCGAACTTGAGTCCTCAAAAGGGTAAAGTACCTTGCCCGTTTGAGGAATTTGATTGTTGTAAATATAAAAGAAAGTATTTATAAATAAATCGCTTATATAATCTAATATGAATTATTGAAAAAAATTATATTCATTTTTTATTTAAGGGCGAGGGAGGAGGAAATTGAGCCCGAAACCACCCTACCACAGATCCTCCAGTGAGCCATATTGTCCTACAGTTTACAAGATATCTATGGCTTTAATCCAGCTGCCCTATTCTAGGAACTACTATCTTATAAATCTGTACTAGATACCAGGAGAGGAAACTAGGGCAGAACCGAATAATTTAATGCCTAAGAACTTCTCCTTATCTCTCCGATCCAAGTACATGAAGTACGGCTAAGAATAAATAAATATGCCGAGAACTAAAATAAAGCGGACAAAAGATGGCGCTTGCAAGTCACAAAATCCGATTGGAGCAGAGCGTTTAGCATTTCCTCTTCTTAATGAGCCCTGCCCCATCTCCTCTGATAAAGCAATTACCATTCGTCCATTTCCATTTTGCTCCGATATTTCAAATGCCACTTTATTTTTTCTTCTTTCGCATTTTCTAAATATATTTTGATTTTCTAAAATAATCGTTCACTATTTTATTCTAATCGAAAAGAGACCAGAATCAACTGATTTTATTTTTTTTAAATTTTTCTGCAAAGTGGATATTTTCAAAAAAGACCTCAAAAAATATTTTTAACGAGACCTAAGAAATGATGACAAGTCAGGCATATAAGACAGTACTTCGTAGTCCTGGCCTCTTCCCTGGCTTAACTCAATTACTTTTATTGTTTAAGAAAGATCTACACAGATTTTTTGGAAATATGTGCTGCGAATAAAGAATCCCTCATTTATTTTAAATATTGGATTCCCAGTTTATATAATACATTATCTTAAAATAATATTCGATAGAAAAATGATTTGAGGCCCTAACGACAAAATAAAAATAAATATTTTAAACTATTGACTGAAAATACTGTACCACTTTTTTTCCAAATCAAAACTATAAACGCTGCAAATTATTTCACAATGGTTTATTGTTTCCCATCAATTATACATCTAAAGTAATATTATCTTCCTAGTAGAGAAAAAAAGCAACTTCCTTGTTAAAAATAAATAAATAAAAAGTGATTCCAATTATTTGCCTAAACATTGTTTTTTCTTGATTAGTAATTTGCTAAAAAAAAATTGCATTACTTTAGTAACACATTCAAAAATCAAAATCCAAAACAAAGGTTTTTGCAGTAGAACATAAAAAACATCTACAGATTATATCTTTGCTCCTAATTGTCCGATTTTTTTTTTCAGGAAATTTCATAAACTTAAAGAAAAAAAAACGCTGCAAATTATTCCAAAATGGTTTATTATTTCCAATCAATTATACATCTCAAGTAACCATTACCTTCTAGTTACAAAGAAAAATAAATAAAAGGTGACTCTAATTATTGGACTAAACTTAGTTTTCTTTAATCATTAGTAATATGCTAAAAAAAATAGCATTAGTTCAGTAACACATTCAAAATTTGAAAACCAAACAAAGGATATAACATTTGGAGTAGAACATATTAAAAAAAAAACTGGAGACCATATCTTTGCTCCTAATTGTCCGATTTTAACGTTTTTGTTTTTAGGAAATTTCGTAAACTTTTAAAAAACCATTACAATATCGACAAAAAGTATAAACTTTTTGAGTTATTCGGAATTTAATTTTACCATCCCTCGTAACTTTTTTTCCAGCTTCTTTTCGTTGAAGTATGTTATATAGATAAATTTAAAGGGCGTCGAGAAAATTACTTTAGCGAAGTTTCATTGAAATCGGTACATTCGTTTAGGCGCTACAGTCTATAGCAACGCAGGTTTTTCGGCCGCCATTTTGAAAGTAAAAGGCGGATAGTAATGTCGATGAAGGAGGATCATCCTCGGGTGACCTCTGATTTTATATCAAAATTTGAAAAAAAATCGGTCCAGTAGTTTCGGAGAAAATGCGCGGACGGCGGACGCGGACGGACAAAAAATTTTTATTCGTTTTTCGAATTCTACGCATCCTGAAACGTGAAACCTCAAATTTTGAGAGGGGGTTAAGTTTTTGAATTTTTTGGTCGATCACAATGATTGATTATTGAAAACAATAAACCAACATGTATACTTTTTGAGTTATTCGGAATCTAATATTACTATCCCTTGTAACTTTTTCCAGCTTCTTATCGTTGAAGTATGTTATATAGAAAATTTAAAAGGCATTAAGAAAAAGCCTTTTGCCAAGTTTCATTGAAATCGGTACATTTGTTTGTCTGCCTACAGTCTACAGCAGAGCAGGTTTTCGGCCGCCATTTTAAAAGGAAAAGGCGGATAGTAATGTCGATGAATAAATAATCATTCTCGGGTGACCTTTGACTTTAAATACAAATTTGAAAAAAAAAAAAACGGGGCAGTGGTTTCGGAGAAAATGCTCCGACGGCGGACAGCTGTTATTCCTTTTTCGAATTCTACCTATCCAGCAATGTAAAACCTCAAATTTTGAGAGAGGGTGAAGTTTTTGAATTTTAGTTCGATCACAAAGATTCATTATTGAAAAAGGTAATAAAACAAAATAAAAAATTATGTTGAAAAATGAGCAATTTAAAAAAAAAAGATGAAAATCATAAATTTGTAAACTACAATATTATACATTGAAAAATAAAAACATTTTATTAAAATTTACATCAGATATAAATAAACAGTAAAAAGTAGTGAAGTAAAAAATTGAGATGAGAGATAAGGAAAATAAAGCCCACCAGATGTGAGAAAGGCAGTTAACGACTGGATGACTAACTTTATCATAGAGCAGCCACTGCCACCTATATAGTGGGGCTATAATAAAATATTTAGGGGGCATTGATAACACATTGCATTTTACGGCAAGGCTCCTGTGGGATCGCCTTGATAGGTCTTTTATACCAGAGGATATTGGCATCGTATCGCCATGGCCACTTTTCTGCATTCCCTTGTCGTCCATTTAGTTTTGTCAAGACCAAATTACCTTCCGGAGTAATCTAATATAAAAGAAAAAGAGAAAAATATATAATATATATATATATATACTGCAAAACTTCCTTTATAGATAGATGTCCGTTTTAGTAAAATTGAAATTAAAAAATCTGCTGCACACATCACACGACTTCCACTTACCACCTTCTTCCTAGCAGAAATAAGTATATTTAGACAAAGAGGAAGTGAAAGAAAAATTATAAACGCCATATTTATTATTTCATTATTGGTATGTTTAATTACCCTCATATATACAAATTTTAATTTTTATATCGCTGTAATTTATACAATTAAATTTCAAATAATACCAAGGAAAGCATTTGTGAAATCTGCATATGTATATGCACATAATATTGACATTCTATCAATTACTCTAAGCTTTCAATCAATTACAAACGACTCATATAAATGACAATAATAAGACCTATTTGGACATCCCGAATTGAGCTTTAGGGCTCCACTAACCCATCGAATTCCTCTCGTATCCAAAATCCTTCGTAAAATTCTCAACGCTCCTTACTTTGTCAGAAATAAAAATCATCCATAAAGACCTTAATGTTCAACATGTCTCCGGTTTTGCCCAATCCAGATACCTATCCTTGCATAACAAACTGCAGAATCAATCGAACTCTCTCGTTTCAAACCTTGCTTCCTCCTCGATCCCTGATAAACCACCTAGGCGTCTGAAAAGAAGGTGGCAACGTGATCTTCTTGTGTAAATTTATTATTCGAAAGTTATCAGTGGGTAGTTTCTCAACAAGAGATTTCATGTTATTTTATGCCTGAGAGCTCATTTACTAGTTGTATTTGTTTTTATAATACAGTTGTAAATTTCAATGAATAAATTTACATATATATATATATATATATATATATATATATATATATATTATATATATATATATATATATATATATATATCACTATAATCTATATTATTAAATATTAAATAATGCCAACGAAAACATTTATGAAACCGGATATGTATATGTATATTATATTGTAGAGTCCGCATTATGTTAAGCTCATGTTACGTATGGAAGCCTGTTATAATCTTTCCGGCGAGCTCGTATTCCTTTGATTCCTCCATTACAAATATTATCGATTACGACCTGTTATTTTTCCTTTATTTAATTATCAAATTCTTTCGTATTTTATATATAACTATTTTTTCTATATCAAGGATTAATGTAACATGGTAAATTATTTCAAATAAAAAAAAAATTAAAGTTACTTAAAAGGGAGCTTACATTGAAAACCATTCATTTATGCCCTCTTAGGGAACATCAATGAGAATAAAACCTACATCATATTAAAAACTGCTTATTTTTACACTGATATGATGAGTTTAATCAAATTCGTTAGAGCCGTTTTCGATTATATAAAGGTTAGCCGATTTTGACGAAAAATTTGTAACGTCTCAGGTATATACTAACCTTATATATGCAATTTCACTTTCATATGACTTTTGAGTTAGATTGGTCACATAAACACAAAGACACACATGGATAGTGTTGCACAAATACGAAACCAAGACTCGTATTGGTCTTGCGCACTCAGTCTTGTTCTTGGTCTAAGTCTTAGTAAGAGTCTCGCAACAATCTTGTAGTTATCTATTAGCTAATTACTATAGTAATATTATTGTAATTTTATAGATAAGACAAACCTAAGAAAGCCCGAATGAAATATCTGAACCGCACAACACACAACTTTCACTTACCGCTCAACTTTGAATAGAAATTATTTTCTGGCCATGTTTCTGGCCTTTTACCAAATTTTTGAATTGCATTTTGAACTGAACTAAAGCTGAAAAATTACAATTAACAAAGCACACATATCATTAAAATAACAAAAGTGCTATTTATTATATCACCGGTTGATTATGGATTGTACGATCCGTTGGTTATGGATTGTATGACTATTAGTTATTAAACTGTTATTTCCCATAGCATAGTTTACTAATACGGAATAGAGAAATTTGCATTGTCTGTCATATACAGGTCAAAAGTTTTGTAAGTGGATACTGTTGGAATATCACAAAGGGAAAATTCATCAAATTATTCACTAATTTAATTTTTTAAAAGCTTACATAATGATTTTTCGGAATAAACGGACGATATGTACCTAATTATTTAAATATATCAGATATGGAGTTATTTAACTACACTAAACATTTTTTTATTTTATTTCTTAAAGACATTTACAACTGTATTAAATAAATGCATCTAGTAAATTAGAACATAATCTATATAATGACATGAAAAACACTTGCTGAGTAACTACCCAATGGTAGCACTCTAATGATATGTTTACATTAGGAGACCTCGGGGCCATCTTCTTTACAGACGCCTCGGAAGGTTATCAGGAATTGGAGAGGAAGCAAGGTTAGAACCGAGAAGATTGGGATGATTCTGAAGTTTATTATGGAAGAATAGGTATCTGGATTGGGCCAGATCTGAAACAAAAGGAAAATTAAGGTCATTATGGATGGTTTTATTTGTGACAAAGTAGGGAGCATTGAGGATTTTACGAAGGATTTTGGATTGTAAGGATTGGATACGAGAGGAATTCGATGGTTTAGTGGAGCCTCATAGCTCAACTCCGTAAGTCCAAATAGGTCTTATTATAGTCAAGTATATGAGTCTTTTGTAATTAATTGGAAGTATAGAGCGTTTGTCCAGTATGTGCTGTAGTAATCGGAAACGTCGAGCGGTTTCTTGTCGTTTTAGTCTAGTATGAGGATTCCAAGTTAGTCGTTTGTCCAGCTGGAGTCCTAGGTATCGGATTTGCTCAACAGGGATAAGTGGAGTATTGTTAAAGGAAACTGTAGGACAGGAAGTCGTTGGTTTACGACGAAGGGTAAAGGTAATTCGGTGGGATTTATTGGAGTTTATTTTAATTCTTCAGTTTTGACACCATCCTTCAAGATTTATGATGTGTGATTGAAGCATTTGGGATGCAATTGGTAGGTAATTGTTTACTGATATGATACATGTGTCATCGGCATATGTGGTGATAACAGTGTTGGGACAGGTAGGGATATCAGCTGTATAAACTGTATAGAGGATAGGACCTAGGATACTACCTTGAGGAACACCAGCGGACTGGGAAAAAAGGGATGAATAGGCATTTTTGTGATTTACTTTAAAGTATCTATCAGTAAGGTAAATAAATTTAAGGTTATGAACATATCACCAGACGTAAACTTATAAACTTATTTCCTGACGTGTGGCAAACTATATTATTATTATTCAATAAATAAATAAGAAGTGTAAAAAATAATAATACAGATTAAATAAATTAAATCCTTAAAAAACTCTAATCAACATAAATCCCTAAACAGCAACTATTTACTCAACTATCTGAGACGGTATGATTGATGACTTGGCAGTCCATTCTGTTGGGATCGGCAGTTCTTAAGGTGAATTATTCCTGGATCAGATGGAAAAACATTACCTACGAGAATCGGTCCTGGCATTGAATAAGCGAACCGTATCGACTGGAATCCTTTTTATAGCTTCTCTATTTATCACAGTCAGCAACAGAATTTTAAGCGAACATCTGTCGAAGCGAATCCGACGATATGTTATCACCTTCGGACGCGTGGAGGTTGATCCATCGAGCTAAAAATATCAGGAAGGATATTGAACTAGTTTTATAGTTCACTTATATCCTCATCGTAAATCTACTTTTTCTATCAAAGCATTATTATTTTCCCGATATAGAAAATAGAAGGATAGATAGAAAGAAAAAATATATTCTCCAGCACAAATAAAATTACTAAATATATCCAAAAATTTCAATAAATATATTAAAATATTTATTTATTTTTTACTGAGTTATATTGCATTTCATCAAAATAAAAGACATTGGTAACAGTAATAATAAACATCATTCACACTATATTTACAATAGATAAAATTAATTGAATGGAATGAAGACGAAAATATCTCTCTAATAGAGTCTCTATCGTATAAAAAGAAAAAGCTGCAAATTATTTCACAATGGTTTATTTTTTCCAACAATTATACATCTAAAGTAGCATTTCCTTCCTAGTGACAAAGAAAAAGAAAAAAAAAAAGGTGATTCCAATTATTTCCTAAACATTTTTTTTTAACCATTAGTAAATTGCTAATAGCATTACTTCAGTAATACATTAAAAAATAAAACAAAGGATACAACATTTGCAGTAGAACATACAAAAAATATCTAGAGATTATATCTTTGCTCCAGATTATAAGAATTTAAGGACTTTTTTTTTTGTTTATTAGGAAATTTCTTAAACTTTCAAATGTCAATCTAATCACAGTATTACAAAAAAAGTGTATTTTAAGTTATTTGGAATCTAATTTTACCACAACTCGTAACTTTTTTTCTGTCTTGTTTTCGTTAAAGTATGTCTTATTTATAAATTTAAAGTGCATCAAGAAGAAGGCTCTAGCCAAGTTCCATTGAAATTGGTACATTCGTTTAGGCGATACAGTCTATAGAAACACAGGTTTTTCGGCCGCCATTTTGAAAGAAAAATGCGGATAGTAATGCCGATGTAGGAAAAACATCCTCGGGTGACCTATAATTTTAAATCCAAATTTGAAAAAAATCGGTCCAGTAGTTTCGGAGAAAGTGCGGGGACAGACAACCTAATTTTTATTCATTTTTCGACTTTTAAGTATTCTTAAACGTAAAACATCAAATTTTGAGAGGGTATTATGTTTTTAAATTATTTTTTCGATTACAATCGTTCATTATTGAAAATAATAAACAAAAAATATAAAAATGTTATAGAAAAATCACGATATCTTTACTGATGAAACTTTCTTCATTTTTTTGGAAACTTAAATACATTTGAAATATTTTATCACAGTATTGACAAAAAAGTGTATACTTTTAGAGTTATTCAGAATCTAACTTTACCACCCCTCATAACTTTTTTTTCCATTTTCTTTTCGTTGAAGTATGTTATAGGAACAATTTAAATAGCATCGAGAAAAAGACTTTAGCCAAGTTTCATTGAAATCGGTTTAGGCGCTGCAGTCTACAGCAACGCAGGTTCTTCGGCCGCCATTTTGAATGGAAAAGGCGGATAATAATGTCGATGAAGTAGAATTATCCTTGGGTGACCTTTGACTTTAAATCTAAATTTAAAAAAAAAAAATTAACGGTCCTGTATTTTCCGAGAAAATGCGCGGACGGCGGACAGACGAAAAAAAAATTGTATTCGTTTTTCGAATTATACGTAGCCTGAAACGTAAAACCTCAAATTTTAAGAGGGGGTCAAGTTTTTTAATTTTTCGAGAAGACTTTAGCCGTTTCATTGAAACTGGTATATTTGTTTTGGCGCTACAGTCCATAGCGACACAGGTTTTTGGCCACCGTCCTGAAAGAAAAGTACACTTCGGTAAAGTACGTTTTATTCATAAACTTAAAGGGCATCGAGGAGAGGAATTTAGCCAAGTATCATTGAAATCGGTTCATTAAGTTAGTGGAAGTATCTATTTAAAACAGGTTTTTCGGCCGCCATCTTGAAATGAAATGGCGGATGATAATGTCGAGGTAGAAGGATCATATTCGGGTGACTTCTGACATTGGTTCCAAATCTCAAATAATTGGTCCAATAATCATGTAATCAGAGAAAATTATTATTGTTACCTTCGGTAGGGATGTATTGTATTCGTGCAAGAGGTTAAAAAAAAGATTTGTGCTCAGAATAGTAAATTTCCACTAGTGTTTTACGTTTCAGACATCAAGGATCAACTTTTGTTCTATGTCTTTTTGTCTGTAGTATCTATGTATTGTTGTATCTATGTATGGATCAACAGTCAAAATATCAAATCAATCCGATTTTCATAAAATCTCCGGGGATTGTTTGGGATGGTCCCAGCTCTTCCGCTTGTGCACGCGTAAATCTATTTTCCTCCGAATAATTTCTCCGAAACGACTGGTTTGATTTGGTTCAAAGGTCGCCTGAAAAAAAGGTAGGTTTTAATAAAATAATGATTCTAGACTGATTCTATTAAATTCCCCCTAATTTATACTGTTTTGTTTGGTTGATATAAACGTTACTGGAATGGCACTGCCGTTACTCCGAGTTCGTGAAATTAAAAAAGTCTTATTTGTGATTTATTTCTATTGAAGATGTACTAGCTCGTCGTTTTCTCGGTTTCCTTTTTAAATATCAAAGTTATGTGAAAAACGCATATTTTTTTTTTATTCCAGCTTATTTAGTTTTGTTCTGACTGAAAACTAATATTGGTCTCGTTAACTCTGATTAAACAAAAAGTTTAATTTTCCATTTGGATTTTTTCCAACGATTCTATCCCTTTTACGAGTAAAAACATAGCTATTAAATATATGTCACTACTGTTATTGCAAATGGTCGTTTGCAAATGCTTAACTCTTATACAATTTAGTTTTCACAAATTAATAAAACTCGTGGATACCTGGATCAAACCCGTGCATGTTGAGGGATTAATGAATTTCCGAAAAAGGTTTCTCCCAGAGATTTTATTCTCATATTAAAATTTTTAGACCATATAGTATAGATATCAGGGAGTGGGGTAGCTCAGGGTTAGGGTACTGAACTTCCAATGATCAAGGTCTCCGGTTCAAATCCCGGCTCATGTCAGACAATTTTTTTATTCTGTTTCATTAGCTATGGGCGACTCTGAGATCGAAAGATCCTCCTGGGGCACACCCAGCCTCTATAAAGTGGGTACCCTTAATTAAATAATTAATTAGGGGGAAAAACCTGGCGGTTGAGCGTGATCTTAGTCGAATCACCTCGTTGCAAATCCTGGGTTGTAGTGGTAAAGGATTTTTTTTTTAATGTAAATATCTTTTTGCCAATGAAAACAGTGAGGAAGGTATACTGGCCTTCCAAGCAAGACCTCTTTTTTACATTGATAGAATTTTAGAAAGCAAAATGTCGAAATTTTTTAGAATATCTTCATCAACAGTAGTTTCTTTTTATATCGTACAGTAAACAAATCTTGGACAATATTAAATAAATTTGATCTAAACATTTATATTCAATACATTTTAATGTATAAAACTTCATATTTGTTGGATTTACCAACATTTTCTCGTTGCATTACCATTCGTAAGACTAATTGTATTTATCAGGTATACATCTGAAATTACTAAATGAGGAAAAACTCCACAGCAACTCAATCCAAAAGTTAAAGACCTTAGTACCGTAGTCTTTTGAGAATAAAGTTTATAAAGAGTAACAGAAAGAATTATGGAGTCCCATCAGGGCTAAAAGGTTTCGTATGTCGTTGCCAGGAACTCTTCTAACGAGGATGAGCAATCTCGTCGAGGAACAAAAGAAGCAGAGCAGTGTGATAGATCGGTCCGATGACCAAGCACTAGAGTTTTTGTATTCAAGTCCCCTTCCCTTAGTGTACTTATCAAGTTGATGATTAAGTGATAACAGGGCTTTGGACTTGGAATATGCTATAACTTCAAAGTGATCGGCTTAAATCACCATCGATAATTCTAAAAGAGCTTAATAGAGCGTAAAGCACGTGGTTGGATACCAATAAAACCAAAGAGATCCTAGGAATGCCATCTTTAAAGCTCATTGCAAATTTTTACAGGTCATGAATCTCTTTTAACTGTGATTATCAGTATTTATATAAATTTTATCTTTATAGACACACATTTATATACATTCATATATAAACACATATCATACATATATATATATATATATATATATATATATATATATATATTATATATATATATATATATAGAGAGAGAGAGAGAGAGAGAGAGAGAGAGAGAGAGAGAGAGAGAGAGAGAGAGAATAGAAGAATCAGCTTTATTTTGGGACAAAGTCCCTTGAGAATAACAATATTGTACATAAAAATTAACATAACATCTGGCCAAACTGCAATTACAATAAAAAAAAAACAACTAAAAAATATGTAATAGCAGAAGTATTTACATAACTGTACAGATATATTAAAGACATAGTATGAGCAATAAGATCCTAATACTGCAAAATAGTTGCTACAAACCATAAACTATGCAACTCTAAATGAAATTTGAAATTAACTACAAATTATTGTTGTTGTCATACCATTGTATTAATGAAAAAAATAATAATAAAAGATTGGATAAATATTTACTTTAAATTATTTACATATGTACCTCAATATGTTCAAAAAATACAAGAATAGTATTGTAAACATTTACAAGGCCTGTATAATCTAAATCCTAAGATGTTGATTGCTCGGAGAAAATAAAAGATAATATACAAATAGAGGAGATTATATACATATATAATATACATGATGAATGGCTACTCAGAGTCTGATTGAATTGTAAGGAGGAATTGGAATAAGAGGATTTTAAATATGAATGAGAATGGTGCATGGCGGATTTTAAGTGGGATGGAATTCCAAAAGGTGTTGGAGCGGACAATAAAGGAGTGTTGAAATGAGGCCGATTTCTGGAAAGGGGTATAAAGGTCAGAAGAGGAGATCTTGTGGAGAGGGAGTGGATAGATGACTTGAATTGAAGTAGAATGAATGCGTAGGATGGTTATAGATTATTTGGTAAAGGAAGGTACCTAGGAAATATTGTCTTCTGAAGGAGGGAAAGAGCCACCACGTCTCGGGGTTCCATTGACAAATCATACTAAGCCTTTCATGATTCTTTTCAGTCTTTCTCCAAGCTCCGATAACTTGTATATATATATATATAGGGTATTCAGGGTTAAATGGCCAAACTACAAAAAAGAAACTAAGGTATGTTCTTAAAACAAGAAAAAAAATCCTCTGAAGGTATGTCTGCAAACGCTTTATTTAGAAGATATCCACTCCTAAAGATTTTCTTTGTTATGAATTATTTAGGTTATATGAAATAAATAAACTATTATTTATCTATTTATTTTTTCTAACTAGTTTATTAATTAAATGTAATCATTAAATTTTATATTAAATGTTTTTCAAAGTGATTTCTTTGAGCATTAAGACAGGCTCGGCATCTTTCTTCAACTGCAGCAGTGGCAGAACGGCACTGGATATGTGTTATTGTTTCACAAGATCCAATTATCCTTCTTCGTAAGGAATTAAGGTCATTGACAGGACTTGCATAGATTTTTTGTTTAATTTCACTCTACAAAAAAAAAAATAAATCCAGTGGTGTCATTTCTGAAGAGCGTGCAGGCCAAGCGGACATACCTTCTGATGAAGTTTTTTTCTTGTTTCGAGGTCCTTAGTTCATTTTTGCAGTTTTGCCACTTAACTCTAAACCATCCTGTATTTACTGTAGTAGGCGTGCTGACGAAGAGGCTTGCAATAGGTAATCGAAGTTAAGCAACGTCGAGCATGGTTAGTACTTGGGTGGGTGACCGTCCACAAGGGAAAGCTCCTACCGGATATGTGAGATCCGTCAGCCTACTATGGAATTGGGATGTGGTCACCAGGCTGTCAGTAGCTCCTAAGGTTTGGTCCATGGACGGTCTATTACGGGAAAAGAAATGTAGGCCCTCTCACACCTGCTGACTCAGAGCAGCCATTATCCGTGGATCTAGACAGATTTGTCACTCTCCTTGAACCAGATTGGGGATCGGCTCTAGAGCTACCTTTCGTTTGACACCTCATTCATCAGAATCAATCGCTCTTAACCACAAAATGGATTTATACGACCATATTATGTATAGTGGAAATTAATAATGAAAAAAAAACGGTGAGATTGAAAATTGTGTGATGCGCACACAGCGCCAGACTATTTACAAATGAATAGCCCCGCAGTATAGCTTATTCGGATTAGGTTCGCTAAATTATAGCTCCCACTTGCCAATCATATATCGGTGCCTGAGTGAACACACCCGAATTGGGATGACTAACTTAGTTGAGGACTAAAATTTGATTATATTCTGACAGGGTTGAATACCTCATTCCCATGTTCGATGGCAGAAGAGAAATAATTCACGTTTCTTGTGTATAGTCTTTGTCGGAACGGATTTGTTTCCAGAAGTAGAATTGATTTTGCAGAATGTTATACTTAATAAGAATCATGAAACTTTGACATATATAATAAATTTCTGAAAGTATAATTGTTTTCAAACTTCAATATATTCTTCATTAATCCAGAAATTTTCGTCATTTTGAATGATAGATACATTTTAAAAAATTCTAACTAATAAAAATGTATTTTTGTAAACATTAAACAAAAATATATGAACCAGTTTATTTTAAAAAAAAATTAAACTAAAAAAAAATATATAAGTGTTCGGCTGAATCGAAAATCGAATAAAAAAAATCGATTCCTCTAAAATAATTGTACTCTCAAGTGATTTACACACAATATTCGCTGATTTACTAGGAATCGATCAATTTTCAATTCTTGAGAATCGAAGTGGTAAGTGTGAGGTTTCAAATCGATTCTGATTGAAGCACAGGATGACAAGTAAGGGGAAACTCACGGCATCGGATGCAATTTTTTTTTTTTACAATTGAACTATTCAATAAAAAAAGTAAAAAATGTATATTGTTCCAACTGAAAATGTTCTCGGAAACTCCGGGAACAACACAATGTATCAATAAATCAGTTTATCTATTTTTTGGAGTTCTAAAAAAAAAATAAATTTAGACAGATTCAAATAGATGTAGCGAATTTCCCCATATTCATCCCACTGTGTGACGTTGATTCGTAGGTTCACGAATTGATTAACGCGTTGATTCATTGATTCTCACCGGGGTTGGAGGGGGGGAGGGGTGTTCTAGAAAATCTTTGGATTGTTTTGTTTACTTTGGGAATCTAATCTTCAATGATCATTTCGAACTCCAGATATTAATAATCCATGCTTATTTACTTTACTATTCCGTTTATTAATTCATTTTTTTCTCTCTTGTAATTTTATTTTTAATTACCTGTTTGTGCTCTCGATCAATCTCCGCTGGCTTTAGTACCAGTGACGCGGTTGGGAGAGTAGCGCAGGGTTCTCCTGGAGTTCCCTCCCTGATTGTATATAGGTATGCATGTGTTTTTTTTTTTTCTTAGTTTTAATTTTCTTATTTTTTAGGTTATTTTATTTTATTGTCTATTGTATATACTTTTGATTATTATTTTGTTCTATTTATTTTAATTTTTTGTACATATTGTGTGAATGTCATCCTACCTCACTATAACCAATGTCCAACAGACAGATTGTTGTAATACTAAAAAAAAAAAATTACCTATATATGCCTGCGTCTAAGATGTTTGTTTTTTTATTATTATTTTTTTAAAGAACATTTTAATTATATTTTATTTAATGTTTTTTAATTTATTATTATTAATTTCTTCCCTCATTACGATATTTTAGTTTGTTGTTATTTTGCTGTATATTATTTTGAAATTATTTTATTTATTTTTTGATTTTGTAAATATGGTGTGAATGTGCTCTCTGAATTCAATTATAAGTATCCTTAATTTGTAATAGATTATAATAGTTATCAATAAACAAGTAATCTATAATCACCTATTATTTTGTAAATATTTAATCCTATCTACAGCCACACAGTCTTGTTCTATTTATTATTTATTTATAATTTGTTATAAAGCGGCATCAGTCACAGGATAGTAAAATTATTTTCATTTCATTTACAATTTTTACACACTGACCAAGATCTAATAAATAAAGTTTCCTGTCCAATTTAAACTATTTTTCTTATCCTTATGAGCCGATTTTTACGAAAAAGTTTCTATAATATACAAGTTATATACAAACCTTAAATATGAAATTTCACATCCGTATGACTTTTCGTTTTTGAGCTAGAATGCTAACACACACACAGACCGTTTTGCGGGACTTGGTTATTTGGACTCAGGAGAGCTCAAAACATGTATTTCAGTTGAAAACTCAGATTCGAAAATTTTCACAACCGCAATATTTACCCTTACTGTACACTTCATATTTAGGTAAGTGAAAGTAAAAAGGAATATAAAATGTAAGAATAAATTTGGTATCAGAAAAGGGGCAGGGTATACAGTAGCCGCAACGCTATACAGTTGCACTGGCTTGAGGACCGCGGTCGCTACGGCGCACAATGGGATGTGTGTGGGAAATCTTCTGACATCCGCTATAAGTATTTTTTTTATTATATAACTGCAAAAACTGTATAAATTGTTTTATTGGAGCCTTCTGGAATTGTTGAACATATTATCAATTGTCAAAATACACATTTTTCACTGTTTTTATTTAATAGTTCAATCGAAAAACCTAGTCATTTTATGGAATACAAACCGATTTGTAAGTTTTGTAAAATTTCTTAGTTTGAAGTGATGGTTCATACTTTTTTCATGATACTTTGTTAACTTCTTACTGTTATTCTACTTAACTAAAAAAAAATGTAATAATGTATAAAACTTGGTTTAATTGGAATTTCTCATTTTGTTTAAAAAAATAGGTGTTTTTAAATAAAATTTTTACAATTTAAAAAAAAGCTCCGATATCCTACGTAAAATTGATTTCTTACAACTTTTTAGCAGTCATTGTTCATTAGTATTAATTTAAACCACCATTAAAGTTAGTTGAAATATATTTAAAGTTATTTTGGTATATATAAATGTTCCAACAATTTATAGGTATATACTAATATCTCCTATAACTAGAGATGCTCTCAAATTTAGTTTTAAGAATTGTATTGAACTTAAAGAAAATAAGGTTCTGTAGTCATTTGTTTCAAAAAAATACCTCAAACCAAATTAAAAAACAAATCACATTAAATCTTTGTTTCCATTGTTTTTAAATTTAAATTCTGTCTAAAACCCTCTTGTTTTCAAGATTGTTGCTTCCTTTTCTATTCCTGATAAGACGCTCCGAGGCGTCTGAAAAGATGATGGCCTCGGGACCTTCTAATATAGAAATTGGAGTGCTACCAATGGGTAGTTTCTCTTCATGTTGTACATGCCAAGTTACTTCTTTCATATTTACTAGTTGTATTTATCATTATACAGTTGTAAATTTCAATAATAAAAATTTTTAAAAAAATTATCTACTTAGATAATGAATAAACTTGTACATTATTCTTTTCGCTGTAATCTAAATAAATAAACAAACACAATACCGTTAAATGTACTAAAGTTTAAAATTAAATAAAATGTGTGGTCAATGGGTACGGCCTCTAGGAAAACAACTTTTATTTACTTTATTCTCGTATAACCCTTATTCTCTTTAAACTTCGTTATAATTTCATAACGGTAAATTGAATCTGAGAGAATTTGTTTAAACCTTTATAGCTTGATCTGCATCAGTTCGTGTTAATCTTTTTTTTTTTTTTAGCTTTAATGTTTTATTCACACCTGTCATAATGGTAATGACAACCAGTGAATGTGAGGTCGATTGCTGCTAAATATAATGTCATGAAAGGCATGAGGAGGATCAATGTCCAGCGGCACCTCACTCGGCGTGATATCTACATTAGGCGAGGAGGTCCCTCATCCAGCTCCTCTTCAGTCTCCTACAGACGTTACCTGGCATATTCGTAGTGGCCATGTCATTTATAAGTGTATTAGGATGTCCTTGTAAGTTGTCATGGAATCGTTTGTAATGAGTTCGTATGTGTTCGTTAACAGTCGGCATATGGAGGTCAGTATGTAAGGTTATGTTGCTAACGTACCAAGGTGCTTTTGTAATTGTTCTGAATGTTTTTGCTTGAAAGATTTGAAGTTTGTTTAAGTGAGTCTTTTTAGCAGTTCCAAATATCTGTGATGCGTAAGTCCAAATAGGTTTTAGTAAGTAATTGTATGTGTTCAATTTCTGTCTAAGTTTTAGTTTTGAATTTTTCGAAAGAAGTGAACTCAGAATTCTTAATCTTTGATTTAACGTTTTTCGTTTTTTGATTATATGTGGGCCCCACGTCATTTTTCTGTCAAATGTCAGACCAAGGTAGTGAACGGTGTCTGTCTGTGGAATCTGTGTATTGTCAAGGAAAACTGGAGGGCATGTTTCATGTCGAAGCGTAAATGTGATGTGCTGTGATTTGTCTTGATTTAGTCGGATTTTCCAAATTTTGAACCAGTCATGTAATCTTGTTAAATACTGTTGTACGGTCTGTGAGGCGTATGTTGGATTTTTGTGTCTTGCTAAAATTGCTGTGTCGTCTGCATATGTCGCTGTTAAAATGTTGGGACTGCAAGGTATGTCATGGGTGTATGTGATATAGAGTAGTGGAGCGAGTACTGAACCTTGAGGTACTCCTGCGGAGATAGAGTGTTAATCTAATCTTTAAAATTAATTTTAAAAAATACATATTTTTTATATCGGAGAATGTTTAAAATATCATTATAGAAGGTTTTTAAAAATTTCTATGGTAAAAATAAAATGAAATGTTTATAACTACATAAGAACTATTATGAAATGAATATTTATAATTAATAAAGAATATACTTTTTAAATTATTTCATATACGTATATTATAATTATATTTTGTAATTTATTGTGTTTTTAAAATTTTTAAATAAAATATTAAAATAACGGTTATATGTAGTAATATAGACAGTAGTTACAAGCTATCTACAAGTATGCGTTTTAAGAGATCTGTATCATTTCCGAAGTTAATTTATTGTAAAATTTAAAAATTCTCACGTATAAACAAATATTCCTCATATTCGTGTTTCTTGGCTTTTAAAACGTAGACAGAATTTATCAAGTTAATCCGACAACATTTACGATCTAGTTACATACATTACATTTACATATATATCCTACATATCATTTACCTTCTTCATTTACGATATATTATTTCCTAGTGCTGCTTGGTAAGTAATTGTTGTAATCCAGATTAATTCGAGGGTAAGTTTTTAATCATTTCCCTGTCTGTTGGTATCTGTTCCGTAAACTTTTAAGTAACCAGGAAAATGCGAATAAAAATGTCGGTGTAGGAGGATCATCCTGGGTTGACCTCTAATTTTAAATCCAAATTTGATAAAAATTGATAAGGTCCAGTGATTGTGGAGAAAATGCGTGGACCGCGGAAGGACAAACAAATTTTTATTCGTTTTTTGAATTCTACGTATCCTAAAACTTAACCTCAAATTTTGAGAAGGAGTTAAGTTATTGAATTTTTTATTCGATCACAATGATTCATTATTGAAAATAATGAACCAAAAATTATGGAGATAGAATAACCATTTCCTAAGATATGGTTCATTTCTATATGCAGGTATTTCTTTCAGTTACCTATATATAAAAGATATCGTAGATACTTTCCATTGGGTGAAAACTGAGTTTTTAACGGAAATTTCCCTTGAGTTCAAATAGCCAAGTCCCACAAAATGGTCTGTGTTTGTGTGTGTGTGTGTATGTAAACAGACAAGCTAAAAAACTAACAACCGCACGAAAGTTAAATTACAAATTTAAGGTTTGGACTTGCCTGGGATAATACAGTGACTTTTTTGTCAAAATCGACTTACCACAAGTGTAGCACTTTATATCATAGATTTTTCACATTTTTACGATATTCTCAAGAACGGCTCCAAAGATTTCTATTAAATCCAGTGTAGGTATTATTCTCATTGATGTTCTCTAACAGAGCTGAAATGGATAATTTTCAAAATTTCTTCTCTAAAGTACTCTTAATTATTTTTTTATTTAAAATAATGAACTATTGACTATTTTATATTATAACCTGATATAAAAAATTATTAAATATAATGAATGAAGAATATTGGTTTGTAAGCTTTAAGGAAACAGCCGGGAGCGTCCGGGTACCTTTACCTATCCTCTTCGTTTAAAGGCATCCGATACCCCTCTGTACAGGACTTTTATGTCGTTAGTTGATATATATATATAAATGATATATATGAAAATGATATATATATATTTATATATATATATATATATATATATATATATATATATATATATATATATATATATATATATATATCACTTATCCACAATTTTTTAAAAAGATTTTCATGCGATTTGATGATCATCTACCGATGCAAACCTAGTAACATAAAATATTTACTAAAATTAAGTTATTTTTTCTACGAGTATCGTCCGTAAATGTTTCCGATAAAAAGCAGATTTTTTGTTCAAAAGATCTATTTTCTCCCGATATCATAAATATTGTTATACAGTGATTTCTGAGTGAAAACTCAATTTGCCCAATTTTGTAAGTTAGAATTTTTTTAAAATAACCCACGAAATGTTTATAAATGAAATATAAGTATATTACTATATAATCAGAAAATATTTATTTACATGGATAATAATACCAAAATCACAAAATAAAAATTGCATAGTAAAATATGGCAAATTTAGCAATCAATAGTTTCAGCTGCACATCAATTAGTAGTATCAAAGGCAGCGAAGCACTCTGTCCATTTACCATAAGCACCAGAGCTAATATCTATGATAATAGCACATTTTAGCTTATAACCATAACATTACCATATTTACTTTGAGGTAGTTCTCTGTTATATATAATTTATTTAATACATTAAACGTATTATGGAGTAAACTATGTAACCTTATTATAGAGACATTAATCCTAACTAGTCGAATTACGGAACACGCCTAGGATAATTATCGGAGACCGTGGAAGTAAATTTGCTCAAATATGAAAGAGAAAATCTGGTACGCGGATCACACGACTTTCACTTACTGTCTCATAGCATAAATAAAAGTTAAATTATAGAGGCTACATTTATTTACATTTCATAGTGGATATTTTTATTGGTTTAATTAAAGTTATACACAAAAATTTTAATTTTTATATTGCTGTAATCTATACAATCAAATATTAAATAATACCAGTGATAGCATTTATGAAATCCACAATATGTATATGTACATAATGTTGTAAGATTTCGCTCTATATTAATCTCATGTTACATATGCAAGCCTGTTCTAATCTTTCGGGCGCGCTGGTATTCCTTTATTACACTTATTATCCGTTATCATTTCTTATTTCTCCTTTAGTTATTAATCAAATTCATATTAATCACCTTAAAACGTGTATTTCCGTTGAAAACTCAGATCGAAACGTTTTTACGACCGCAATACTTTCCCTTACTATATTTTACATAAATGCTCACTGCTCCTTACTTTGTCACAAACAAAACCATCTATAAGGACCTTAATATTCCTTATGTTTCTGACCTGGCCCAATCCAGATAAATATCCTTCCATAACAAACTTTAGAACCATCCTAACCCTCTCGTTTCTGACATTGCTTCCTCTTCTATCCCTGACAACCCTCCAAGGCGTCTGAAAAGAAGATGGCCTCGAGATCTTCTTTTGTAAATACATTTTTAGAGTGCTACCAGTGGGTAGTTTTTCAACAAGTGATTTCATGCTATTATATTCTTTTGTTCACATTTACTGAATCTATTTATTTAATACAGTTGTAAATGTCTTTAAGAAAAAAAAAAAAAAATATTTAGTGTAATTAAATAACTCCAGATCTGATATATTTAAATAATCAGGTACATATCGTCCGTTTATTCCGAAAAATCATTATGTAAGCTTTTAAAAAATTAATTTAATTAATTAAATTAATAATACATATATAGGTAAGTGAAAGTAAAAATTTAAGGTAAGTAAGAGAAAGCTAATACTGAAAATTGGCCATTTAAACTCTGTTAGAGAACATCAATGAGTATAAAACCTTCATTATATTAATAATACACTGATGTAGTGAGTTTAATAAAAATCAAATCATCCATAAAGACCTTAATATTCCATATGTTTCCGATTTGGCCCAATCCAGATACCTGCCCTTCCATAACAAACTGCAGAACCATCCGAATCCTCTCGTTTCAAACCTTGCTTCCTCCTCGATCCCTGATAACCCTCCGAGGCATCTGAAAAGAAGATGGCCTCGGGACCTTCTAATATAGAACTTTAATTTGAGTTCTACCAATGGGTAGTTTCTCTTCATGTTGTACATGCCATGTTACCAATTTCACATTTACTTATTGTATTCTCTATGTAATACAGTTGTAAATTCCATTAAAATAATTTTAAAAAAAAATCGTTAGAGCCTTTTTTTTGTTGAGAAAATCGTAAAAATGTGTAAAATCGATGATATAATGCACTACTTCCTCACAAATGTCCAATTTAGAAGCTCCACCGCCACTGATATTCTAACTCGTAATTATTTTATAAAACTATATCTCATCAGGTTCACAGGCAACGCGTTAGTCCGTACGTCCACTGCGAGCCCATGTACAATACCAATTGAAAAAAAAAAACTCAGGGCCTTAGATAAGATATTGAGGTTTCATAAACATTTCGGTTTTTAAATACATTCTCTGTGGCCTGGAAAAATTGCTCAGACTTGACCGCGCCATTTTAGTCATCTGACCCCCTCCCCTCTTTTTTCGACATATTTTTTACTGGACGTCTCACTAACATATGTGGATAACATATATTTTAGTAGACAATAATAATCTGAACCTTTCTTGTGGTCTCGCTGCAGTCAGATAATTAGAGATGAAGTACGGTTAGCGACTGCTATTACCAAGAGGTGAACGAACGGGTGTTGGCACAGATGGGTTAAATGGCTCTGTGGTAACCGAACCTGGAACAGCTCTCTCTAATCCAACAGTTTCGCAGACAATTAAATCTCGAAATCCTAATCGATACTTACTCTCTGAAGGTAACAAATTAAGGATAAACATTCCCACATAGAGGATCGATTCCTTTCATCGATAAATAAACATTTGGAAATATCCTAATTAAGACAGAAATATTTAAACGGTTGATATTAGACATCGACATAAACAAAAAAAATCATATAAACTATTGCCCAATTTTCTGGAAAAAAGTATGAAATATTTAATCTGGTTTAAAAAAATCATAAGTTTTTCTTGACATCACAATCGCTGATTGTCGGAACTTCGGGCAAGTGTGAGGTGAAAAATGTAGTTGGAGAGAGAATCACTTTATTATCATAAAAGGGTGCTGCCCAATTATACTGGGTTTCTAAAAACACAGTATACTTATTAATCACTACAGACATTTTTTTTAAACTAATATGCAATTATATTTGATTAACAATATGTATGAGCATAGTATACAACATTTGTATATAGTATTATTTTTTTATACATTTTTTTCCTTTTTTTATTTATTTATTTTTTCTTTTTTTTTTAATATTTCTTTCATTCATTTATTATCATTCTATAACCCTTTCTCTTCCTTCTCTACTCCTCATATTCTCTCCTATCTCTTCCTAACCTAATTCATAAAAATTGTAACCAAGATTAAGGAAGCATTGGAAAAAAAAAACAACACTTTACTCTTTTGTTTCCAGTGCCTGATTACTAGTTCATATTTTAGCATGTGCGTGTATTCTTACATCTTATATCTCTTGTATCTTGACTATCTTTTCTAGATGTTTAGATGTGGCATGCCATACTATTGTATATAGAATAAGTACTTTTTTTTTATTTTTACTATCTTTATTATCTTAAATATCTTCCTATTTATCTTTAATTGTATATAGTAATCATGTTTAAATTCTCTCTTTTCCCTTGTATTTTATTATACATACTATTAATTTTGTAAACATTTCTTTTTGTAAATAGATCTGTTTGCTGCTTTATAAAAATATCCAACCTAACCCCTTTTCACCTTTCTAGCATGGTAGGATAAATAATTAATCATGGCCAAATAATAGGTAAGTAAATTATATTCTCTATAGTTATCTCTTTAGAGATGAAAGGCTGGTAAGCCAGGCGCCCAACAAATAAAAATTCCTATGGAAAATTATATTTATTAAAAATTATTTTATTAACTTTTTATTTATCCTTTTTTTTGGTCATAAAATACATAAAGTACTGTGGACGTATTCAATAAATAATAATATAAAAATGCTTTAACAAACCCATGCCTCCCCCCCGATATACAAACTCTCTCCCTATCCGCTCCCACGCACATGATGGTGGATGATTCCCAGGGAGTCGAGGATTATATTCTCTGCCAACTTTGCCAAGTCCTTCAAAAAGTGTTTTATTATTGTGGATTGATGTAGTGAATAATTGGACTATTGTTATAAATATAGTAAAGTGTGTTTTAGGCAATTATGTTTATTACAATAAATCCCATATCACGGATAAAAAAGAAATAAAATATTTGCAACAGTTAATTATAATACTTTTTGCATAAAACACGTGAATTTTTAGATGATTGGATTAAAAAACACACACAATTTCTTTATACAGCTTGAGGTGAATCTCAATTTTTTTTCAAATAAATCTCAACTTAATTAGGTTGGACTTGAAGCTTTTATTAATAAAGGAAGTTTATCTTTATTTGAAGTAAATGTAGTACTATTATACTATTAAAAAGTGACAAAAAAAAATCACAAATAATTTATGATTTTTGTTAAAGAGAAATAAGCTGAATTTGTCAGGTCCCAACGACAACGACAAACTCTATATCTGTGTAAGTCAATTTTGTCTTGTTTACTACTCAGTATTGTTTAATTATTTTAATCAAATATTTCTTATATTATCGCTTTCTAATATACAAAAACCATGATTCGCATAAAAATACACAAATCTTATATTTACTATCGTTCTTCTGAAAATTGGGCAATGGTTTATATGAACTTTTTTGTAGATCTTGATATCTACTACAAACCTTTTAATTATGTTCCTATATTTATGTAACACCCTGTATATATATATATATATATATATATATATATATATATATATATATATATATATATATATATATATATATATATATATATATATATATCTTAAATTTCCTCTGATACTCTTAAATATTGTTGATCTATCTCAGAATGGGACACTACAGCCAATTTTGGAAATAATATGAGGTTTCTAAAATTACAGGGCTATAATTACTTTATTTGGTTGCATGTAAAAACTTCAAACCCGATTATCTATCCGTTTGACTATCTATACAATAATATATTGAAGGTGATACTGCACATATTACTGTTTTGGGCTTAAATTGCACAATTTCGATTTTTGTTTTGTGCACATTTTTCCACTTTTTGTGCTAGATTAGATGATTTATAAATGTATGTTTGTAAATATTTAGATTTTTTGGTACTATATCGTTTATATTAAATTTATCCTTTAAAATAGAAAAATATGAAGAAAGTAAATAATTCTGGGACTAGCAACGGTTCTAATTTAACTTCACGAAGGAAAGAATTAAACAGAAGTTAAAAATATTTTCGGAATAGAACTTGCTTAAAGTCTTGGATAACAATAAAAAAAAAAAAAAAAACTTCCTTCCTGAAATTAGTTGTATTGATAGAAATAATCGGGTAAATTAAAAACCATGGGACATTTCCTTTAAATAATAATTTATTTTCAATTATTAATAAATAAGAATTATTCGAACTCTTTTAGCACTTGAGTCATACCCATGCAGCAAAGCACTGTGCAGTTGGATTAAAACCCGATTGAATTTATTGGTATTAAAAGTAAGGTGTGCTCTTTAGACCACACGATGTAAGTTAAAACACCAACAAGGCGAGATTAATAATATGTATTATAAATTATAAATATTAGACCATTATAAAGAGGATTATGGCGCCTGAAGTAGTATGGAAATTTGAAAAAGAATGGCTACCAAGAGCATGGAAGACCTGGGAAAACGAAGTGGAGGAATCCATGATCGGTCATGGTCTACGGGAAGAATGGACCTTAGATAGGACATTATGAAAAGAAGATATCCGAGCACACTCCTAATAAAAAAATAATAATAAAGAGGATGAAATGCGGAACATTTCCTTAGCCTACAGTATGCAGGTCCGATTTTTAGTTTCTGAGAAATTTTAATCCATATCTTCAAGGAAAGTCGTTATCATTTGGTTTAAGATACTATTTTTCACTTTTCGTCTCTCTAACACCGAGTCGCGTTAAGATACAATTTTCAAAAATGTAGCTCATTACAAAGAGGATGAAATGGTGAATCTTACCCTCTAAAAATATGGAGGTCCGATTTTTTTTTTTTTTTTTTAGATATTTTAATGTATATACAAAATCACTTCAGTTAGTCGACTCCAGCTGGCTTTATCCGAGCGTTACATATCGGAAATCTGACTGCTCAATCTAATGCACTCTCCTCAAAAAGTGCAAAACATGAATAAAGAAGTTTTCACTTCAAAAAAATGGTTAGCTAAAATATTTACAATAAATAAAAGAGGAATACTTAGAGGGCTCACCTCTAAAATAAATTTTCTTCCTCAATCAAACTCAGCAGGCCTGCAAAAAAATTAATTAAGTTTTTAATTATGTATACAATTTAATTTTTAAATAATATTAAATTATGATTATGTATTAACTATCTAAATCCTTTTGCTCTCAGTATATGTGGCGAGGCCTTACAAAGAGTTTTGGTGGAATTCAAGGTGTTTTGAACCCACAAGATCTTGGAATAGGGAACACATTAGATGGAATGTGTCGAGTATGTTGAGTAGAATTAAACTTAACAACATCATTAGGGATGAGAAATTTTAATTCGGTAAAGTGAGTGAACTGAAATTAGGATAGATATTAATAATCGATGACAATGAGGCTGATCCACAGAGCATTTAAATATGTGGTCTTACCTTCGTATGTGTCAAAAAATTCACATATTTGGGGATGGAAGTGAATTCTGAACATAAAATTGCTGCTGAGGTGTAAAAGAGGATCGTGGCGTACTATGCCAACCTAATTTATTTTCGATCATCGCTCCTGTCGCGAGAAACAAAGGATAAGACTATATAAGACTTTAGTAAGACCTATTGTGACTTATGCAGGGGAGACATGGACCCTTTGAACTAGCACAATTAGTATGATGAATACTTTTGAAAGAAAAATATTGAGAAAAATTTATAGAGCTGTTTGTGAAGAGGGTGTGTGGAGGTATAGAAAAAATGCGGAGCTATATGAATTATATAACAGCGCCAACATAGTTAACTTCGTTAAAATTAGGCGTAATGGTAAGACCGCGTCATTAGAATGGACTACAGCAGGATGCCTTATAGACCATTGTTCTCTGCAAAGTATAGCACAAGAAGAAAGGTAAGACCAAGGAAAAGATGGCTACAAGATGTTGAGACCGACCTTAGAACACTGGGTGTGAGGAATTGGAAGGAAAGAGCGAGCAATAGAGACGATTGGCAAGCTGTAATTCAGGAAGCCAAGGGCTGTAGAGCTACATAGTAAGTGGGTAAGTAATCGATGAAGTATCTTTTCTTTAAGGCCTAAGGCTACCCCGATAAAATTAAAAATAATTTAAAGAGAAGGAGTTAATTGGGGGGTGCGGTCAAATAAATACTAAATTAAAATATATTAATTATTTAATTTTTCCGACGTTTCGACCCACTTTGCAGGTCGTCTTCAGGGCTACAAAAGAAACAAAACATGCTGAAAATAAAAACAATAAATAAATAGATATAAAATAAGAAGAAGTTGTCAGATACAGAAATAAAAAGATGATATCAGAGATATAGTGGGTGGCAATGTATTTTTTTTTTATATTTATAATTTTATTGAAATTTACAACTGTATTACATTAAAAATACAACAGGTAAATGTGACATTGGTAACATGACATGTAAAATATTAAGAGAAATTACCCATTGGTAGAACTCAAATTAAAGTTCTATATTAGAAGATCCCGAGGCCATATTCTTTTCAGACGCCTCGGAGGGTTATCAGGGATAGAGGAGGAAGCAATGTTTGAAACGAGAGGTTTGGGATGGTTCTGCAGTTTGTTATGGAAGGATAGGTATCTGGATTGGGCCAAATCGGAAACATATGGAACATTAAGGTCTTTATGGATGATTTTCTTCGTGACAAAGTAAGGAGCGTTGAGGATTTTACGAAGGATTTTGGATTGTAAGGATTGGATACGAGAGGGATTCGATGGCTTAGTGGAGCCCCAGAGCTCAATTCCGTAGGTCCAAATAGGTCTTATTATTGTCATATATATGAGTCGTTTGTAATTGAGTGAAAGCTTAGAGCGTTTGGACAATGTAGTTAAAATATTAAGTTTAATATATATAGAAGATACAAAAAAAATTGAAAATAAGTATGAATAAAAATAAAAATAAAAGAGAATATAGCATGTCAGTTAAAAGTAAACAGATTGCGATAAAAGATAAGGAATAAGTGTATAACTAACTAATAGAGATTACATTAGATAACTGTGGGTTAACAGATAAAGAAAATTAATGTTAACGAATAAATATATTGAAAATTGAATGAGTATTGTTATTGTAAAGTTAAAATAAGAATAACATAAAATAATAAAAAGATATCAGTGGATAACAAGCTAGTGGAGGTTACATTTGATTGTAAATAAACAGATTAAAGAGATAAACAGGACTAAAGCTTAAGAAGTAAAGAAATTAAAAGATTAATAGGGTAACATTAGTGTAATATAGTTAGGATAGATTATAAGTATAAATAACTCTATAAGAAAACGTCCGTCAAAACGTCGGCAAAATTAAATAATTACTATATTTTAATTTAGTATTTATTTGACCGCCCCCCCCATTAACTCCTTCTCATATCATATCAACGGCCAACCATCTCTACATCATTAAAAATAATTTTAAATGGTCAAAAATATTTACACTTTTGAATGAAGTATTAAACGAAAAAGAATTTCATAGATAAGTGGAGAAGCCCAATTCTAAAACGTAAAACATTGCAACTACAATAAGTCTATTTTTGAATGAGGAGAGCTTGTAATTGGTACAATGTCGTTTTCGAGGCTAGTTCAAATAATAGATATGCAGGGATGGGGTTATTATATCTTACCATCTTTCAATCATGTTTGGTCAAATATGCTAATTTTCGAAATATAACCTTTTTTTTTAAACTATTTATTCAAGATATTTACAACTTCATTACAATATAAATACATCAAGTAAATACATCAACACAGGATTATAATCACTTGGAAACGGTTGTTGGAAACTACCCTCTATATAAGGAGATCACGAGGCCATCTTCTTTTCAGACGCTTCGGAGGGTTATTGGGAATCTAAGAGCAAGCAAGGTCATGAAGTTTAATATGGAAGGGTAGGTATCTGGATTGGACCAAATCGGAAACATAAGGAACATTAAGGTCATTATGGTTAATTTTATTTGTGACAAAATAAGGAGTATTGAGGATTTCACGAAGGATTTTGGATTGTAAGGATTGGATACGAGAGGAATTTGATGGTTTAGTGGAGCCCCATAGCTCAACTACGTAATGATGTAAGGAGTGTTAAGGTCAGTATGTAACTTATGGTTTGAAACATAAAACTGTGCGTCTACAATTTTCCGAAGGATTTTTGACTGGAATGACTGGATGATTTTTATATTTGACATCTTTGCTGTTCCCCATAGTTCGATTTCATATGTCCAAAGTGGTTTCATGAGGACTTTGTGAATAGTTAATTTATTAGTCATAGATAATCAAAAATCGAAAAACGTTAAATCAAAGAATAAGAATTCTGAGTTCACTTCTTTCGAAAAATTCAACACTAAAACTTAGACAGATATTGAACACATACAATTACTTACTAAAACCTATTTGGACTTACGCGTCACAGATATTTGAAACTGCTAAAAAGACTCACTTAAACAAACTTCAAATCTTTCAAGCAAAAACATTCAGAACAATTACAAAAGCACCTTGGTACGTTAGCAACATAACCTTACATACTGACCTCCATATGCCGACTCTTTACGAACTCATTACAAACGATTCCATGACAACTTACAAGGACATCCTAATACACTTATAAACGACATGGCCACTACGAATATGGCAGGTAACGTCTGTAGGAGACTGAAGAGGAGCTGGATGAGGGACCTCCTCGCCTAATGTAGATATCACGCCGAGTGAGGTGCCGCTGGGCACTGATCCTCCTCATGCCTTTCATGACATTATATTTAGCAATCGATCTCACATTCACTGGTTGTCATTACCATTATGACAGGTGTGAATAAAACATTAAAGCTAAAAAAAAAAAAAAATATATATATATATATATATATATATATATATATATATATATATATATATATATATATATATATATATATATATATATATATATATATAATTTAGAACGTCTGTCAAGTAGCTTAGAAAGAAGTCCGTATCGTTGATTAAGTTATTTTCTTGAAGTACCTGAGAAGCCTTAGCTGCATCCTTGTTAGATGTTAATATTGCCGAGTCATCAGCAAATGTAGCGAACAACGTTTCTGAATGTTGTGGGATGTCTGAACAGTAAATTTTGAAAAGTGTTGTTCCCAAGACACTGCATTGAGGTATTCCAGCTTTTATTTGTTTAATGGCAGAAAAGTCAGTCCCTATTTTTACCCGGAAAAATCTATATTTTAGATATGTCAGTAAAATTAAGTAATACGTCAGAGGAATAATCGTTTTTAATGTATGTAATAAACCATCGTGCCATATTCTATCAAAACGTTGAGCAGTTAAACATAACTTTAGGTCAAATACGAAATTTTTAGAGCTTGGTGTGAAATTCAGGTGATTCCTGAAAGAGAGTAGATGAGGGAGAAAGATATAGGGGAGACGTTTAAATAAAATAAAACAGCTGGGTTATAATGACAGGACTTAAAGTTAAACAAATAAAAGAGCTTCATAAAATTGTAGTAATGTTATAATCATTGTTAGCAGTAACAGTCAATTAAGTGGTACTTAGGATTGGTACTTATTAACAGCACTTAATTTGTACTAGATACTTACTAGCAATAAAAAAGTTTCTTGTCTGTGTAATGGCCACGTAAGCTTTGAGCAATGAAGATGGGGTTCAATTTCCGTCATCACTAAAAACTACTCTTCTTTGATTGGATGATTGGAACTCTGCCCTCTTTTGTGATCTTTGAGATGAATTTAAGAAACCTAATAGATATTTATTTTTTTTATTTAACGCCTATGCCGCCGATTATTAGACCAGTCGATTTCTGGCTGTAGATAATCAGTACTTTTAGTACTTTTATGATGATTTTAGTACTTTTATTAGGAAAGGAGTATTTTCAGTATTCAGTTCGACCATAGTAAGTACTGAGAGTACTCACCCAGCAATAATCATACTTTAGTTAAGTACAGAAAGTACTAGCGGTGTTATATCCGAATACAGAAAGTAGTCAGCCAAATTCCTTTGAGTACTTTTTATTTTTCAAATACTACATAATTATTATGAATATAGATATTTTCTTTTAATTCCTTAAATAATGGTGGCTAGATTGGGGTTATGTAAGATCCACTTAATCGATAGTAGAGTCCGCTATTTTGTTGTCGGGGGCGCCTTTTATGTAAATATTGTCGGATTTGAGATTGAGCATCGAGTTTTTGTAACTTTGCGGATTTAGTCACTATTATGGTCCTCTATTATGTTATTAGGAACGCTTTTTATGAACATAATAACGAATAAAAGAATGCGCAACCATATATGAAAATTTTGTAACTTTCGTCGAGCATTCTCAAACCTGTCAGTATTTTGTTATTAAAAGCGTCCCCGATAACGTAATAATAGACTGATCGATTAAATACGGAAAGTTACAAAAAACATGATGCACGGTTGAGCATTCTAAAATTCGATAACATTTTTATTAAAGGCATCCCCGAAACATAATAATGGACTCTAATACGGCATAAATATGAAATATTTTTATAATTTATTTATTGACGATAATATTGATAGCATTTTTAAAAATTATATCTCCTATAACACACACAAACACACACACACACACACACACACACACACACACACACACACACACGTACACACACACACACACACACACACACACACATATATATATATATATATATATATATATATATATATATATATATATTACAAAGAGTAGAACTTTTTGACTTGAGGGCAAATGATTGAGACTGATACTGTTGTCGACGTAGGTGAAATTGAGAGAACTCAATAACTCAATTGATGAGAAAGAGACTAAGAAAGGAAGACCTGAAGTATCAGACAAATATACACCCAAATCCTTCTTGGTCGGCAAGCTAAGGGATGAGCCTTTAGATATCACAGGATCATGACCACAAACGAAGAGACGAATCTCCAGTATTTGCAGGCAGAAGAAATACCAACGAAGAGGATAGCCTCTAAACTTGACTAACTTGTATAACTACAAGCTAGTAGTTATAACTATATAACTACAAGCGGACTGATGAGCATTCAGACCTTGTATGGAATCGACATAATAAGAAAATGTTATGGTTAAATAAAAGAAAGAAATAGACAGATTAGCAAAGGTTCGAGTAAGTAGATAAAATGTACTGATCAACTGCCTGAATACTAAGGATATGTTCCAAGAAGGGAGGAGAAAACGATTTTTCAATTGCTAAAGAAGCCAGTTGAGGATGGCAAGTAATTTACCAGCCATGACAAAAAACTAGTATTTTTATCAAATCTTTTTATCAAATCATTAACATCTACCTGAAACTTCGTAAATACCTTTATTTCATACTTTAGCCTCTATAATTTTTACTTTTCCTTTACCTTTGGCTGAAAAAGGATTCACTTCGAGTTCATTTTATTTTTTAAACATGTCTCAATATTATCTAATATTCAAATGCAATTTTCTTAAACATGTACAACAAAATATAATCATGAAGAGAAGAATAGTTGGGGTGTTCAGTCAAAAAAGGAAGGCAAAAAATAAATTATAATATTTATTTTTTACATTTGCCGACGTTTCGACCTGAAGTTCAGGCCTTCATCAGGGCTAAGAAAATAACCAGATAACAAGGTATGAGAAACATAAGTAATGATGGTAAAAAAGATAATAAAAAATGAGAAAATAAAATAAAAAAAATATAAGAAAAATAAAATAGATAGATATAAAGTAAAATGAAATTGTTAGAATAATGACTAAGAACTAAGAGATAGATAATAAAAACTGTTACATAGTGTGGAATAATGAAGTAGGCATAATCAAAAAGGGGTGACAAAAGTGTTACCTCTAAACATTCTCAATGTTTTTAATTTTACTATTTATTTTATTTTCATTTCTTATATAACTTTATATTTCTTTTTTATGTTTTTACATTTTATTCTAAGATTCCCAATGTAACACTTTTGTCACCCCTTTTTGATTATGCCTACTTCATCATTCCACACTATGTAACAGTTTTTATTATTTATCTCTTAGTTCTTAGTCATTATTCTAACAATTTCATTTTACTTTATATCTATCTATTTTATTTTTCTTATATTTTTTTTATTTATTTTTTTATTTTATTTTCTCATTTTTTATTATCTTTTTTACCATCATTACTTATGCTTCTCATACCTTGTTATCTGGTTATTTTCTTAGCCCTGATGAAGGCCTGAACTTCAGGTCGAAACGTCGGCATATGTGAAAAAAAAAAATAAAAAAAAAATATTATAATTTATTTTTTGCCTTCCTTTTTTGATTGAGCACCCCAACTATTCTTCTCTTCATTATCCACGACAGTCAACCAATTACCAATTAAAAATATAATCATAATTATTCATTTTTTTCCCTCTCTATACTTTTAAGTTAGTTCTGCAATGTATGTCTGTAAATGAAGTTATTTCTATATTTATATTTTACTTCTTCCATTTTTGTTTTTATTCACATTGTACTCTTATCTATAATCTCTTAATTCTATTTTATATTTATATTTATAATTTAATATTTCATATATATGTAATATTTTTCCATTGTATCCCTAAACAAGTCAGCTTCCTTAATACCTGCCCTTACTCTGGTTTTCCAGTTTTAAGTGAAACCCCTAGCTGAACACACCTGTAAGTCTCTGACTTCAATCTTCTACTTTTTTTAAAACTTATTTATTTAATTTTTTTTTCTTTTCTTTCTCCATATGCCTTTATGTCTATTATTTCATATTATATCCTTTTTCCTTTTCTTTCAATCTCTCCTGTAGATCTGTAGAAGTATATTCACATTTGCATTTATTATATATTACACTACAACAACTGTTAGCATCTATTTACTTCAGTTTAGTATCTTGTTACTCAGGTTACTCTGTTCATATTTTAATGTACTTACTGTTTATAATTTTAAAAAGCTTATTCACATTGTTTATATTTTTTTGTCTAAATATAATGTAACTTCCACAATTCTCTATCTTTTTGTATCTCGTCCGTTCTAGCCCTGAAGAAGACCTGATTTTGCTGGTCAAAACGTAGGCTTTTAATAAAATAGTTTTACCACGTTTTAGCCTATTTATGACCGCCACCCCGGACCATCTCCTTCCTTTATAATGCAACGGTCAACTATTAAATATTCAAAAGTAATATTTTGGTTATATATATATATATTTATTTTTGATTGTTTCTATAATAGTAACAGATTCATATAACTATTATTATGTAGTTATCGTTTTTTGTTTTTAATTTTTATTGTTATTCATGTTTTGTAAAACCCATTCTAAACGTAAAATATTGTAAATTTTATTTATATTTAAATGATATGTATGTAACTTGTAAAATCATATTATACTACAGGCAAGCTAGGCTCTATTTGTATGAAGAACCTCCCAAAAACAAATAAATTTCCATCTATCTATTTATATCTATTTTCCTTTCATATGTACTTAACCTATGAATGAACACTTGTAGCCATTATATTACTTGCCCATCAAAGTAGCAGATTGTATCATTGTTCAAAAAAACTCATTAAAAAAAAAGTTGTCACTTTCATGAAGGGTTAATTTTACAACACTTTTTCCTACTATATTTATAATCACGAAGCGAACTAATACCTCCTTTTCGAAAAAAGAATCGAAAAAATAAAATAAAATACGGCTCCCTTGATATATTTCTCGGAATAGACTTGAAAGGTAAGACAGGATATAAGGAAAGTGGCGGTGGATCGGATGGAGGGAGGATCGGAAATATATACGCTATTATTGGCCTCCCTCCTCCCCCTCGTATCCTGCGAAAGGATTGATAAAAGCTAAAGGACCCAATCCTTGGATGTGTATCCTTGCTGGTATTATCCTCTTCTGGCGGACGTAGGGCTACACACCTCACCTACCAGAAATAGATGTCTTTATCCTTATCGTGTTTCCTAAGATCTTTTGATCATGAATTTTGTAAAAAAAATATTATTGGGTAAAATTATTTTTAAAAATATTGTAAGCTTGTATATAGTAATGATTACAAGTTAGTTATTGCAAATATGTTTTATGTTTTGAGCGCATTCTTGTCTTATGTTTTTTTTTTTTAAGGGTAACTAATTAAAATAACTAAAAATCTATAAATTATAAATAATAGCTCTAAAAGATTATATGGCAGAAATACGAAAATAAAACTTACATAGAGTGTTACATCTTTTTCTTAAGCCTGCAAAAAAAATATTAAAAATATAATGATCATATAAAAAAAAATTGTCTCCCGAAAATTTTTATTTTCTGTTCTTATAGGCTTTTGCAGTGTGTCTATCGAAACTGAAAATATTTAGAATGCAATATCTCTGCAACGGTTACAATGATTATATATTTTTAATCATTTTATAACGTGGATATTGAGCCACCATACTCCATAGCGCTCATTTGAGTAAAGTCTTATATATTTATCTAAAAAAAAAAAAAAAAAAAAAAAAACCTGTACCACTACAACCCATGAAGGATCTGGGGTTCAGTACTATTTAGGGAATGCACTGTTTATAGGTCAACGGTTGTGCAAGGAGGTGATTTGACCGAGATCACGCTTAACCGCCAGGTTTTCTCCCTTAATTAATTATTTAATTAAGGGTACCCACTTTATAGAGGCTGGGTGTGCCCCAGGAGGGTCTCCTGACTCAGGGTCCCCCCACGGCCAATGAAACAGATAAATAAATTTTCTGCCATGAGCAGGGGTTCGAACCTGGAACCTTTGCATTGGAAGCTCAGTGCCCTACCACTTCCTATATTTATCTAAAGTCTTATCTAATTTTTATATTTAGATTAAAATATCTTAGAACATAATGTAAGCACGGAAAATATTAACCATTTAATCCATTTCGTAATGAACTATTATTCAATTGTATCCGTGTTAGAGAGGCAAAAATGGAAATGGAGTTATTTTTTTTTTTTACGTATAGTTTAAAATATCTCTAAAAATAAAACCAGAAAATTTTATAAAATAAAACAAGCGAATGACCCAGTATTTAGTCGAGCTAAAGTGGCTCTAGCAATCTTATATGTGACTGTATTTTCTTGGGTCCCTTATACGCCTTAGCTTATAGAACTTAGCTGTCACCCAGGAATTTAAATCTTCCATCCAATCACGTCTTAACTAATCTTGTCCTTCTAACTTCTTCCTTCCTCCTCAGCAAACCATTGCTTTTTACAAATACTTCCTAACTCGAACTGATTCCTACTGGTACTCTATTCCACTTTCTATCTCTCCTCTTCAATAACAAGTTTATGTAATATTTTTTTACATGAAATCACTTTATTTTATGTTTCAAATGTTCTGCACATTACAATCTTATATTTTTATGCACGTGCTTATTGTTACCTTTTTGGATTGATCATTTTGTATAATAAACCATTATGATCGACCAAAACATTTAAAAGCTTAATAACTCTCAATATTTGAGATTTTACATTACACAATAGGTAGAACTCGAAAATCGGATAAAATAAAATTTGTCAGTAATCTGTCCGCTATTAGGGGATTTTTTCGAGACTACTGGACTAATCGTTTGAAAATTAAGAATCAACATATTCATATTAAATAAAAATAAAAATTATAAAATTCATTTGAAATTATCTTACTACCTAATTAATATATTTTCAAGTTAATTTATTATTAGCCATATTTACACCAATTTAAAAAAAAAAATTGTCACTTAATGACTACTCGTCACAATGACGACGTTTCGGATCGTCGAGCCATTTTAAAGTCTAAATTTTTTTTTCATTTACAATCATATATTAACTTTAACATATTTCAAATTATAAAGATTCTTATTATGTACCTAAAATACCCATCATGTACCTGTCCTTTTCACTTCTGCGAATTGCATGCGTCTACTCATAATAAATTTTTTTTATTATTGTCATGTCCACCTTTAATTATTTTACAACATTATTATTACTCAATTTTTTACTATTAAATGATTCAAATAAGTTAAAATTACCTTGTTTCTGAGTCACCCACATGTCATCCATCTCATTTCTATTCAGTGACTGGTTATTCTTATAGGAGTAGGGGAAGACTATTTATTATGAACATATATAATGCTGTTTCTCAATATTATATGTGGTATAGTATAATATTGTAATATTAGCTAATTTATTTTAAATTTTGATTTTTTCAATTGAACTAGCTAATTAATATACTTTAATCTGTAATTTACTTTGAGATATTACCTGTCACAAATGTCTCCATCTTAAAGGTACTAAGTGGGATTAATAACCTAGTCAAATTAGCCCCCTTCCCCCAAAAAAGGGCCTACCTTGCAAAAGGTTGGGTAATTCAAATTTATTTTTATATTGTTAGGTATTTAGTTAATACTTGAAAGTCTTATGGGTTCGCTGTAGTACTATAAATTTCGAACTTTTTTTGTTTAGGCGAAAAATCTTCCTTTTAAAGAAAGGTAGATAAAAATTGTTATATTTATTCTCTAACAGCTTAAAATTATCTAACGTTATTATATATAATATTTTTTCTACGAACCATCTAACTTTTAAAACGGTTTTTGAAAATTAGCAAAAAAAACATGTATAATTACTTTGTTTTAAAGTAATTCTCTGCTTTATATGTGACTTAGCTAACATTTTTAAATTAAATATTTTAGCACTCAAAATTTACTATAGGAACAATATTTTACTAAACTTAAATACAAATCACTAAATAGCTATTGATGATTTGAAATTCGAAAACAATTTATTTTTACTTTTCTCCACTTATTTTAATGAAATTGGTCTCCAAAAATTATTGTTTTTCTTGTTGTTTTTTTTCTGCATTTATGCCACATCATACAGTATTAATAAATGTCATAGTGCTATGTAATAATATAGGAAGTAAAAAGAAAAAGAAATGCTTTGAATAATTAAATAATTGTATTAATATTTGTTCCTTAATGTAATCAAAAGTATGTAATTATAATGTAATTACGTCATTATAGCTTTATTATGCCATTAATGAGTACTGAATGATGTGGCAGAAGTCTCCCAGACGCCTATACTTAGGAGTGGGAGAGAAAACGCCTAACGTTTGAAAAGAACAGTTCTTGATCTCAAACGAATGAACTCTTCTTCTAAACGGATAACAACAGTGTTTTTTATTTAGTTCACTAGTTTACCACTAGTCGAGTTGCTGTTTGATCTATTTTTCGTTTGGTTTTTTCCAAACGAAACAAAACCTCTTTCTGCATTCCAACGATCCTATCAGTTCATCATGAAAATAACCCAATAGTTTCTTCTTTTTTTTTTATAAGACATGTTGCTAGAAATATATAAAAAACTTTCATTATAGTTACTACATTAAGATTGAATGTATTGAATTTATATAGCTTATTTTTTTAAATATTTCAATGTACTTGAGTATTAATATATTGAAATTATTGAAAACAATAAGTTGTATAAACAGAATAAGCTAAGCAGCAAGATCCTAAACTGAAATAAATATATGATTAACTTTTATCATTTTTATTTTTATTCACATTGTATTTCTATCTAGAATTTTTCAATTCTATTTTATATATATATATAATATATATATATATATATATATATATATATATATATATATATATATATATATATATATATAATTTATTAGTTCAAAGATATAGTATTATTTTCATTGTATCCAACTATATCTTCAAATTTCAAATACTGTAATTTTCTAGGTTTTTCCCTATATCCCAAACAAGTCAGCGAATTCCCCAATACCTGGCCATACAATGATTTTCCGGTTCTAAGGGAAACTCCTAAAAAACTCACCGGTATGTCTCTATTTTTATTCTTCTAATTTTATATACTTATTTTTTGGTTTTCTTTTTTCTTTTCTTTCTCTACATTCCTTTATGTCTATTATTTCATATTATATCATTTTTTTCTTTTCTTTCAATCTCTTCTGTAGATCTGTAGAAGTATATTCACATTTGCGTATATTATATATTACACTACAACAATTGTTACCATCTATTTACTTCAGTTTAGAATCTTGTTAATCTCTGTTTGTATTTTAATGTACCTACTGTTTATAATTTTAACATGCTTATTCACATTGTTTATAATTTTTTCTCATAATATAATGTAACTTCCATAATTCTCTATCTTTTTATATCTTGACCGTTCTACCCCTGAAGATCTGCAAATTCGGGTCGAAACGTTGGCTTTTAATAAAATAGTTTTGCCACTATTCAGCCTATTTATGACCGCCACCCCCCACCTTCTCCTTCTTTTATAATGTAACGGTCAACTATTAAATATTCAATATTACAGGTTTTATTTTGCTTTTACTACTTAACCCCTCACCACTGACTAACCAGGTCAGCAAATTTCCCCTCTACCCAAGTTTTATAGCTTTAAGTAAAACTCTTTGTTGAGCACGCCTTTGAGTCTCTATTTTTATTCTATTATTCTTATTTATTTTATCTTATTTATTAATTTGTTTTCGTATTTCTTTTCTTTCTTTACATTCCTTTATATCTGGTATTTCATATTATTTTTTTCTTTTCTTTTAATATCTCCTTGCAATCTGTAGGAGTATATTCATAATTGCATATATTATATTTTATATTAAACTACAACAATTGTTACCATCTATTTACTTCAGTTTATTCATGTTACTTAGCTTATTCTGTTTATATAATTTATTTTTCTTAATATTTCAATGTACTTACTGTTTACAATTTCAATAAGTTTATTCACCTTGTTTATAATTTTGTAACCTTCTAAGTGAAAATTGTTTTTTTTTCTTTTATGCCAGTCGTTGGCCATTTGGCATAATATTGCTGCGCAGTATAATTTAGACTTTCTGATATATATATTTGAAAATATTTGTTCTCTTATGTCCCTCGAGGTAGGACATGCGGCTAGATGGTCTGCATCCATTGTTCCTCGGATGGCACAATTTACAGGTAGGATCCTCAGCCACGCTATCTTGTGGAGATGAACCTGCAGATAGTGGATGACCAGTGGACAGGCGGAAGCAGGCAGCTGCAGTGAAAATTGTGTGTTGCACGCACCAGATTTTTTTCTTTGTATACATGTAAACCATATAAAATATACTAATGTTAATTTGTTTTCTGTAGTGTTCAAGTATGATTGCATTAGTAATTGAAATTAACATTCAAATAACAAGAACCTCTTTGTATTCTGGCAGTCTAATGGACCAATTTTTTGTACCATGTTATTATTATTAATAGGGGAATTTACTCCCAGAATAAAATTATGTTTTCATTTCATTTCGTTTAAAAGTGTTGGTAACAATGGATGAATAGAGAGATGAGGCTATGAGGTTGCTTATTTTCTAGAAAAAAAAAAAATCATTATATGATATCATGAGAAGGAGTTAGTCGAGGGTGCGGTTAAATAAATAAAAAAATTAAAATATATAAATTATTTTAATTTTTGCCGACGTTACGACCCACTTTGCAGGTCGTCTTCAGGGCGTAGGATGTGGCACTGCGAGAGGCAGTTGAAACACTGGCCTTGTTCTATTAAGAGTTATGACCGGTGGTGCCAGTGTTTCAACTGCCTCACGCAGTGCCACATCCTACGCCCTGAAGACGACCTGCAAAGTGGGTCGAAACGTCGGCAAAAATTTAAATAATTTATATATTTTAATTTTTTTATTTATTTGACCGCACCCTCGACTAACTCCTTCTCATATTATATCAACGGTCAACCATCTCTACATCATTATATGATATCATTGACTTTTTTTAAGTGATCTCGTTATCTCGAAATATTAATCTTTTTTCATCGTACATTTTAAAACATCATTTCACTCGGCGTTGTAAAATTCTAGATTATGCTGTGCGACAGTAGAGTTATAAAATTACATCAGATCGGGCAATACCTCGTATGCGAGATAGATATGGTCACATCTGCATATCCAGCGGCATCGATAACTTCGCCTTATCTAAAAGGTTATAGGCTTTCCCCGAACGGAGTTTAAAAAAAAAATGGCAGAAATTGATGGAGCAGTGGAATTGATAGTGAAGTATTTACGGTCCTATAAAACGAAGCCATTGAATACGTTGGATATCAGTTTACCAAGGGCCGATGGTTTTTATATTTTTACATATAGTCCGTGGTACAGGCCCCTTTTTATCAAATTATTAATATCCGGCTGAAACTTCGTAAAAATCTTCATCTCATCGTAACCTACAAATATATTATTTACAAAAATTTTTGGAATTGGGGTGTTTTAAATCTAGAGGTCGGCTAACTTTCTTTTAATTAGATATTAAAAACTCGTAAATACCAATTTCCTTTTAACTGGTATCGAAAGATAACTTGAGCAAAATGTCGAGAAAAAAGATGGTCTTCAAAAATATTTTGCCGTTTGGCCTATATAACCTCCTTGATTTGACAATTTGGGGGTGTTGGTCACGCCGGATGTTAATAATTTGATAAAAAAGGATCTGTACCACGGACTAACTTTTTTTCGGAGTTATGAAAAAATTCTAAATACAACTTTTGAAAGAATTTGATAATTGAATAAAGGATAAAAAAAAGAAAAACACATATCCAGGGCGAAAATGAATATCTGGAAATAATAGTCAGAACATAGCTAATAAATCTAGATCTGATATAGATAGATAGATATTTTATTTGTTTTAAGGGGGTTCCCCACACAAATAGAGCCTAGCATGGCTATTGTACAATAAGATGGTTTTACAAATTTACATACATATAATTCAAATATAAATAAAATTTAAAATATTTAACGTTTAGAGTGGTTTTCACAAAACATGAATAGCAATAAAAATTAAAAACATAAAATGATTACTGCATAATATTGGTTATATAAACCAGTTACTATGATAGAAACAATACAAAATAAAAATATTTATAAATATAAATAAAATATTACTCTTAAGATAAACTAAAAACAAACGCTTAATAGAACATGGCTATGATCAACAATTTTTGTATGCACTTTGTGAACTCCCATCATAAAATAGTAAACTTTATTTAATTTATCTATAAAATCGATATTCAGTATGGAATCGACGTTGCGGTTATCAGAAGATTCTGAGATGAAGTTTTGAAGGAATTTTTGTCTATAGTCATTGTATGCTGGGCATTGAAGGAGAATGTGATGTAGACTATTGTAGATAAATTGGCTGCATGAAATACAGGTTTCTTGAGACTCAATCGAAAATGTTCTGTTTTTTGCATGGATTCTGATATATCGTCCGTTTATTCCAAAACATTATCATATGACCTTTTAGAAAATTAAATTAGTGAATAATTTGATGAATTTTTCCTTTGTGTATTCCAACAGTATCCACTTCCAATTAGTGTGACAACATTTGACCTGTATATGACAGACAATGCAAGTCTCGTAATTCCGTTTTAGTAAACTTTTCAATGAAAAATAATAGTATAAGAACTAATAATCAAATGGATCATACATTCCATAATCAACGGATCGTACAACCCATAATCGGGTGATATAATAAATTTTGTTATTTTAATGATATTTATGATTTGTTAGCTGTAATATTTTAGCTTTAGCTTGGTTAAAAATGTTATTCAAAAATTTTATAATAACCCAACATGGTCAGAAAATAATTTGTCGATGGTCTTCAAAAATATTCAGTCTTTTGGACTATATAACCTCGTTATTTTGATAATTTGGCGTTGTAGGACACACCAAACGGCTCAATAATTTTATAGGCCGTCTTTTTTCTCAACTTTGTACTCAAGTTATCTCACTATTAAAATTGAAAACAAATGAGTATTCACGAGTTTTCAATACCTAAATAAATAGAGAAAATGTGCTGATCTCCAGATTGAAAACGCCTCAATTCCGAGAATATTCGTAAATAAAATATTTGTTGGTTACGAAGAGATGAAGCTATTTACTATGTTTCAGCCGGATATTAATAATTTGATAAGAAGGGGTCTGTACCACGGACTAATATATTTTATGAATAATTATTAGTAAATCAGTTAGGCTTTTTACTTTTACTTATTGGATATTAACAATTGTGAATAGTGTCGTAAGTAAAGAGGAGTTGAGTATTTTATAAATTTTAGAATATTCAGACTATGATTATGTAATTTTAGGAGATGCCAGATATACAGTATGTCCCATAAGTAGAATGTAATATTTAAACAGGTAATAATATTCCTTAAGAGACTATTTTCTGCAAAAAAAAGTATTAAATACAACACTTGTATTTTATTACGTACAGTAACCTTTTTCCACTGAATATAAAGCGATAACTAAATAAATATTTAATTTAAGTAATTGAAAATTGCTTCACCGTAAACCAGATAAAATTTACTTTAAATGAAATGGGATTTCTCATTGTTAAAACCATATAATTATAGCTCAACTAAGGACTAATATATAGATAAACTGAGCTAAGTTCTTAATTGTGGATAACGGACTGGTAATGCCGGCGACGCGGTTGAGAGAGCAGCACTGGGATCTCTTAGAGTCTCGCTTTGTCCTTCACACGTGGGGGAAAGGGCTGGACTCGGAGATCTCTTACCTAATTGTAAATATTGTATTTAAGTATAAATGTTTTTCTATTTATTTCTATTACTTATAATTTATTTAATTTCTTTACGAATTTCTGTATTTCATTTAATTTTAACTCTTAGTTACATTTCCTAGTTTATTATAGTTTTTGCCTTTGTTATATAGATTTTTATATTTTTTATTTATTTATTATTATTATTATTTTTATTATTTATTTTTTTTTTTATGTATTGTATATATGGTATGAATGTGCCTGTCTCAGCCTTAATACTCAGTGCCCTTAAGTGTGGCAAAATGTATTATTACTCAATAAACAGATAGATAAAAAAAAAAAAAAAATTGTGGATAGATGGTTGACTGTAGTGAATAATTGAAGGGAAGATTGGTTTGGGTTAATCAGTAAAAAAAGAAAACCTTTCACTTACATATTATTTTTTCTTTTTAATTTTTTTTTTGCTGATAGTGTCTCATGCCTATTGTTATCTAGTCTTCTTAGCCCTGACGAAGGGGTGAGCTTTGGGCCGAAATGTCGGAAAAAATAAAAATACTTATTTGTCTTTTTCATTTTTTTGACTGATTACCCCAACCAATAAGCTACGTTCTGTTTTGAAAAACATCATGAATTATTCGCGACTAATTTTCATATGAACTAACTTCTTAAGCGCGTTTTGCCCTTTTCTTTTTTAATAGTGAATTAGATTGATCCATCAGATTTGCGATGTGTAACGCTCGGCAAAATTTAGTTGTAATCGACTAGTTCAAATGTTTTTTACATGAATTAAAATATCTCAGTAACTAAAAATCGGATCTGTATATTATTATCAAGGAAAATTTTCATCATTTCATCAATTTTGTATTGAGCTACTGCTAAAAATTGTATCCTTGACGCGGTGTTAAAGAGGCGAAAAAGGAAAAATATTGGCAAAAAGCAAAGGAGTTTTATGGAAGATATGGATTAAAATATCTCAGAAATTAAAAATCGGACCTGTACACTAAAAGCGAGGGAATTCAGCATTCCATCCTCTTTATAATGAGCTCATTCTCATCATTTATAATTTATATCACATATTATTAATCTTTCCTCTCTTTCTTCTTTCCCATTCCCCCTCCCCCCTCTCTTGCTACGATGCCTCTATCTCTGCAAGGCTTTGCTTCGATCAGTTTTGTTTATCTATCTAATCTTAGTTTTCTCTTTATTTCCTCCTTTCTGTCACTCTATTTTCCATATCTTCATCTCTACTTTGTATATATTAATACATTTTTCATTTATTTTTTTCTATCAGTATATTTTTATAGATTTTACAATATCTCAATATTCTATTTATATCTATTATTTCCTAATATAACTTCACATTCCTTTTCTATGTTTTATATTTTATTCTAAGATTACCATTTTTAGTTCTTATGTTAACTTATTTTGATTAGTCCACACTTTTTAGCCATTTTTATTATTTATTTCTTAGTTCTCTTTTATTGTTATTATTCTACCAACTTTATTTTATTTTAATGTTCACTTATCTACTTCATTTTACTTTAAGTTTTTCTACTTACATTGTTTATGTTTCTCATACCTATTGTTATCTGGTTCTTTTCTCAGCCTTGATGAAGGCCTGTACTTTGGACTGAAACGTCGGCAAATGTCTTATTTGGCTGATCACTCCAACCATCCTTCTATTCAATTATTCACTACAGTCAACCATCAATACACAATTATTATTAAACTCGCATTGTTAATGGTTTCACTTATTTCGTGTGGTCTAAAACACACACCTTAGTTTTCTTTTATCACCTTCCAGCTATACTAGAGATATATGAATTTTACAAGAAAATATTTGTTTAATATGCTTTAAATCCATATTAATTAAGTTCAGGATTTATTTTATTTGATACCCTATTACCTAAAAGTATTCGTATTTTCAGCGAAAATACGATAGGCTCACTCAAACAGTTTGGTCTATTGCTTAGACATCACTAGGTATAAATCCATAAAAACCTTCATTATCTTCTATACTCTTTTTGGCAGCTGGCATAATCCTGTAAACCGATCCATGGATCTGATCAAGATACGTGGATTATATGAGGAGAGGTGGTGAGAGGAATCGTTTGCCTGGAAATAGAAGATAGCTTGAATTGGAATGGATTCCAGTTGATCCTCTACGGTGCCAAAGAGCTTAACATTTCAGTAAATATTTTAGCAGATGGAAGATAATCCGCAGCTTTTCATCCCCCCAAAATTTAATCAAAAGCCAACCAACGAAAGATAGCCCTTCTCTTTTCTTTATTTTTCGTTTTATTTTCCCCCTGTTTTCAGAAAATAATTTTTCAACGAATAATTAGGAAGTAATAAGGAAGCGAAGTAGTTACGAAAAACTGAAAAATATAAGGATTAATACACGTAGTCCTTAAAAATAATAGTAGTGGCAATTTTTTATTTATTGAATAATAATAATACAATCAGCCACTGTTGGAGGGCTATAAGTATTAAGGCTTAAAGTTCTCATTTGTACAATATTTATAAATAATAAAGAAATAACTAATACTGATTAAAAAAAAGGTAACTAAATAAGAAAAAATAAACAAACAAAATAAAATAAAAACTTAACACATTCATACCTATACACAGTATATACATTCTCCCAGGAATCTCCAAGCCAGGGTTTTTCTCCCACATGTGGAAGGCAAAGTAGGACTCCAGGAGATCCCAGTGCCCCTTTTCCATCCGCATTACTAGTATTAGAAGCCAGTGGAGACCGAAAGAGGGCACTAGAGCCACAGATGCTCAGGACATGAGTAGAGAAGCTGGTCATCGCCAGTACAGTAGTGACACTAGTATTGCATAAATAAGAGAGGTCTTGCGCATTCAAATCTTTCAAGTCTTGGTCTTGGTCTTGGTTTTGCTCAAGAGTTCCATATGTTTCCGATTTGGCCCAATCCACATACCAATCCTTCCACAATAAACTTCAGAACCATGCGAGTCCTCTTGTTTCTAGCCTTGCTTCCTCCTCGATCCCTGATAACCCTCCTAGGCGTCTGAAAAGAAAATGGCCTCGTGATCTCCTAATTTAGATACTTTATTATAGTGCTACCAATAGGTAGATTCTCTACAAGCATTGTCATGTCGTGTATTTTCTTTTTTATCACATTTGAAAATGTTTCATCAACATAAACAAAAATATCTGGTGTGTACACTCACACGACTTTCCTACGTATTTCAGAAAAGTTTTTATATCTTTACATATGTTCAAAAAAAAATTTAACTAGATTTATTTTCCTGAAAATTCATCAAACAAAAGATTTGTGTACGATTTATTTGATAAACTAAAGCAATGTACACCGGCTTCAGGCAGATCAGTGTAAAAATTTCAATACTCACTAATACTGCTGATTGAAAACTTTTTGCCATAGCTTAGTATTGTCAAACAATAATTTCTGTTAAAAGTAGAGGAAATAGTGAAGATTGTGGCACACTAGTGTGATGCGGGCAACAGATTTTCTCACTTTCACTTAGTCATCTCTATTCTCTCATTCACCCCTTTCTGACACCAGGATATAAATAAACCCGTAATCTTACAATGGAAATTGAATATCTGTAACTTCGTTAATAGTTGTCCAAAATGAACGATTTTTATATGGCTTTGTAGGGAATTTCATTACCTTTCAAATAATAGCTAAACAGGCATCAGTAGTCAAAACTCTAGAAAATAAAAAAAGAAGCAACAAAATCGGTACCCGAGGAAATGTTGGCACAGACAGACATACCAATGGCTAAAAATGTGTTTTTCGGACTCAAGGAGCACTGAAACGTATAGATCTGTCGAAAACCACATGTTGGAAATTTGACCCCATTGCAATATTTTCCTTACCTAGTATAGGTAGGAAAGTAAAAAAAATTTCCAAAAAATTTTTTTTAGTATAAAATATTTTTATTAGGATTGCAGGAGGTAAGAGTAGCCCAAAAGATATGTAATTAAATAAACAGCTGTGTAATTTGTAAAATTATTACCGAGCTCCTGTTATTTATTACTCTCCTGATACAATAATAAAATAAAATATGAAAGACACTAGAACATCATTATATAAATAGGAAAACACAATTCGGTTCAGCCCCATTTACTCCTCTATTATTCAATCGATTTTCTTCCTTCTTTTTTCGTTTAATGGATATTGACGAGCTTTAGTGTTATCAATAAAGAAAAATATTAAATAGTATGTGAATAAAATTATAAATGGTAGTTTGTTCAAAACGGCTTATCCCCAAAAGTTCTTCACCGATTTTTTAAAAATTTTGACACGACGTCGCAATAATATTTAGAAGTTTTTTTTGTATACGTTTCATTATCGTCGGGACTTTCCTTTCGAAATGGCGGCTGAAAAACGTGATTCGTTTTAGAATGAATTCAGTATTTTATTTGCGAAAAACTCAAAGATTAAACATTTTTTTACTGATAACACCAATATTTATTTGAAAGCTTCCTGAATTTCCTCCAAAATAAAAAAAATCATCGAAATTGGACTATTTGTTGCAGAGATATATCATTTTAAACATTTAGTACGTTTTCTTTCCCTTCCAAATTCGATTTCTTTTATTTTGTTTTTTGATAAATCGAAAACTTTTCATTTTCTGAGGTAATTGGGTCTATTATTTGAAGATATACTATCATGTAATGTTAGCTGAATGATACATAATAAATTAAATTTAAAAATATATTCTATAGTTATACTCTCTGTTAACTTAAATACTGTACAAGCATTAGTTAATGGAACAGGGATGAGTCTGAAGTATTAACGGGGGCTACTTTAAATTAAAGAATTTTAATTCCAAGAATTCATTTAACATTTTCTGACACTATACTTACATTCGACTTTCAAAGAACAACGTTCCTATTACTAGCTGCATTTGCTATGACCATAATCAAATCGCAGGATAAAAGTTTTGGAAAAATGTGTATATTATCGTGACGTCCAGTAATTTCACATGGACAATTATATGTGGCATTAATTAGAGCACGTTCATTTAAAATATTGAAATTTATGGCTATACACTAAACAATAAAAGAACATTATTTACATAGAAGTTCTGAATAAAAATGGATTTAAAGTGAATTTAAATTTCTAATTTAAATTTATTTATTACTTGCTTAATCATAACATTAATTTGTTGTGATAATAACACACATAAATTAAAATTAAAATTAAATATTTTTGAATAATATTTTGTATTACTTACAAATAGTTTTAAATGACTTAAGCTAGATTTTTAATTGAAATTGAAATTTTGTTTGTATTAATAAATGAGGATTTTTGAATCGTGATTTTCTCTTTATTTATTTACTTTATTTTTTTAATTAATTATATCTGTTTTTTAATGAGTATGGCCGAATTTCGACCACTGGGCGAACACTAGTTTTTATATAATAGGGAGATATAAGAATAAATATTATTCTTTACGTCTCATGTTTCTTATAGATATCTAATGTGAGAGAGCTCACTGGTGTGTGCTAGCGTAATGATTAATATAATAATGATACGAGTCGGATGACTCAACTAGTCTGTTTAGGGCACCTCGATTTCCTCACCTTGACTCTCCGAAGGCCAATGAAACCTCCATCAGAGCGAAATAGAATCCAGGGGGTGGTGGGGGGAGGGGGATCGAGGTCTCGCGGCCATCTCATTTGTAAGCTGTCACTCCAGCTGATCGCCCATCTTGTCTTCTTCTATTTACGGTCTAATGGTTAGCAGACGTTTAATCGAAGTTTAATTTCTTTCTCTACGGCTAAAGTAAATTCTAATATATATATATATATATATTCATATATAGAAAACTGAGGCTTTACTCACTTCATGGCCCCTAATTAATGAAAACTCTCATTATAATCGGATTTATTTTTTAGTACTTCTGGATTCAACATTTGTCCTAGTCCTGTTTAACTTTTTTTTTTCGACAGTAATACAAAATTAAAAATAAAATGCACATGATGTTGCACTTATAAACAATAAAAATAACAACACCTTTCTCCTCCATAACTTAATTATTAATATTATATTTATAAAAGAATATAACTGTAAAAATCCAAGCTATAAAGTCATGAAGTTCTAACATAGAGCAGCTGCAAATTATTTCACAATGGTTTATTATTTCCAAACAATTATACATCTAAAGTAATATTACCTTCCGAGTTACAAAGAAAAATAAACAAAAGGTGATTAGAATTATTGGACTAAACTATTTTTTTTTAACCATTAGTAATATGCTAAAAAAAAATAACATTGCTTCAATAACACATTCAAAATTTAAAAACCAAACCAAGGATATAACATTTGGAGTAGAACATATAAAAAACAGGATTTTTCTTTTTTTTAGGAAATTTCGTTAATTTTTAAATAACCATACAATATCGACAAAAAAGTATAAACTTTTCGAGTTATTCGGAATTTAATTTTACCATCCCTCGTAACTTTTATCAAGCTTCTTTTCGTTGAAGTACGTTGTATAGATAAATTTAAAGGGAGTCGAGAAAATGACTTTAGTGAAGTTTCATTGAAATCTGTACATTCATTAAGGAGCTACAGTCTATAGCAACGCAGGTATTCCGCCGTCATTTTGAAAGTTAAAGGCGGATAGTAATGTCGATGAAGGAGGATCATCCTCTGGTGACATCTGATTTTATATCAAAATTTGAAAAAAAAAAAATCGGTCCAGTAGTTTCGGAGAAAATGCGCGGACGGCGGACGGACAAAAAAATGTTTATTCGTTTTTCGAATTCTACTCATCCTGAAACGTGAAACATCAAATTTTGAGAGGGGATTAAGTTTTTGAATTTTTTGGTCGATCACAATGGTTGATTATTGAAAATAATCAACCAAAAAAAAAACAATATCACATATATGCAGGAAGAAAAATGGAAAGAAAAAAAAAAGAAAAACAATTACGAATATCTAAAATATAAAATGTATTAATTGAATCTCTCTATTATATAGGATGTTTCGTAATTGCACGGAACTATTTTAGGTATGTCTTCACTACCAGAAAATAAACTTTATACTTTTTTTTTGTTTGTTTGTTTGGGACTTCCTCACCTTTAAGGCGTCCTATTCCCGAACCAGGAGGTGAGGGGGGGGGGGGGAATTAAAAGACTCCCTTGACACCGGGACGCGAACTCTTGACAATTTGATCCGGTTATCTATGCACTAGTTACCCCGTTCGACCACCCCGCCCCAAATATTTTGCAGTTTCAAATTTATTGTTAAATTTCATCTTATGTAATATAAATACTGCGTAAGGGATAAAATGGTTCGTAAGTGGTTGAGGAGCCCTCCATTGTTATAAATAAATAAATACAAAAATGTCACTACCACTAAACCCACAAACGAGAAATCTTTACACAAGCCATTGCAATATTGATTAAATCAAAGTTGCATCAACTTAACACAACTCGGCCAACTCCTCAAACTTGGTTGATGGATCATCAAAGTTTAGCGAGACCATCAATTAAAGTTAAATCGCCATTAAATCTGGTCGCAAACTCCAGTATTGTCCAAATCAAAACCATTTTACAATATGTTTCAATTTCGTTAAAATAAATAATATTATCAATTTTTCTTCAATTTTATAAAATATTTTAAACAGTAGAACAAATTACGACTGCTCAAAACATTTTATATTGGATAAAAACGTTCATATGGACGAGGTATCGAAAATAAATCCACCAAAGTGTTGGAACCATTTAATTGAAAAGAATGGTAAATATTTTTTAATATAAGGAGCTTATATAGGAGAGAACCAAATTCCTCAGACAAACACAGTACGGGACTAATATTCGACAGAAGGATGACTTGGACTCACACGTCAAAATGAAACGACATACCTTAAAAAAGCGACTGAAAATACTGTACTCACTTTTTTCTAAATCGAAATTGAAAATTCGATCAAAACTAAATAAACACACTTGCCTACTCAAACCCATCTGGACATACGCCTCTCAGATTTACGGTTCGACGAAAAAGACGCACTTACAAAAACTACAGTCATTTCAATCCAAAAACCACAACAAAACTTTACATAACGACTTACGACAACCAACTATAGACCAACACGTACGTACTCTCTACTCTCGTTTTCATCTCAAACTACACGGACACACAAACAGACTTATAAACGACATGGCTACAACTGACATGCACATCAGGAGGGGAGTAAAAAGGAGCTGGATGAGAGATCTCCTCACCTAAATCAAAGTAATGACCAGGAAGAGGTGCTGCTGGGTACTATCCTTCCTCATGGCTATAATGCCAACCTCGTTATGCCAACAACACATCTGCTGATTGTCAATACGATGACATGTGCGGATTAACAGTTAAATATAAAAAAATAAAATAAAAATATATAAGCAACTTAAAGAAAATAAACACATATTAACCTCTAATGTATTTCTTGTTTGATTTATTTTATGATGTAAATTTTCCTAAAAATCTACCAAGGTGTTTAAGTAGATATACAAGAACATTCCCTTACGGCACATTATATTTCCCCATCTATATAAACTTTTTATCTTATTTTTTTTTATTATTGAAATAATAAATACAACTGTATAAATGATAAATACAACAATTAAATGTGAAACAAGTAACATGACATGCACAACATGAAGAGAAACTACCCATTGGTAGCACTCCAATTATATTTCTATATTAGAAGGTCCCGAGGCCATCTTCTTTTCGGACGCCTCGGAGGTTTAGCAGGGATAGAGGAGGAAGCATGGTAGGAAGCAAGAGGGTGTTTATGTCTAAGAAGTTTATTATGGAATGATAGGTGTCTGGATTGAGCTAAATCGGAAAGATATGGTACATTAAGGTCATTAAGGATGATTTTATTAATGACGAAATAAGGAGAATTGAAGATTTTACGAAGGAATTCGGATTGCAAGGATTTCATACGAAAGTAATTCGATGGCTTAGTGGAACCCCCCACAGCTTAACTCCATATGTCCAAACAGGCCTTACTATAGTAATATATATGAGTCTTTTGTAAATAGTAATCGAAAACACCGGACGGTTTCTTGTCGTTTCAGTCCGGTAAGGGAGTTCCAGGTGAGTAGTTTTTCCAGGTGGAGTCCTAGGTATCGGATTTGTTCAACAGGGATAAGTGGGGTATTGTGAAAGGATACTGTAGGACAGGAAGTCGCGGGTTTGCGACGAAGAGTAATTTGATGGGATCTTTTTATTTTTAATTAAAATACTGTTCATTTTAAACTTTTTAGTATTGAAATTTTATATTCAAAATATATGATCGAAATCTTACATATCGACCGCCACAGTGCAAGAGCTTGTAAGGACAAAAACTAAATATTTACAGAATACGATAAAAACTGCGTAGTTTTTCTTCTACGAGCATTATATTTTTGGTACAATTTTTTTTCGGGCCTAAGGCAAAAATGTGATGCTTTATGTAACTTTGTTGATCGTATTTCTGCTAAATAATCTTTTAGAGCCATTACATCTATCTTAGAGCTTTTTAATTACTTTGAGAAATAAGTATTAGTTAGGTAAATGAAATCAGATTTGTTGCTACTGCTATGTATTGTAAAGACCGCCGGTGGAATAATTAGTTGAAAGGTATAAATAAATAAATATCATAAGTGCCAACATCTGGCGCTACCTGAGCGAGGGTAACGACCAACAAGCCCAACCTTTTGTAAGTGGTAATAAAAACCTTTAAGAACCACCGACCTAGACCGACAACTGAGTGTTTAAACAGGATCCCGAAAGACCTTTTCACACCTTCCACCAGAAATACCTAAATCTGTACCTACTGCTTTACCTTGGCCTGGGGGAGAGGGCGTGGTCATCCCTTAGGCTAGGAATATTCAGCCGATCAGGAAAAAGATTACCAAAAGAGAGGGGGATGAAGAAAGGTGGGAAATAGAGAATTGGGACTGAGGACTTCTTCTTGGGACTCGGCTGAGAGGACACTTCTTTTTGGGACTCAGATGAGGAGACTTCAAGCGGGGGAGTCGAGGGAGGAAGACGAAGACAGCCGGAGAGAGCAGATGGACGGACGAGACGCTGAAGGAGAGCAGAGACAGGGAATCCAGATATGACGGCTAGAAACACCTAGAAACACTATGAAGGACCAGCTAAGTGGTAACAAGCATTTAGTTATACTAATGTAAATTTGTGTTGGCAACCATACATCATTAATTAATATAATCAATATAATGCATGTAACTTTAATCAAACATCAAGCATTCTCCTCCAGTATGATTCTCAACTATTCATTATGTATATAGGTTTAGTTATTATTTTGTATATAGATGATTTTGGTTTTATTTAAGCTTGTAAATATAATAGTTAGTAAACCATCTTAGTACTTTTACCATCTATCCTGCATGCCACCAATTAGATATAGAACAAATAGTAAATTTAAAAACATGATACCTTTAGAAAGGAAATCCAATAAAAATTATATGGTTCAATCTAGGATACTATAGTAGGGGGTCTGTGGTATCATACCTTTAAATACCTAATTAATATATTTTTCTGTAGATCGGTTCCAGTCTGGGACCGATATGAATACAAATATAACTATTAAATACAAATAAATGCGATTCCTGGAACCCCCTACTCGCCGTAGAAACCCGAGGCCAGGAACATAGCACTTTCACTACACCCATAACTTTTTGATAATGATCAAATTATGACAGGAAGAAAGTTAGTTTTATAAATGTAGAGAAACGAGACTTGTAACTCATTTGATTTAAAAGCGAGCATTTTATACTAAGCATATGCAACTATGCTGGGATATTCACTTTTTATCTCCCATTGTAGGGGACGCTCGGATGGGGGCGTACCTCCATTATGGAGTAGTCTATGAAAGTTTAATTTTTAACGTACTCAACTTGATATGGACATGGTTTGATTCACGAATGCTTGGTAAGTTATAGGTAACCTGCTGATGTGTAGATCATTTCGTTTCTGAGATTTTCGCCATTTCGAAGATTCATTGATATGAAAATATAAAACTAGAGTTATTTTTTCGTCTCGAGTTAAATTTTAATTTTTTTTTTATTTTAACTTTTTTTTTCAGTTCTACCAATGGGTAGTTTCTCTTCATGTTGTCCATGTCATGTTACCAATGTCACATTTACTTGTTTTATTTATCATGTAAAACAGTTGTATATTTCATTAAATTAAATAAAATAAAAATTTAAAGGTTTTAAATTTTTAATGAAATCAATTGCCTATTTCTCACTATCTGGAATTCGGCGAGATTGTAGGTTTTTGTTTGCAGCTAAACTCATTTTCCAGTTGCCTGGAGGTTTGAGGTTGAAAGCCATTTAACTTGATATTCTTATTAGAAATTAAAAAAAAAAAAAAAAAGACAAAGCCTAGTGGGAAAAAAAAATGTTAGCCTATTAATAAAGCTAATTCATACTTTAGTCTATTTGGAAAACGTTTTATACATTCTACATTTACATGAACACCTTGCATTACGTTTAAACGGTAACTACTTTTAACTTACAGGTTTTTACAAAAGGTCATAGAGAAGAAACTAAAAACCGTAAAATTCATTTTGTGGGATCAGAATATGCGCCAGGTCAAGATTGATCTGAAAAGCTCAAAACCTCATTTCCCAAAGAAATTGTCCTTTGATTTCCAGTGTGGTAGTCCAAATATTATGATAAAATATCAATATAAATTTGAAAAATATATATAAATATATTTTTGATTAATTTGAGTTCTTGTGCGCAACAGCAAAATTTTCTAACATCAAACGCATCCAATCCTTCCAGTCGATGCTCCTTTCTATGTAACCAACAAAACACTATACCATGATCTTAATATCCTATTTGTCCTAGACCTTATCCCAGCAAAATTCTCCAAATTTCACCAGAACCTTACTCACCGTCCGAATCCCTTTGCACAATCCCTATCCAGCACCATCCATCCCTATAATCCTCCAAGAAGGTAAAAACGACAGTGGCCACGAGTACCTTTTATAGTTTGTAAATATTGGAGTTCTGGCAATGGCCAGATTCTCCACTCACGACATGAGTATATTTGGCTAAAGCACTCTTGCTCAATCTCCACTGGGTTTAGCCCAGTGACACGGTTGAGAGAAGTGCAGGGATATCCTGGAGTCATACTTTTTCCTCCACAGTTGGAGGGACAAGTCTGGTTTGGAATTCTCTCGCCAGATTGTAAATAAATATTTAGTTATGTATGTGTTCTTTTTATTTATTTATTTTTATTGTATATATATATATATATATATATATATATATGTTATTTTTCTGTATAATTTATTTTATTTTATTGTACATAGTGTTAATGTGATCTCTGAACACTATTATAAATGTCCTTGAGACAGATATTTTTCAATGATTAGGATTTTTAAAAAAAATTGAGTTAAAATAGTCGCATTACAATCAGGAATTCTCACTGAGCCGTTTGAACCATTTAAATTATAAATCAATCCTATCGTTCGCTTACAAAATCGTTACTTACTTTTAGCACATTAATTTTTTTTATTTATTTATTTTTTCAAAAATTTATTTTTATTTATTAATTTAGACATATAATATTCTGTCACGGGGACAATAATTATATTGATAAATGAACACATTCACACCGTATATACAAAACAATAATAAAATTAACATAAGTAAAATAATAACTAAGTAATAATAAATAAAAACTATATACAATAAAAAAATAAAATAACCTAACTATAAGTAAACTAAAAATACAGTCACACTTATATACAATATATACAATCAGGCGGGGAACCCAAATCCCTGCGCTACTCTCTCAACCGCTTCAATGGTGCCAAAGCCGGTGGAGTTTGAGCAAGAGCGCTTTAGCCACATACACTCATGTCTTCAGTGGAGAATCTGGCCATTGCCAGAACTCTAAAATTAAACACATTTTATTTTATTACAGTCCAGTTTTTAGTTGTTATTGTTTTCAAACAGTCACAGAATATCACTGAAGCATTTGAATAATCAAACTTAAACATGGATTAATTGGAGTGTTACCAATGGATAATTTCTCTTCATGTTGTACATGTCATGTTACCTGTTCATATTTACTTGTTGTGTTTATTATTAATTAGAGTCGTAAATTTCTTTAATAAAAAATATTTTAAAAAATGGATTATCCATCCATTCAAAATCATTACATACAATTTATTGGTAACACAAACATATCCCTTTGTGTCACCTCGCCATAGTCTCGTACTAATTTACAAAGAGATTGTTATTGATATAAATCTGGTCATTAAAGAATATGAAACAGATTAATATTACTTAATATTTTTTTTGTAATAAAGATTTTTAATTAACCCGACCCTTTCTGAACAAAAAAAGCTATAACTCTATAAGTCTCTAACCCCTGAGGGATAATTAATTACAGATAGGAGCCAGGGGGCAAGATATAAGAAACCCTGTGCCCCGCTAGGACTAAGGACCAGAAGGACACCCCCCTCCCGATATAAAGAAGAACTCACAATCCATCATTGGCCGAGGATATTACACGTTGAGGGGGGGGGGAGCTCATGGTGCTTTTTTTTCAACTACAAAGATTAATGGTAGCCTCGGAGGTTTAAATTTCAATACACTGCCATGAAAAAGTATATATAAATATATACCTTTTTTTTTTTAAATAGTAAGGTGTGTTAAGTTGAAAGTATACTGGGTCTTGCATCATTTTCGGGTGAAACACATTTTAGCAATTAATTATGTAGTTCATTCATAAATCAATAGTTGTACTCCATTGGTTTATTGCTTTTACGCCATTGTTATTTTACAAGAAGACGAACAATTGGCAGTCTATATCTAGTTCGGAAATACGACGTTTGGGGAAGGGTCTTGTAACAAAGGAAATATGCGCCGTTGATGTGAAAGAAATTTGCATCCAAAAAATGATTGATTTCTGTGTATTAATTAATGGTAGATTCTTTTTACCTGGAGTGGAAGCCATCACCTACATATCGTACTGATTTGATATTGACATAATGCATCAAACACGTAAAGAAAATTAACCACCTGCATTGGTTCGTGTTGTCCAAATGCAAGACCAAGACGATTCTTGATCTTGCGCACTCTATCTTGGTCTTACGCAAGAGTCTCGTAACAGGCTTATATTTTTTTTTTAGATAGGAGATCCTTTTTTTTATTAGTTGAAAATTAATACATTCTGCTACATTGGAGTACATCATTATTAATGCTACATTAAACATTCACACAATACATACATACTAGTAGGCCGGTGCGAAAAATTCGCACAGCATATTGTTATCAAATGCCAGATTTATAAAAAAATGAAATAATGCAACGTATCAAAAGATAAAGAAATCAATTGTTACTTTATCGATAAATAATCCACAAAGGAAACAAAATTAATTTAAATCTTCAGTTTTGTTTGGAACCAACATATTTACAAATTTCAATAAGCTGTATCTTTTGCGAAAAATTGTCGGATTTCAATGATTTTTTTTTTCCTTTTATGGACAATTAAGTAATTTTTTATATAATCATAGAAATGACAAGGGAAAATTGTGTAATTTTTTAGTTATTCGCAAATAAAGTTTCTTTTTTTTCATAACTTGTTTGTCTGAATTTTCGAGGTGATTGGAATATTTTTCCCGCCTGAAGGAGAAGGAAGCCTTCGAAATTGGTGGCTCAATCTTGAGATTTGGTGAAGAATTAACGATGATATGGCTTGCCGATCAAAAACACCATCAATAAATAATATAAACTTCTCCTCTCTCGATCATAGAGGCCTCAAGTCGACGAAATGAGACATGTATTCAATGACAGTACTACAATTAACGCCAGGTTATGTGAATGCGAACCCCATGCCTTGCGTTATCTCGAAAATAGTACGTTTTTAGGATTAAAAACGCAGGATCCGATAGTTCCGGAGGAACTATCCGGGTCTTGCTGCACGCATCAAAATCTTCAAGGTCCAATTTGTCCCGCATCGATCTACAGACCTACCACCGTTCCAGTATTGAATCCTAGCAAAATGTTTGTATCTAATTTATTTATTTTAGAAAGAAAAACAAAAGCGGAGAATACGATTCGCTTACCTCCCGTGAAATTCTGAATCCAACGGTACCCTATCCATGGTATTTGAGCATGACAGGAGCTTATATTTGGTACAAACCCAATTTTGAGCTTTACTGTAATAATATATGTACGGATAAATTATAACTAAAATAGAGATAAAAGAAAAGGAGTTGTATAAAGTAAAATAAGAAAATTAACATACATAGGTAAAAAATCATTTTGGGAGAAACTAAATGAAATTAAAATAGATAAAACACATTCACACCTATATACAATATTTACATTGGCCCAGTGGATTCTGAGTCATGCATTGTCCTCCAAATGTGGAAGCCAAGGCAGGACTCCAGTAGATCCCAGTGCTTCTTTGCAAGCCAAGGAGACTGATGGAAGGCACTAGAGCAACAGACGCTTAGGCCTTGAGTGGAGAATCTGGCCATTTCCAGTACTCCAATATATACATATTAACAAAAGGTCGCAGGGCCACTGCCGTTTTAATCTTCTGGAAGAATTGTAGGGATGGATGGAGATGTATAGGGATTGTTCAACAGGATTTAGATGATGAATGAGGTTTTGATGAAATTTGAAAAAATTATCTGGGATTAGGTCAATAACAATAACAAATGAAGGTCATTATGGAGGGTTTTATCGGTTACGTAGAAGGGAGCATCCGCTTTTTATCGAATTATTACCACCCGCCTGAAACTTCGTAAATAGTTTCAACTCATCGTAATCTAAAACTACTTTATTTACGAAAACTCTTGGAATTGGGGCATATTCAATCTGGAGAAGTGCAATTTTTTTTTTTAATTTAATTAGGTACGAAAAACTTGTAAATACACATTTGCTTTCCACTTTAGTTTTCAAAAATACAATAGTTGAAGGTTACGATGAGATGAAACTATTTACGAAGTTTCAGGCGGATGTTAATAATTCGATAAAAAGGGGTCTGTACCACGGACTATTATACTAATTAACAAATAGTAACTAAAATTGTCAAGTATTAGTAACTATATTGCCTTAAGTTTTAATAAAAAAATAGTTTTTTTTTTTTTAACTAGGCAAAGTTCAAGACCAAGACCGATTTTAGGCAACGTAGGCATTAGTTAATTGAACGAGACTTATACAAAAAACAGTGAAAAAAATAAACGAACTGTGTTACGAAGTCCTTCCACGTCCACGTTATTCGCTAGACTAATACCCGATAGATTTACATCTGTTAAGAAATTTTAACAATATTCTTAAAGGTAAATTTTTTTAAAAAAGGTGTTAAAAATGTATTTTATGAATTCATTTCTTCACAAAACCCTGAATTTTTCAGTTCTTGGATTAAAAAGTTGAAAACACGTTGGGAACAATGTATAGAAAATAAGGTAAATATTTTGAATTCATAGAGTATAAATAATTCCCTGTGAAAACTGACATTTCATATGAAACTACTCATTAAAAGAAATTTTAATGTTATAAACGAAAGTTATGTAATTAGACGTTAACAAATACAATTATGGGCAAGCTGCTAAACAGCCCTCAGAAAATCTTACAGTTAACCTTAAGTGGGCGATAAAAAATAAGGATGAAACCTTACTGTTACTGTTTATCTCCAACACTGCGCCTCAAATGAACTTAGTTTGCTTTATCTTAGCTCTTAAGTAAAATTGCCTATATTATATTACTGACATTCCTTGATACAATCTCTAGTATCACTTTTTCACTGAAATCTAAAACACAAATGAGTTCAGCAGTTTAATTAGTGTACTCCTACAAATTAATGTTTATTTTTAAACTTAAATATCTCTCCCACCACAAAAAAATCTGTTGCGAGCATCACATAATTTTCACTTACCGCTCTACTACGAACAGAAATTATTAGTAAAATTAGGCTATTATAAAAAGTTTTAAAAGTATATTTTCATTTAAGCTAAACCATTTTTTTTATTTATTCATGATATTTACAACTGTATTAAAAAATTAAATACATTAAATAAATTTGATAACATAATAATAACATGAAATGACTTGTTCAGAAACTACCCACTGGTAGCACTCTAAAAACAAAATGTATTTACAATAAGAGATCTCGAGGCCATCTTCTTTTCAGACGCCTCAAAGGGTTATCAGGGATAGAAGAGGAAGCATAGTTAGAGACGAGAGGATTCGGATGGTTCTGAAGTTTAATATGGAAGGATTGGTATCTGGATTGGGCCAAATCGGAAACATAAGGAACATTAAGGTCATTATGGATTATTTTATTGGTGACAAAGTAAGGATCATTGAGAATTTTCCGAAGGATTTTGGATTGTAAGGATTGGATGCGAGAGGAATTCGATGGCTTAGTGGAGCCCCAAAGCTCAACTCCGTAAGTCGAAATAGTCCAAATTGTAGTCATGTATATAAGTCTTTTGTAATTAACTGGAAGCTTAGAGCGTTTGTCTAGTAAGTGTTGGAGTAGTCGGAAACGTCGAGCGGTTTCTTGTCGTTTCAGTCTGGTATGAGGATTCCAAGTTAGACGTTTGTCCAAGAGAAGTCAAAGGTATTGGATTTGTTCAACAGGGATAAGTGGGGTATTATTAAAGGATACATTGGGAGATGAGGTCATAGGTTTACGTCGAAGGGTAAAGGTGATTTGATGGGATTTATTAGAATTTATTTTAATCCTCCAGTTTTGACACCATTCTTCAAGACTTGTGATGTGCGATTGAAGAGTTTGGGATGCAATGGTTGGGTCATTATTAACGGATAGGACACATGTATCATCGGCATACGTGGTAATAACAGTAAGCTAAACCATAAAGAACACATTTGTGAATTTCAATCATATTTATAAATGCCAAATCTCATTAGGACCATAAAAATAACATAACCTTATTTAATATATAGGAGAGTGGAGTAGCTCAGTGGTAGGGCACCGTGCTTCCAATGCTAAAGGTCCCAGGTTCGAATCCCATCAAATAGCAGAAAATTTATTTATCTGTTTCATTGGCTGTGGGGTAAACATGGAAAGGTAGACCTTCCTGGGGCACACCCAGCCTCTACAAAGTGGGTACCATTAATTAAATAATTATTTAATGGATAAAAACTGGTGGTTGAGCGTGATCTTGCCCCGATCCCCTCTCTGCACAACCGTTAGCCTTGAAACACTACTTTCCCGAAATAGTACTGAACCAAGAATCTTCATGGGTTGTAGTGGTACAGAATTTATTTTTTCATTTTTTTTTATTTATTATATCGACAGTACCTTAAAAATTTCGGTAGACACCATAAAACTTATAATTTTATTAGTCGATTTGATCTACTCCTAGTCACTGAGCTCTGTACAAAAACAAAATATTTAAAATTACATTAAGGACTAAGATTTGAAAAGTCGCTTAGTATACTTTTGAAGGGATTGATTTTTTTACAACGTCTTTATGAATATTGACACAATAACTCAGTAAAAATTATTAAACTGACAAAAACTCTTTTATATTTGAAATATGTTACCTAGGCAAACGTCTAACTTGGAATCCTCATACTAGACTGAAACGACAAGAAACAGCTCGACGTTTCCGACTACTTCAACACTTACTGGACAAACGCTCTAACCTTCCAATTAATTATAAAAGACTCATTTACATGACTATAATAAGGCCTATTTGGACTAACGGAGTTGAGCTACGGGGCTCCACCAAACCTTCAAATTCCTCTCGTATCCAATAGTTACAATCCAAAAATCCTCAATGCTCCTTACTTTGTTAAAAATAAAATCATCCACAATGACCTTAATGTTCCTTATGTATCAGATTTGGTCCAATCCAGCTGTCTGCCCTTCCATAATAAACTCCATAATCATCCCAACCCTCTCGTTTCTAACCTTACTTCCTCTTCAATTCCTGATAACCCTCCGAGGCGTCTGAAAAGAAAATGGCCACGTGATCTCCTGATATACACATATTATTAGAGTGCTACCAATGGGTAGTTTGTCAACATGTGTTTTACTTCGTTATATCCATGTGCGAATTTACTAGTTGTATTTTTTTTTTATACAGATGTAAATATCATATAAATAAAATAAAAAATAGAAAAAATTCAGATATAGATACAATATCAAACTTTGTGAATTCACAAATAGAAAATTCATCAATGTTGTTAGTGATTTAAGGTTATGAAATATCAATACCATTTTTAAATAAATCGAGGCTATATTTAATCTATAGAGAATGGAGATGGTCCAGGGTGGACGTCATAAATAGACTTGAAAAGCGGAAAAACTATTTTAGTCTATTTAAGACCGCCACCCCATCTCCTTTCTCTAAAATACACAACGGTCAACTATTATGTATTCAATATTTAACCTATAAATAAACAAGTACTGTACCTAGGTTTTTTAAATCGATTTTCGTATCCTGAAACGCAAATCGTAAATATTGAATACTCAAATTTTGAGGAGAAGTGTATAATTTTTTGGCCGTTAAAAACGGTTCATTACAGAAAATAATAAAGCAAAAATATTTAAAAATGACGAAATCACTACCAATAATTCTCTCATTTCAATGAAACTTTTTTTCGGAAATTCAAATACCTTTGAAACATCTCATGTCCATATTTTTAGAGTTATTTCCAGCTTCTTTTAGTTGAGGTATATTATGAGATAAGTTTAAAGGATTTCAAGGAATAATGGATCAACCGTTCAGGCGTTACAATCTATACGACACAGACGTTTTGGTCACCATCTTAAAAGTGAAATACTTTTCGATAAAGTATGTTCTATACGTACATTTAAAGCGCATTTAGGAAATAACTTTATTGGAATCGGTATATTCGCACTGTGGACAAAACTTATAAAAGTCGCCATTTTATTCTTTCAAGTAAACTTCTTATATTTCCTTCATATGAACTTCGACATACAATTTTGTAAAGAGGATTCAATTAACCAATGCTAACGTTGCCCCAAAATCTGTCTTGGTCTTACACTTTGCCTAGTTAAAAAAAATCGATTTTTTTTATTAAAAATTAAGGCAAAATAGTTACTAATATTAGAAAATTTTAGAGTTAATATATGCAACGAATGACCTTCATTTGTTATTGTTATTGACCTAATCCCAGATAATTTTTTTCAAATTTCACCAAAACCTCATTCATCATCTAAATCCTGTTGCACAATCCCTATATAGCTCCAGCCATCCCTACAATTCTCCAAGGAGGTTAAAACGGCAGTGGCCCTGTGACCTTTTGTAAATATGTATATATTGGAGTACTGGCAATGGCCAGATTCTCCATTCAAGGCCTGAGCGTCTGTTGCTCTAGTGCCTTCCACCAGTCTCCTTGGCTTGCAAAGAAGCACTGGGATCTACTGGAGTCCTGCCTTGGCTTCCACATTTGAGGGATAAAGCATGACTCAGAATCCCCTGGGCGAATGTAAATATTGTATATAGGTGTGAATGTGTTTTATCTATTTTAATTTCATTTATTTTCTCTCAAAATTATTTATTTTTTTTTACATATGTAGGTTAATTTTCTTATTATACTTTCTACAACTCTTTTTCTTTTATCTCTATTTTGTTATAATTTATATGTATATATTTTGTGAATGTTTAATGTAGCACTAATAATTATGTCCTCCAATGTGGCAGAATGTATTAATTTTCAACTAATAAAAAACGTGTCTCCTATCTAAAAAAATATAATCCTGTTACGAGACTCTTGCGCAAGACCAAGATTAGTATTTCTCTCGCATTTGGGCAACACTAAACAATGCAGGTTGTTTTTTTAAAAGTGTTTGATGCATTATGTCAATATCAAACAAGTACCTATGACAGCAGTAGTTTATACCTATGACAATAAACTGACAAAAGTCACATTGGATAACCCGTTTCTCCTAAAAAGATTTTGCGAATTTGCAAGTTTTTAGTGATTTTCCATCATAGTTTTCTTTAGGAGCGGTTTTCGCAAAAAAAGTAATAGAATATTTTATTCTCAGAATATAATTTTCTATGAGATGGCATACATTTTTTTGAAAATTTTCATTAATTTCGAAAATATTTTTAATAACAATTTCTGCCAAATTAGGTAACTAATTCTTCTTTACACAAACTCTTATAAGTTTGAATTTTATAAGTTTTGATTTCTGTAATTCATTCAGGCGCTACAGTCTACACCAACTCAGTCTAACCAATTTTTTTTTTATTATAATTTTTTCTCTGCTGTTCACCTAAACATTCATAACTTCTCAGGATTTTCACGTAATTCAATGTTACAATAACCGTTTAAAAGGTAAAATATTGCTTATCAAAGCTGTACAAATAACATTTTTATTTAATACCTACTTAAGAAATAAACAAATAAAAATTCCTCACACATTTTTAATTTATATCTCCAGTTCTGTTTACGGGGGTTTAGTTTGTGTCGTTTCTTATAGTTTATATGAACATGAATTCTTGCTAATTTTCGTTTAGATAGATGGAAGCATGTTGAGTTATCACGTTTTTTGAGGTTCACAAAAAAATCCAAGGGGTTGTCTGCAATCCAATTTGGTGCAAATAATTTTTATTTTTCGACTGCTTTGAAAATTCGTATTTGAGAGTTTTTCGAGGTGCTAAATATAAATCTCAACTCTGTTTCTACTTAAAAAAAATATTTGAATACACTCCTTTGGTTGTTTCAAATTGTTTCAAATTTATATATTTCTTAACGATTGCGATGTTTTTTTTTGGATTGTAGAGAATTAAGTAATCCTTCAAATAATCATGGATACAAAAAAAAAAAAATGTATACTGAATATTTAATAGTTGACCGTTGCATTATAAAGGAAGGAGATGGTCCGGGGGGGGGCGGTCATAAATAGGCTAAATAGAGGGAAAACTATTTTATTTAAAGCCGACGTTTCGACCCGACTTTGCAGGTCTTCTTCAGGGCTAGAACGGACAAAACACAGAGAATTGTGGCAGTTTCATAATATTTAGACAAAATTTATAAACAATGTGAATAAGCTTATTAGAATTATAAACAGTAAGTACACTAAAATATGAACAGAATTAGGTAAGTAACATGATCATAAACTGAAGTAAATAGATGCTAACAATTGTTGTAGTGTAATATATAATAAATGCAAATGTGAATATACTTCTACAGATCCACAGGAGAGATTCTCCACATTCCTTTTATGTCTATTATTTCATATTATATCCTTTTTCCTTTTCTTTCAATCTCTCTTGTAGATCTATAGAAGTATATTCACATTTACATATATTATATATTACACTACATCAATTGTTAGCATCTATTTACTTCAGTTTAGGATCTTGTTACTAATATCTTGTCTTGTCTAAATATTATGTAACTGCCAGGATTCTCTATCTTTTGTATCATGTCCGTTCTAGCTCTGAATGTCGGCTTTTAATAAAATAGTTTTACCACTATTTATGACCGCCACCCCGGACCATCTCCTTCCTTTAAAAAATATGTACTTTTTGATTTAATTACAAAGTTTGTTTTCCTCCATAATTTAATTTTCTGAAGATTTAGGGGATGTGACTATTTTTCCGACCTGAAGAAGAAAAACTTCTTCAAAATGAGGGATCAATAATTGGATTTGAAGAAGAAAAAAAGTCAGCTTTGATGAGTAACGTATTCCCCCTCTCTCGATATTAGCAACCAAGTAGACAACACGACATATGCAATCCATGATAGTAATACAATTAACGCGAGATCGTGTGATTACGAACTCTTCCCCATGAAGTATCTCGAAAACGTATATTTTTGGAATTTAAATGCAGGACTCAGTAGTTCTCGATGAACGTTATTTTGATGACCTAATCAAAATCTCACCAGTATTGAACAGAGATTAATGCCCTCGGGCAGTGGAAGGAATTTATTGCATGTATATATTTTATTATTGTATACTATAATTGTATACTGTAATTGTTTCAATAAACATTTTGGAGGGTAAGAACAAAAAAAAAACAAAAAAAAAAAACAGAGATTGAAACCTTTTTTTTTTTATTAAAGTTCCAGTTAGGGTAAAAACTAACTTTTATTTATTTAAGTTGTTAAAAAAAGTGTCATTAAATGAGAAATAAACAGAGAAAAATTGATGAAAAGAAGTCACGAGTTTGCGTTCTGGTGCCGGGGGAGTCTTTTAAATCCCCGCCCACACCCCCTGGTCCGAGAAAACCCCGTAAAGCGTTAAATGTGAAGAAGGGGAGGACCAAAAAAAAAAAAAAAAAAAAAAATTGAGAGCTATAATTTGTTCAAAATTAATTACATACAGTTCTTATTTTTGAAGAGAAGAATAGTGGGAGTGATCAGTCAAATAAGAAGGCAAAAATAAATGATAATATTTATTTTGACATTTGCCGACGTTTCGACCTAAAGTTCAGGCCTTCATCAGGGCTAAGAAAAGAACCAGATAAAATAACAATAATAATGATATAATAAAATAAAAATACTCATGTCACCTTTTTTGATTATGTTTACCTCGTCATTCCAAACTTTGCAACGGTTATTATTATTTATCTCTTAGTTCTAACTATTGTCATTATTCTAACAACTTCATTTTAATTTTTTTTTTTACCTACACTACTTATGTTTCTCATACCTTGTTATATGGTTATTTTCTTAGCCCTGATGAAGGCCTGAACTTCAGATCGAAACGTCGGCAAATGTCAAAATAGATATTATCATTTATTTTTGCCTTCTTATTTGACTGATCAGACCAACTATTCTTCTCTTCATTATTCACGACAGTCAACCATTTACCCACAATTCTTATGTTTGTTTGATTACCTAAGAATAAAAATAATTATTTGGATTAACTCTTTTTCGAAATCGACAGAACTTTCAGATAAACGTTCTGTAAAACCTTCACTAGAAAAGTCGCAAGGAAAAAAAATGTAGTTCAAAAAGAACTAAAATACTACCAAGAATAGAAGTTCCAGGGACACCGAAACGTTTTAAAGATGGAAGTTTTTTTTTTTTTCTTTTAAGCTCTAGTATTGAATTTTTTATATCGACTTTATTAATTTTAGAAAGGTAAACAAAATTATAAAGTACGATTCGCTAACCCAGCGTGATATTCTGAATCCAAAGATGCCACATTCATCTCGTTTCAGCATGACAAGGAGGTTATTATAGTCAGTGGTATGGACCTCTTTTTATGGAATTAACATCTACCTAAAACACTTCGTAAATAGTTTCATCACATCGTAACCTACAACTATTATATTTACGAAAACTCTTGGAATTGTGGCGCTTTAAATCTGGAAGGGAAGCCTACTTTGTCTATTTAATTAGGTAATAAATACTGGTAAATACCCATTTGCTTTCTACTTTGGTCGTATGATAATTTGATCACAAAATCGATATAAAAAGTGGCCTACAAAAATATTGTATTGTTTGTCCTACATAACCTCTGTTTACGCCGCATAGGCTCATGTTTTATTATTTTTTTCTCACCAATAACCCTTTTTAAATGTTAATAATTCAATAAATATTTTTTTTTTTTTTTGTAATAGGCCGAGGGATATTATCCCAAAAATGTATTTTGGTGTACACTGTTTATAGATTTAGGTTTATTCTGCGATGTATTATCGCATTTGTATACACACCAGACCGGCAGTAATACCCTGTCTTAAGGATTAAGACTTCAAAATACGGGCGAAGTCAGTCTGGAGATAGCGCTTGTCGACCCTAGACCTACGTAGTGGAAGTCTACCCCCACCAGCCCAGACTCACCATATCTCACCTAGCGCCATTTTCGAGGATCAGCTGTTGGGCGCAGCTGAGTAATCGATACATATCGATACGACCCCACCATCGATTACTCGACAGCTGGAGATCGGAAGGTAACAGTTTGGAGGCAAAACCTCCAACTTGGCTAGTGTTTTTTTTCTCTCACCACGACATTTGAACATTTAGTTAACTGTTTTCTTCCCTAAATTTGTTTTATTCTTTTGGAAAATTCTCTTGTTTTATTTACTTTATTGATAATGGTTAATTTCTTTTTATTTTCTCTGGATGTTGTATTTATGTTTAATTTTTCTCGTAGCTTTTGAGTATTGTTTATCTCAACTTTTATATAAATTTATATCTCTTTTTCTTTCTCAATAAATTGTGGACATTCAAAAGGGGATTTTTTTTTTATTTATTGACATATTTCTATTTTTTTAATATTCTCTTGTGCATGCATTTGTTTTTTTATTTAATGTTTTACAGGTCTCATTATTCACTAATTTTTTTTCTCCTTCTTTCCCAACAAACTTTAATTTCACTCGAATTTTCCCCACATTTGAGGAAACGCACCGGGGAAAGATTTGTACTTCGATTTTGAAGTACCTCTGGTCCCAACAACCTCGTTATTTTGAAAATTTGATGATGTAGGTCAAGCCAAACGGCTGAATATTTTTAAGGGCACCTTTTTCGGGAATAATTTTGGAGTTTCCGTAAATAAAATAGTTGTAGGTTACTATGAGATGAAACTATTTAGGAAGTTTCAGACGGGTGTTAATAATTCGATGAAAATAGGTCTGAACCACGGACTATTATATTTGGTACACAACCGACTTCGAGGGTTAGTGAAATAATTTGAGGCCCTATTGAATTATCTTTTGTGTACCAAATATAATAGTCCGTGGTTCAGACCCATTTTCATTGAATCATTAACACCCGCCTGAAATTTCCTAAATAGTTTCATCTCATAGTAACCTACAACTATTTTATTTACGAAAACTCCGAAATTATTCCCAAAAAGGATGCCCTTAAAAAATACTGAGCCGTTTGGCTTGGCCTACATCCCCAAATTTTTAAAATAACTAGGTTATATAGGACAAACGATACAATATTTTTGTACCCACCCTTCAAATATTTTTTTAAGTAGAAACAGAGTTGAGATTTATATTTAGCACCTCGAAAAACTCTCAAATACGAATTTTCAAAGCAGTCGAAAAATTAAAATTCTTTGCACCAAATTGGATTGTAGATTACCCCTTGGATTTTTTTGTGAACATCAAAAAGCGTGATATCTCATATCATAAAGGAATAAGATGGTCCGGGGTGGCGGTCATAAATAGGCTAAATAGTGGTAAAACTATTACATTAAAAGCCAACGTTTCGACCCGACTTTGCACCTCTTCTTCAGGAAGGTGAGTTCAGCTAGGAGTTTCACTTAGAACTGACTTTCGTCGAATTTTCAGTTCTACGTGAAACTCCTAGCTGAACACACCTCCCTGAAGAATACCTGCAAAGTTGGGTCGAAACGTTGGCTTTTAATAAAATAGTTTTACCACTATTTAGCCTATTTATGACCCCCACCCCGGACCATCTTATTCTTTTGAAATAATTTAAGTATATCAGTAGCTGAATATTTTGTAGTGACACAAGCTAATAACTTGGGGGCGGGTTGGCCGAGCGTGATAACACGTGTGCACAGCACCTCCCTTTGATAACCGAAGTTAATATGATAACAAGTTTACGTTAGAGTGTCAGTGGGGTTTATCTCTCGGATTAATCCCCCCCTTCATCCTCTGACTTGGAAAACCCACGTATAGTCTAAAAAACCAGGAAGACGAGAGAACAAATGAAAATAAAAAAAAACTAATAGTTTACTAAGAAAAAATGTTACATAAAGTTTTGGGAGTAGGGTAGAATATCTTTATAATATTATATTGTATTTAGGAATACACATTTTTCGTATATATATATATATATATATATATATATATATATATATATATATATATATATATATATATATATATATATTTGTACGTTGAATACATTAGAGACATGTATAGACATATAATTAGAGAATCCTCACTGAAGTTAATTAGTCAACATAAATCATCTTAATTAACTATCATAAATAATTGTAGGCACAAGTAATTCTGCAAAATGTAATCCCCTCGAGTGGGAAACGAAAGAACTCGTTCGTCCTGAAAGCGAGTGCTAAGCCATCAAGGACCTCTGCAGAAGATGTCCTGGGCTGTAATCCGATAAAGAACTGAGTCCTGGAAGGATCAAAGAAAAGGCCGGGCCGCCATTCCGATGTGTCCCGCTGAATTTTGATTCCTTTGACTGCCAGCTCAAGGAATTTGGCTTCCCTAGAACTTGGCGGGAGAGGAAGGGGGATATTAAATGGGAACAGAAGGCATTAAACCAGTTTCACTATCCTAATTATTGTCCTGCCTTAAAAGGAATAATAAAAACAGCTGATTTAAGGTTATAATAAAAACAGCTGATTAAAAGTAATAATAAAATGAACTCAGTTTATAGTTTATTAGTCTTTGAACTAAAATTCTAAATTAGTTATAAGGTTTTAATAGCTGAAGCCAATCCTAATTTTATTTTTCTTTAGAAATCATAGATTTTTTTTTTTTTTCTTCAACTTTATCAGGCTTTGATGTCGCCATTAAAAACTTTAAAACAAGATAATAAAAGTAGTAATAAAAACAACTTTTCTTTATTTCTCGTTATGTCTTTGAGCTAAGAAACTAGAACAGCTATGTAGTTTATTGCCAATTGCAACTACAGCCAATATTAGATCAAGAATTAATTTGAAAGGGTCAAGATTTTAATCAAAATTTGATACTTTAACAATTATAATATATACGCTTTTTAAATTATAAGACATACACAGCTAATGAATATAGGTGTCAAGAAAAAATGTATGAAATTTATCTTTAGCTTTTTTTCTTTTTCCCTTTCAAGGAACTTGTTTTTTTTATTAAGAAACATTCTGTCACTTCGACAAAAATTATGGTGATGTAAGACTACATTGACACTATATATACAAAAAAAAAAAAAATAAATAAATAATAATCACAAAGAATAAACATAAAATAACTTAAAGATAATTTAAAAAAATAAATAATAATAGTTGGGTGTGCTTTAGACCACACGATAGAAGTGAAAACAGTACCAGAGTGAGATTAATAATATGAAATATAAATTAAAAATAATAGCTCATTATAAAGAGGATCAAATGCTGAACATCTCCCTCGCTTACAGTATGCAGATCCAATTTTTAACTTCTGATATATTTTCATCGATATCTTCCATAAAACCCTTTAATTTAGCCTTTAAAACCCTTCTATTGTAACCCAGTATTTTTCAATTATTTGGATTACATTTTTTCAGTTAATATTGGTAAATAAATTTTCTACATCAATACAGACCAAGCAATATTTATCTATTGTGTATTTTATTTATTACTAGCTGATGTACCTGTCGTTGACGGGTGTATTGTTAAAATTTGAGAATCTTTTTTGAGATGGATTTTGTATTATGTTTGGAGAAGGTTCAAAATTCAATTTCATAAAACTGGGTCGGGAGGGGGTAGGTTTTTTTTTTTTTTTAAATTTTTTTATATCGGGGCTTATAGAAGTCAATATTTACAATAACAAAACATTGTTACTCGGCTATTTGTTTAGGTACCACACAACTAAACCAACCACCATCGATCTATTAAAATTTGTTGAGTGTTTAATTTTCAGTTATGATGAAGCTAGGAAATTGTGGAGTCGATTAATTAATTAAAAAGAATTGTAGTCTCTCCACTTCTTTAAACTCTGCTGAGTTTTTTGCTGGTAAAATAACCAAAATAACATTGGACATAATTGTTTTGGAAGAATAAATACTATTAACAGATCTTACTTATATACCTTGGATAAAGTAATCATATTTCCAACGAACAAAGTAATCTATATAAACTTTATTTTGTTGGACAGAGCTGTTACAATTCATCATTGTTGTTAAAATTCATAATAAAATAAAAATAATATTCCTTTATTTTATTATTTAAGGCGTGGTGAAGATAAAATTAAACCTCATCAGGCAAGCCAATACCGGAAAATTATATTATATATAATTTAAATATTATAACATGGCGTCACCGTGTGAAATTCGTGTATAATTAGAACTTGGTCTGAATATTGTGGCGGGCGGGATGACATTTTTGGGAGTTTTTTAATGTTTTTTTATTTATTTTTTTGGTTAATCCTAAAAAGGTATACGACAAAATTTGATAGGCTCAGGAAGTTTAATCGAATTGGAACTGGAAGATCGGACAAAGTTAAAAAATGAGCGTGTTTTATGCGACAAAGCCTTACTGATGTTTGGTATTCCGAATTTTTCCCGTTGAGTTGTGATTATTTTTTTCCATCAGTTTAGTATCACAACTTTTAACTGTGGCTCGTGGTAGAGTAGGTTGGGATGAGAATCGAAGTAAGTAACTGCCTAACCGGGATCTCTTCACAAATTACTCAAGAATTCATAACTTCGGTTCTACTAAATATTTTGTTGTCATTTAAAGCCCATGTTGTAAGTCAAGCAAACCTAAATAAAATGTCAAAATTTAAAAAGTGTACAATAAGCCATTGCTGAGCTTACCCCTGACAAAATTTCGTTGCAATGAGGACATACAGACATACAAAAAAAAAAATTTAAGTGGATTTGGTGTCTGCAATGTATGAAACGGAAAGATATCATAAAACGGGTTGATTCTATTCTGTGTACAGAAAAATCTTCATTTTATTTATATAGATTTCAAGTATTTGATCCATCTACATTGAGTTTCTTTACATCATTGTTACTGTCTGATTTTAGATTATTGAGTGTGGAATTGAGATATTTAGCCAAATTTTTCAGTTTCCTCATTATATTACTGATTAAAGGACTAAGAAGAGCGCCACGTTTACGTAACTTTACTAATCCATGTATTCTATGTGTATTTCAGTTATATTACATGGATTAGTTTAATAAGAAATCTTTGAAGTACTTTCTATTATTTATTTTAAACAATTTTTTACCTACGTTTGGGGAGAGGAATATAATTCCAACTAAACAGCTACTATAATCTCATTTCAAGTTTATCTAACAGTCCACGTCGCATTTACATAAAGAAGAGGAAGTTAAATGAAAATAGCTGTGATGAAAATGAGCTGACGTGGAGATGGAATTTCCTCTGGAATAATAATTGTTCGCGAACGGTGAGGCAAGAAGAATTACGGCATTCCTGAGTCCTCTGTGAAGACAGCTCGATGGGTTTAGGAAAGGAAAATCTTATCAATATTGTTGGATTTACATCCAAAAATTTAATGTATAGAACATTTTAAATTATCATTGTATAAACAACACGGGGGGACCCCCGGTCTCAACTTGCACTACCCCCTCTCTAAGACGGCCTTATCTGCGGCCAAAGGACAGATGCTAGCGAGCGAAGAAGGCAAAAGGGACTGCTGACGACCACCTCCTGACCAGACCTCGAGAACTACAGCCCTTCGGCTAAATTCTGGACCCGCAATGGCGGAGAGAGAGAGAGAGAAGGCGCGAGACCGGCCCCCTCATCAAACTGTACGTAAACCTTTATACATATATTCACAAGTATTCCCCTCTAGAACATTTATTTATTTTTGTATCTCTCAAGAAAAGGGCTCCCGGTCATATGGCATGTACCGGGCCCCCCAATATTGAACATATGGTGCCCCGGGTGAGGAGGAATACTTGTGAATGAAAGTATTGTAAACAACCGCCCATGATCTAAATATTTTAATTGTTTAATGGTTCAGTTTAACTCTAGGTTCGTCTTGGTCATTTATTTTTTATTTGCGTCAAATTAATTAAATTTTTCAATATTAGCAGCGTTTTACTAGCGAAAATGTTGTATTTAATTAACGTAATATTAAACGGCTTAGACAGCCAGTAGGTGACTCTTAATACCATTTCAAGTAACAGTCACCGCCGCCTAATTCCATTGAGAACAACATTTATGCTTACTTCCGCCGCTACTTCTAACTTATCTTTCGTACGTATTTCAATTTCTTCAGCATCCAAATAATTCGGATCTCGCTGTATACTCTATGAATTATTGCATTGTTTCAGCTTTCAGCTTAGATGCATTTTGCGCGATTTATGATTGTCAGTTCATAAAACTATAATATACAAGCAGAATATTGAAACATATAACTGTTCTTAGTAATATTCTTGCATAATTAAGAAAATTGTTGCATTTTATTTTAGGAACAATTTTATTCAGAATTTACTTATATATACTTCAACTGTTTGAATATTTGTTCATGTATTTATTGATTGTTAAGTGTGCGCACGTTTTCATATTTTATTTCATATTGTTGATTTTATATATAGATTTATTACCTCATTTTCATGCATGTTTTTATATTTATTAAATATTGTTGAATTTTTTATATATTTATTAGCTTTTCACGTATGTTTAATTTCTTTTTATTAAGGTATTTATATGTCATTATTGTATACGCATAATTGTTCCTTTTGTGATTGTTTTCATTTCATTGGTTTTTATTTTATGCATAGCTATCTATATAATTACTTACAGTTCATCCTTCATATATATATACAAATATTTATTTAATTTTTGATCTCATTGGTTTATATGCATAAATATTTATTAAATTATTTATCTAGCATCAATTTAAGCGCATGAGTATTTATTAATTATTTGAATTTCATTATTTTATATGCATGGATATTTATTTTAACGGATTATATTTAATTATCCGATAATTTATTGCATCTTTAATTTTTATCTAAAGCTTGAGTTTTTTTTTGTTCTGAAATCTTTTTCGTAGAAATTTGAATCAGGCAAGTTTCGAAGTTTTAGTTTTGGATCTCTCACAATTTTACGACTTCGTTAAATAAACTTATTGATTGTCTCCTCAAATTATATATTCATTCGAAACCATGGGTGGCGGTAACGAACAGTTGAACGACTTACCTGGCCACGGTGACGCACTCGAGCGTAAGCTTCGCCATCTCAAGCGCGGTCTCAACAAATTATTTGTCCAAGCCGCGGATTTGAGCAATGGGGACTTCTTCGAGTACGAAGTCATTTACGAGGAATCAAGGTTAATGTGGGAGAGATTTGAAAATATATGGGAGGAATTAGATGCGCTCTACACGTCCCAGGGTGCTTCAGCCTATCCGCCCGACTGGGAGACAGGCTACGACGCCATTCAGGGGGAAGTACGGAAAATAGAGGCGGGATATCGGAGGTTAAGCTCGCATCGCGCCGCGGTTGATAATAACGCCAAACCTGGCTCAACCCCTTCGTTTTATCCACCTCAGCTTCCGGTCATAGACGTGCCCGTTTTCAACGGTGATTTGTCGAATTGGACTCGCTTTCGTTACACCTACGTGTCCCTGATCCACGACAACACCCACTTAACACCGATAAGCAAAATGCATTATTTGAAAAATGCGCTTATCGGCGAACCGGCGTCGCTTCTGTCATCTTTCTCTTTCGACTCCGGCTCATACCAGCTGGCGTGGGACGCTCTCATGCGAGAGTATGACAATCCGCGCGTTCTCGCTTCCCGTTGCCTCCAGAGGATCCTAAATCATAAATGTCCCGCTTCCGGAGGCGAATATTCGAAGCATTGCTCGTACCTCACGGCCGTGGGTGAGAGTATTGAAAGTTTCCGAGCGTTGGCTCTGGAGAGCGAGGGAGATGTGATAATGTCCACCTTGGCTCTACGCGCGTTGGATCCTGCCACTAGACGTCAATTTGAGCTCTCTCACGCGAAAGGCGAATTTCCTACGGCGGATGAGGTCATCGCTTTTGTGAGGCATCGTATGATGTCTTCCAAGATGGCCCGCGAGTTTGAGGCAGTAGCTTCCGACACACCGCGCGTCCAGGAGGCGAACAGGAGAAGAGCCGGAGTGGCCTTGCTTACCGGCGGGGCGGATGTTCGTTCCACCCCTCTCAGGCATTCGTCGTCTCCTAAACTAACGACTTCAAACAAGGATATGAGGGGTGGGTCCCGACGCCGGAGATCCCGGGAGGGGTTTCCGCGGAGCAAATCCGCCTCGCCCGACAAGGATCCGTGTCCTCACTGCAAGGGGAGACATCTGTTGGCGCGGTGTTATGGTTTCCTGGCGATGTCAATCGAGGACCGCAGCAGTTTCGCGCGGTCACATCGACTTTGTTCTAATTGCCTCAGATCGGGTCATTCGCCTTCGGAGTGCCGCTCTCCCTTTACATGCACCTTTTGCGACAAAAAGCATCACAGTGCGCTGCATGCGGGCGACCGCTCCGGTTCCGGGAACGGGGGAGGTGCGGCTGGGGTGGGCGACTTTGTCGGGCACGTCCGGAGTGGCTCGGCCTCACGCGGCCTCGCGTCGGAGGCCCTGATGGGTACGGCCCAGGCGGTACTGTCCGGGTCTGGACGCCGTGCTCCGGCCCGCCTACTGTTGGACTCCGGCAGCCAGTACACCTTTGTCACCGCTGAGCTAGCGGCCCGAATAGGCAGTCCGATCCAACCTTTCAGAGGTGCGATTTCGGGTCTGGGTGGCGACCCCGTCGGCAACATAAGAGGGTGTGTCACTTTCGAACTCGGATCCGCCCTCGACAATCGCACGAGTTTTAGAGTACGTGCCTTGGTGGTGGACCGAATAACATCTGATACTCCAAGGCGTCCCCTGCCTGTCGGGTTGCTGCGTGAGCTGTCGGGCCATACCCTGGCTGACCCATCTTTCGGAAATCCGGGCCCCATCGACGTGTTAGTGGGTGTCGACTTGTACCCCCGCCTCGTCACTGGTGCTCCCGCCAAGGCCGGAAACGGGCATCTTTATCTGTTACCCACTTTACTTGGAAAGGTCGTCATGGGGACCTATCCGGAGGGCCACTCTTTGTGCGGCGCCTCCCTCCTCACGCAGGACGACTTCGCTATATCGGAGCGGCTTAGGGCATTCTGGGAGCTGGAGGAGCCCGCCGCCGTCGACCGTAGACATCCCGACGACGTCATTTGCGAGGACGTATTCACGAGGACGCACTCTCGCACCGCTGACGGCAGGTACGTTGTGCGGTTGCCTAGGAAAGACATCACATTCAAACCCGATTCCAACCGTGACATTGCTCTTCGTCGGCTGTACGCGCTTGACCGTCGGTTTGCTCGGGACCAGCGGCTTCAGACTAAATACGTCGAGTTTATGACGGAGTATGAGAGTCTCGGACACATGTCCGTCGCCAGTGCCCCCACCGATTACGTGATCCCTCATCACGGTGTTTGGCAGGTCAAGCCGCAGGAGACAAAGCTTCGCGTGGTGTTCGACGCCTCCAATAGCGCTGGGTCGCGGAGCCTCAACGACATACTCATGTCTGGCCCCAGGCTACAGCAGGATCTTGGCGACATATTGATTCGTTTCAGGTTTTATCCTGTCGCCCTAACCGGCGATTTAGTAAAGATGTACCGTCAGATATTGGTGCATCCTGATGACAGGCATCTGCAACACATCCTTTGGAGAGCGGATCCCTCCGAGCCTGTTGTTGAGTACGAGCTCAATACCATCACATACGGTATCAACACCAGCGCGTTTCAGGCCATTCGTACGATTCAGCAACTGCGCGAGGACGAGGGACGACATTTCCCTCTGGCAGCCGCTCGGCTTGGAAATTCAATTTACGTGGACGACTTTGTCTCCGGTGCGGATTCCATCGAGGAGGCGCATGAACTCAAGAGGCAACTCATTGGTTTGTTCAATCGCGGAGGGTTTCAAATGGGAAAATGGTCGTCCAATGTTCGCGATCTTCTTCCTGGCCCTGACGATCCTCAATCCGCTCAGTCGCTGCCCCAGGACGGCAACCTGTACGTTAAGATCCTAGGCCTCGTTTGGTCTCCGGCGGAGGACTTCTTCTCGTTTTCGGTGCACAGCCCACTGCGCACGGCCACCAAGCGGGTGATCTTGTCACATGTGGCTCGTATCTTCGATCCCCTCGGTTTTTTGGCTCCTATCATCTTCCTAGCCAAGGCGCTACTTCAGGAGATTTGGCGTAACAATTTGGATTGGGACGATCCCTTGCCTGAGACCCTCCATGCTGGGTGGGCTGCCTTGACCGATGAGTGGTCGTCTTTGGCCACGATCAGAATTCCGAGGTACATTTTTGCCGCACGCTCGCAGTTTCAGCTGATCGGATTTTCGGACGCTTCTTCTAGAGGATACGCCGCAGCGGCATATATTCGGGTGTCCACGTTGGAGGGGCCGATTCACTCATATTTGCTCAAGTCCAAAACGAAGGTCGCGCCATCCAAGTTTAAGTCCATAGCGCAGCTGGAACTTTGCGGCGCCCTCTTGTTGCAGAGAGTCATGACCTCTATCACCATTGAGGCGTCCTTGCCTCCGCTGTACTACACCGACTCGGCGGTCGTTCTCGCGTGGTTGAGGACCCCCGTGTACAACCTGAAGGTTTTCGAGGCGAATCGGGTTTCGGCCATCCTCGGGTCGTCCCACGTTGACCAGTGGCGGTTCGTGAGGTCCGAGACTAACCCGGCCGACATTGCCTCTCGGGGCTGTCTTCCGTCCGAGCTCATAGCATGCCCCTTCTGGTTCCGGGGACCGTCGTGGTTGAGAAACGAGACCCTTCCCTCATTCGAATACGGGTCGCATGATATTGATGTCGTCGAATCCGGAATGACCCTTCTTTCTTGTTCGGCGCCGGAGTCGTGCGATGATTCGTGGATGGCGCGATTCTCATCCTTGCATCGTCTGGTTAGCGTCGCCGCGCTCATCATTCGTCTCGCTGGGTATATCCGCTCGCGCTCGACTACATTATCCGGCCCCGTCCGTGCTCGGGAGTTCAATGGCGCGCTGCTCGCCTGCGTCCGCCTTGTCCAGCGCGCATCGTTACCTCGTAACATGCACTCGCCCTCAACTCCCAAGGAGTATCGGCAACTGAATCCCTTCAGCGATGAGTTCGGGCTTGTCAGGGTGGGCGGCAGACTTCGTCACTCCAACGCCGTCTATGACCAGAAACATCCCATGCTGGTTCCTGCTAGGCATCATCTAGCGCGTCTCATTATTGACGACCTGCACATCAAACACTTTCATGCCGGCCCAGTTCTGACTCTTTCGTTGTTGAGAAACCGCTTTTGGGTGCCTAGGGCTCTGAAGCTCATAAAAAGCCGTATTTATCGGTGTGTTAGATGCAGGATACAGCGCGCTCGGCCGCAGAACCCGCGCATGGGCGATCTCCCGAGCTACAGATTCGAGGGCAACCGCGCCTTTCTTCAGGTCGGGGTAGACTACGCGGGTCCCTTATTGATAAAGATGTCCAGCCTGCGGAGGGCCGCTATAGGAAAGGCCTACTTCTGTGTATTCGTTTGCATGGCCACTCGCGCCATCCATCTAGAGTTGGTCTCCTCACTGAGTACGGACGCGTTTCTGGCAGCCCTGGACCGCTTTGTGTCGCGGCGGGGATTACCACGCTGTATACATTCTGACAACGGCACTAACTTTGTCGGATCCTCTAGGTTGCTGAGGGAGTTTTACGCCTTCTTGGAAAGCAACAAGAACGAATGGACGGATCATTTAGCATCGAAAGGTGTGGAGTGGCGATTCATTCCACCCCACGCCCCTAACTTTGGCGGGCTTTGGGAGGCCGGGATTAAGTCCGTCAAGACCTTGCTGGCTAATGTGGTCGGTAAGCAGCCCATGACCTTTGAGGAGCTCAGCACGGTGCTGGTACGAATTGAGGGCGTTCTCAACTCACGTCCCCTCTGTCCGATGCGAGACGATGTCGAGAGTTTCGAGTAGCTATCCCCGGGTCATTTCTTGATCGGGGCCCCTCTCTGTTCCATTCCTCTTGACATTGAACTGGATCAATCTGTGCGGTTAACAACCAGATGGCGCCTGGTTCAACAGAGTGTGTCTCATATCTGGTCTCGTTGGCAGCGGGACTATTTGCACCAGCTTCAACAGAGGACCAGGTGGTCCGATAGTCGCCCCGGCCTCTCTGTGGGTGATCTCGTGGTGATGGTCGAGAATCGCACCCCTCCCGGCACTTGGCCGGTTGCTCGAGTCGTGGACGTTTTTCCTGGGAGGGATGGCGTGGTTAGGGTTGTGTCGGTTCGCACACCGTCAAATAAAACGCTCAAGCGCCCCGCATCCTCTGTGGCTCCGCTTTTGGCTGACGGGGATCCTTGACCTGCGAGTCCAGCGAGCACTCTGTGGGCTCGAATATGTACATAACAATATTGCTCAATTCTGTCCGTACTTATTTACCTGTTATCATGTATTTATTCATTGCATGTGTCCATTTATGTCTATGTAGTATTTACTTATTCACAAACTCTATATTGCATTTCACGTAAAGTTTCTCGCTCACGCGATGGCGGACGGGCCAGGACATAGTTCCGTAGTAAGTCCCGTAATAAGGTCTTGTTTCGCCCTTTCGATAATCGCTCCTGGTTTTTTTTTTTTTTGGTCACTCAAAAGCCGTTTTTAGCCGGAACCCACGACTTAAACACAAACGTGACGCTTTCACGCCGGAGCGTCAACAACTACTCACAACATCCTTCGCGAACTCCCTTCTGATTGCACACATCGCCCTGGCGCAGGGAGTGTGAGTCGTAAGGGAGTAACCACTCGCGTTAAGTAGGCTTAACGACATCATCATGTCTGCCACTTAGCTGGAGGCGACCTACGCACATTCGGCAACATCATATTCGGTATTAGCGCGATCGGACGAATCTAGCGGGTTTTCGACCCCATTTTTCGCGAATTTTCAATTCCATTCGGTCTCATTCGCCGCTTACCAAAACTCTCCTGCCGGAGAATTGATGCTTGCCAAAGGTCCATCCGTGCGTTTGGTTTACTTCGCGATCGTCGTTTTCGTTTCGTTTATACGTTTAATCATTTTGCCGTTTCCGATCTCACAATTCGCGGATTTTCGATCCCGTGTGGTCTGGTCCATCGGTCACCATAACTCTCCTCCCGGAGAATTGGTTCATGCCAAATTTTATTCACATCGTGTGGATTATTTTTTGGGACTACGTATCGGTGGAATTACACATTTCCCCTCGCAATTGCGGCTGTACTTTTCAAAATGTTCCTGGGCTTATCTTGGTGGGCGGCAGGGTTTTCCCGGCGGCGAGTTTGTGAGACGATTCATACCTTTGGTAGAATTGGCCATTGTTCAATATAATAACCATTGCCAATTTATTGATGTATATATTCATTATTTATTCTATATTATTTATTTATTTATTCATGTAAATATTATTTATTTTACTTGTAAATTTGGATGCTGGAGGCAATTTCGCGCTCTTGTTTACTGCCTCTCCCCACTTCGCTCTTGAATTTGTTATCTTTGCTTATCATTGTTAAATCTGGCTGAGCCAAATTTAGGTGGGCGGTATGTTGGATTTACATCCAAAAATTTATTGTACAGTATTTTAAATTATCATTGTATAAACAACACGGGGGGACCCCCGGTCTCAACTTGCACTACCCCCTCTCTAAGACGGCCTTATCTGCGGCCAAAGGACAGATGCTAGCGAGCGAAGAAGGCAAAAGGGACTGCTGACGACCACCTCCTGACCAGACCTCGAGAACTACAGCCCTTCGGCTAAATTCTGGACCCGCAATGGCGGAGAGAGAGAGAGAGAAGGCGCGAGACCGGCCCCCTCATCAAACTGTACGTAAACCTTTATACATATATTCACAAGTATTCCCCTCTAGAACATTTATTTATTTTTGTATCTCTCAAGAAAAGGGCTCCCGGTCATATGGCATGTACCGGGCCTCCCAATATTGAACAAATATAATCAAGTGTTATTTAAATATCCAACTGAACGAAAACATCTGACATCTTATTACAAGTTATTTAAAAATGCTGCAAATTATTAAACATTTTTTTGTTATTAGATAGAAAGTAAACTTTATTCTGGGAAGAGGTCCCTTATGAATAACAGTTATGAACAAAAAATAAAACTACATCTGGCCAAAATTTTTTTATTTTTATTTTATTTGTAATCGCTTCTACCCTAGAGGATCATTGGCGGCTAGTTTTCTATATTCTATTGTAATATTTGGTCTCTATTAAGTATCGAAATAGGGTGGCGACTCCATCTTCGTTGTCTCTTAAGATCTCTTTCATTGTCATTGGTTTCAATTTTTGCCGATGTATGTTGTTGTACCCTAGTATGTTGTTGAACTCGTGGCACTCTACTTACAGATGTTCTACTGACTGCGGTTTATTGTCACACTTTCGGCACGTGGGTGGTTCTAGACCTCTGAGAAGGTACCCGTGAGTAAACAGGCAGTGGCCTATTCTTATTCTGCACAATATTGTTTCTTCTCTTCTGGATATTCTTGTGCTACTAGCCCACTTGTTGCAGTCTGTTTTTATTTCCAGTAATTTTGACTGATTATTTTTCCAACTATTTACCAAATTTTCCAAATTATTTTTTGTTGCGTGTACCCAGTCTTCTACTGTGATATAATTTATAGAAATTATGGTTGGTGCCTCTCCTTCCCTTGCTAAGTTAGCTGCTCGGTCTGCTCTTTCATTGCCTGAGATACCGCTATGAGATGGAACCCAGACAAATATCACTCTGACCGTTCTTTCATTTAATTCCCACCATAGATTCAATATATCCCTTATTATTGAATTTCTTGGCCATGGGTTACCTATTGCTGCCAAGACTCTTTTGGAGTCTGATGCTATCATCCATCGATTGTCATTGGAATTTGATATCCAATGGAGAGCCTTCATGATCGCAGTAGCTTCTCCAGTAAATATGGAGCTCTCTCCAGGTAAGCTAAGCAGAAGGTGGTGCTGGTTTTTATTAATATATACAGTACAGCCAACACTATTTTCCATTTTGGAGGCATCGGTATATATCACATTAAAACCTTTGTATTTCTCCAATAATTCAAAAAAGTAGTTTTGAATTTTCAGTGGGTATTATTTGTTATGTCTTGTCATTGATAGATCTATAGTCGGTCTACTGTTCTTCCAGTAAGGCAAAAATTACATTAATCAATATTAAAGGATATATACACTATCTTCAGTAAAATCATATTAAAACAAGTAAAAATAACACCATTTTGAAGAAAACCATTATTTAAATGAAAAGAAAACAAAATAATATAAGCATGGGTTGATTTTTAAAATTAAAACTAAATCAATTTTATCAGCCATTCATCTCAGTCAACATCTGTTTCGCAATATATATTTCATTGTATAACGTCATTTTGGGATGTGAGAAGGAATTGGTAAAGATGATATTTAAATGAGGACAAGGAAAAGGCATGGCGGATATCGGATGACAAGGAATTCCAGAAGGCTGTGGATCGGGCAATAAAGAAATATTCAAACGTCTTAGTTCTATGGGAAGGGATATAAAGGTCGGAAACACGGGATCTTGTTTACTGGGAGTGGACCAGGGGTTTGAACTGTAGGAGATTGTAGATGTAGGAAGGGTGTCGGGTGTTGATCGCTTGGAATAGGAAAGATCCAAGGAAATATTATCTGCGGGAAGAAGAGAAGAGCCACTTTAACTCTTCGTAAAGGTGAGACACATGAGACCGCCTCGATGTACCGAACACAAATCTTAAGCAGGTATCATTATTATTTACTACTGGTCGGAATTAATTAACAACACAAGTAATTTATTGAAGCTACAATTCATATCATGTTATTCTCATATTCATCCTTTCTCGAAATATAAATATTTGAATGCATAATTTCAAGTAGCGCCACCCAAATTTAAATTTATAATTAAATTTTAATAACTGCTGTTTCTAGGAACAACATGGGACAGAGGCGGCTCACTTCAAGTCAAGTCACTGCTCGCCAATATTATTAACCTTAGAATAAATTTGCATGATGTCTTGGCTCGGTGCTTACATTACTAGCGACAATCAAGGACAGACCCGTTTTCAGAAGGGACAAGATTCCCTTGGGCCTGGTCTGCCAAGGGGCTCGGTAACAATTTACTAAATAAATATAACAAAATACTGAACAAAAAGTTAATTAAACAAATGTATGCAAATAAAATTCGTTTGTCATGTGTATACTGGAGAATTAAAATAATCCCACCAAATTACCTTTACCCTTCGTCGTAAACCAATGACTTCCTGTCCTACAGTTTCCTTTAACAATACTCCACTAATCTCTGCTGAGCAAATCCTCTACCTAGGACTCCACCTGGGCAAACGCCTCACTTGGAACCCTCATACTAGAATAAAACGACAAGAAACCGCTCGACTTTTCTGATTACTCCAGCACTTACTAGACAAACGCTCTATCCTTCCAATCAATTACAAAAGACTCATATACATGGCTATAATAAGACCTATTTGGACTTACGGAGTTGAGCTATGGGACTCCACTAAACCATCCAAAACCTTCGTAAAATCCTCAATGCTCCCTACTTTGTTACAAATAAAATCATCCATAATGACCTTAATGTTTCTTATGTTTCAGATCTGTCCCAATCCAGATACCTTTCCTTCCATAATAAACTTCATAATCATCCCAACCCTCTCGTTTCTAACCTTGCTTCCTCTTCAATTCCTGATAACCCTCCTAGGCATCTGAAAAGATGATGGCCCCGTGATCTCCAAACGTAGACTTATCATTTGAGTGCTACCATTGGATAGCAAGTGTTTTCATGCCATTATATTCATATGTTCAAATTTACTAGATGTATTTACTTAATAAAGTTGTGAATATCATTAAGAAAAAAAAAATATATATATATATATATTATAGCTTTCTCATCATCTTTGCTGTTAACATAATATACAATATAAACAATGTATGGTATAGATCTCTTAAGGTACTATTTCGTTGGGGCTTCTCGCTAGTTAATGGATGACGTTATATCTAAGCTGCTCCAATCTGACTGCTCTTGAAGCCAGTGGAGCTGTTGGCGGTTCGGCGGTTTTCGTTCATGTTATCATATCAGAGTATTGTTTGATAACAGTAACGTTGATACGTTTTGTTTCTTATGTTTCTTTCATGTGCATGGAAAAATTATAAGAAATATTTTTTTAAAACTTAAACAACGTAATAATAAATTATTTTTTTAAAGTTTAAAGTAATAAGATTATTTATTTATTTACTCCACCAACAGTTATACAAAACGAAATTCAAATATACTTAAATCCAAACGATATTAAATAAATTAAAGAATTTAATTGACGTATATTCAATCTAAAAAAAATAATTCTAAATTTCTCTTCGACAGCTATCAAATGAGTTGCAATCAATTTCGTATAAAACCCTTCTCTTTTTTTTGTTGAGAATATATTGCTGATATTCCGTCTCCTTATCAACAACATTTTATCTTCTTCTGCTTTCTCTTCTAATAAAAAAGCGGTAGTAAGAGGTAGCAAGCCCATTTTATTATCTTCGAGAATAGAGCGAAATGTTCGAAGGTTATAGGGAGGTTATAACAACCCCAGAGAGCAGTTCAGAAAAATAGCTATGCAATAGCGGTTGGCAGCGTGAAATAGCGGTCGCTGCCGTGGGCAGTTTCAGCGAAATAGTATCTTTATCGCTGCTATGTTAGAAGGCTTTAGAGAGTAAATAGGACTTATCACAAAAATGTCCAGTTTTCAAGATAAATCCTGATTCTTGCCGATAATCACTCAAGTGCTACGGTTGCCATGGGATATTAATCACGTGATTATGTTTTAAGAGTTAAGATATTGGTATTTATTTTAGTAAGAAGGTGTAAGGAGGAAAATAGCTCTATGATTCTTATGATTGTTTAAAAATTTTATTGAGAAATGATATATTTTGCTTCAATCAAGGGTATTGAATATTAGAACGGTGTGAAACTCATTCATAGCATATATACAATAACAAAAGAACATAAATAGAAAACTAAATAAAACAGAAGAAATGATACTAAAGACAACATTAAACAACTCCAGTCTCTGAGCTAAATATATATATATATATATATATACCTTGAGAGATTTGAAAGTATATCTGTCTGTATATTCAACCTATAAATGATGGATTGTAAGCATATTAGTTATCTATTTATCTATCTAGTTATCTATCTATCAAACTATTATTTTCCGTTGTGAAGTTTAATTAAATAAAATAACGAAATTTTCACAGCCCGCTATAGATAGGTCAACATTTTGTAACACTAATTAACTAAGTCCAAAGTCCTCCGTACAATAGTCGATGCTCCCTTTTATGTCTCTAATAAAACCCTGCACAATGACCTTAATATTCCATTTATTCTTGATCTTATCCCAGACAAATTATCCAAATTTCATCAGAACCTTACCCATCACCCTAATCCCGTAGCACAATCCCTATCTAGCACCACTCATCCCTACAATCCTCCTCGCAGGCTGAAACGGCAGTGGCCCCGTGACCTTTTGTAACATGTATATACTGGAGTTCTGGCAATGGCCAGATTCTCCACTTAAGTCATGAGTGTCCGTGGTTGTAGCGCCCTTACTCAATCTGCGCTGGCTTTCAATGCCAGTAAAATGGTTGAGGAAGAAGCGCAGGGATCTCCTAAAACCTTGCTTTCCCTCCACGTGTGGGGGGATAAGTATGGTTCGGAGTTCCTATGGCCGACTGTAAATAGTGTAATAGGTATGCCTGCGTCTAAGATGTTTATTTTCATTACTTTTTTTTTTTTTTTCTCACTATGATATTTTATTTTGTTCTTTTGTAGCTTTATATTATTTGAAGTTAGCTTATTTTTTTATTTTTTTTTTTTTTAATTTGTAAATATGGTGTGAATGTGCTCTCAGAACTCTATTATCAATGTCCTTTATTGAGACAGATTGTAATATTTATCAATAAAAAAAAAAAAAATTATAAGTGAATATTTTTTGGGAGATAAAGGGATTTCACAAGAAGAAAATTCAACTAATTATTCACTAATTTAATTTTAATTTAATTTAATTTAAAATATTTCATGACGGTTTTTCGGAATAAACAGAAGTTGATACATAATTATTTAAATATAATATCAAATCTAGAATTATTAAAGTACAGTAAATGAATTTAAGGTTGTAAATATATGCTTTATACATCCATAAAATATTTTTATATTTTACTTTTTCTTTCACTCAATGCAGTAGTATCTTAAACAGTGTCATTGCCAAGCAAAATGAAATAGTTTTTCAAAAAAATTTATTTTCTTGATTAGGTGGATTTAAAATACTTTGTCAAACTTTTAAAAAAATTAAAGTTTATATTTAGTTAGTAAATTTCATTTTATTTCCTTGTAAACATGTGATTTACGTTAAATAATATTATTTTTTACTAATAATTATTAATAATTTTTCTTTACTCTCCATTACCTTCAACGATTTTCTATATTAGATATTGTTTTTTTTTTCTAAAAGAGTTCCCTTACTACGATATATTATACTTATACTTCCCGATTATCATTTCCGGAGATTCATTTTCCACCTAGATAAACATTTTTCTCATTTCTTTAATAATAAAATTATTTCTAAACTTATATTTAGCATTGTTTCCGTAACTCTGAATAATGTGAGATGATTAACATTTTAAAATAAACCATATTAAAGGTACTTTAGAGAAATATCAGTATTTAGAAGTGACGAAATAAATGTTTCTAGTCTTAAAATTTACGTTAAAAATAAAGAAACCTGCTGATTGCTGCATGAAACCTAAATACTATGATGAGAAACATTTATTTTGTCACTTCTATACACAAATCGATTCCTATAATAGAGATCTGGGTGAAAAACACAGTTTCGCAAGCCCTTTATATAAAAGATATTTGAAAAATCATTATTTAAAAAAAAAATTTCTTTAGAAATTAAAAATTGTATTAAGGCAATTATGTGTATGATATTAAATTATGAAAAAAATAATAAAAACTTTTGCAATTAATGTTGCAGTCAGTTAGCTTAAAATACAGATATTTTTAGGTAAGAGGATATAAAATCACATAATTTTTTTTATACAATTGGAGATGAATCTTAACTTATTTTCTAATATATCCTCAGTCCGATTAGTATGCCCTTAAAGCTTATTAAACTAGAAAGTTTTTCTATAATTAGTGTAACCTTAGTTCAGTTGTATGATAAAAAAAAAAAAAACAATCGCGAATGATATTTTAAAGAACAGCCCTTAGCTTAGTTTAGCCGCACAAAAGGCCCCTTGAAATGGTTTTTAAATACTTAAATTGAGTTATTTTTTACTTATCACTTACTATTCAACAAGAAAAGTCACTTATTTAAAAAAAAAAAAAACGCAAAATTTTAATTTCCTACATTCCTCGTGGAAATCGGGTCATCGTTTATATAAACTTTTGTTGTAGCTCTTAAGATCTGCTATCACTCTCAAATACATTGATCAATGAAATTCAATTGATGAATAAAGGAACGAAATAAATTCCATTTATGGTGCTCTCTAGGAATTTACCATCGGGCTAATGGATTTTCAATGTCCGCCAATGGGCTCAACTCTTGAGATTAAAAACTCGCCCATTTTTTCTTGTTCGAACCAACAATAACTAATTCTTATATGATAACTGTTTCGCTTAAGAAATTTTGCTTTCAGTTCTCTTTGTCTAAAAATGTCTGTTTCTACTAAAGGCAAGGTTGTAAATAAAAATTGTGTGAGGAACGCACCGCATTTTTTACATTCACTTATGTATATATGAAATATATAGTAAGGGAAAGTATTGCGAACGAAAACATTTTTGAATCTGAGTTTTCAACGGAAATATAAGTTTTTAGGTCCCCTTAGTCCATACAACCAAGTCCCGCAAAATGGTCTGTGTGTGTGAGTGTGAATGTGTGTTAACAGTCTACCTCAAAAACGGAAAGTAGGAAAATGAAATTGAATATTTAAGTTTTTTATATACTAGGGATGTTAAAGCAACTTTTTCGTCAAAATCGGTTAGCCGGGAGTGGCACTTTATATAATGGACTAAACACATTTTTACGATTTTCTCGAAAACGGCTCTAACGGTTTTGATTAAATACATCATATTGGTCTAAAATTAAGAATTTTAAATAAAATGTAGGTTTTATTGGTGTTCCCTAACAGGGCTTAAATGACTAATTTCCAATATTCTATTCTCCTACCTTTTGAAACAATTGACTATTTCTTATTCATTTCTAGGGTAAAAGATAGTTAAATATAAAACATGAAAGAATTTGAAAAGTAAATGAAGGAGAAGTAAGAGATCGTAACCGAGAATAGTTGTAATTGATTTACCAAAGGAATACGAGCGCACGCGAATGATTATAACACGCTTCCATACGTAACTTGAGCATAATATAATAAGGATTTCGACAATATTATGTAAATATACAAATGCAGTTTTCATAGATGCTATTGTTAGTATTATTTAATATTTAATTGTATAGATTACTACGAAATAAAAATTAAAATTGGTATACATAAGAGTACTTATAATAATAAAAATACCCAGAATGAAATATAAATCAATATATAATAATTTTTACTTTCACTTCCCCTTTCTCTTAAAATACTCATTTCTGCTTGGATGATAAGTGAAAGTTGAGTGATGAGCGCACCGCACTAGATTTTTTCTTTTAGCGTTGAGAGAACTACTATTTATCAATCAGCGAACATTAAGCCGACCTCTCCGAGGCTAATTGCGAACCCCAGGTAGCCTGTTAAGGTGAGAGGGGGGGTGTATTGTTCCCTTATGTGTTGCCATTTTGAGACAATAGGGACACTGTACGGCTTTCCCTTGCCTTAGCCAATCACAAAGCAGTCTGTTTAGTGCTACTTCAGAGTCTCTTCTATAAAGTTCCGGATTTACAAAGGGGTAAGCTTTGAGCTGCGGCCGGAGGACAGAATTGATCGAATTCGGTGCGCACATCACACAACTTGCTTTGAGAAGAAATATTATCATGAGATCCCGTGAGTGTATTTTATATAAAAAGTATTTGAGTAGTATCATATCAAAAACGGATGTCTGTCATTTTTTAAATAGTGGAGTAAAAGCGAATTTTCGCAAAATAGCTTTAATAAAATAAATTCCAATAAATCCCATCAAATCACCTATACCATTCGTCGTAATCCTATGACTTCTTGTCCGACAGCATCCTTAAATAACATCCCACTCATCCCTGTTGAACAAATCCGATATCCAGGACTCCACCTGGACATACATCTCACTTTGAATCCTCACACAAGACTGAAACGAAAAGAAACCGCTCGACGTTTCCTCTTACTCCAGCACTTACTAGACAAACGCTCTAAACTTCCAATTATTTAAAAAAGACTAATATACATGACTATAATAAGGCGTATTTGGACTTACAGAGTTAAGCTATGGAGCTCCACTAAACCATCAAATTCATCTCGTATCCAATCCAAAATCCTTCATAAAATCCTCAATGCTCCTTACTTTGTCACAAATTAAATAATCCATAAAGACCTTAATGTTCCATATGTTTCACACTTAGCCCAATCCAGATGTTTCATATTTTTTATATTGAAATAAGCATCAATTCTTATGTAAAGACAACCAATGAATCCGATGGTGCTATATTGTTTTTCACAGAAACGAGTCCAAATATCACGAAATATTTGTTTGAAATCAATTTAATTTCAAAAACGAGCTCATTTTTGAAGGAATGGAATGATACTTGCAAGTCTTAGCAATAAATAATCAACAAAAGTTTTTGTTTATTCGAATGAAAATTAGAAATTAATTTATTTTATTATACCATTACTGTAAAAAAAAGATACATTTTTGATTATACAATTTTAATAAGTTCTTCCTTCCCGAACCTAAGATGAAGAGATTCGTACATGATCACGTGTTTTTTTGGGTTGGTTATAGTTTATACCATTTAGATATTAGTTAGATGAACGATGTTTTTCTTACAATATGCTAAATATTATATATTAAATAAAATTCTAACACCTAAATTAATAAATATGAAAATTCTCAGTTGGAATAATGATTTTTATCTAAATATTGTTTTCATAGAAAAAGTTTTGAATATCTAATGTCAGGTATGTAAATATATAAAAAAAATTCTATGTAAAACATTATTTATAAATGTTCCATATTCAAATTAAAATTAAATTAGAATAAATTATTTAGGTACTTACAGTCCATTCCAAAGCATACTGGGCCATCTTGGAAATTAATAATTCCAAAATATTATGAAACTTCACTGAATCCACTCATCACTATTAAATAACTAGAAAGAAACATACTATAATATTCACCTAAAATAAAATATAAAATATTGAGCATGAAAAGAAACGACAGTGAGCATAGAACGACTCAGCGCACAAGACTGAGACTTGAAATGACATTGTCGGAGGCAGAGACGACTAGATAATGAAGTTAGAGAAAATGCTTTGATTTGATTGGCTCTGGCTTCGTGCCTTCCGGTCCCCCCACCAACAGTCTCTTCTCCATCAAACAGCAAATAGTAATTCTACTCAATATTAGTGACAATTCGATAACAGGTTTCAGATTAATAATTATTAACCCTGAATTACTACACAAAAAATAATTGTACAAAGAATACACGGGGATTCAGGTGTACTCCAAGAAAACAATTATTTTACTAACAAAAATTTTAATAGAAACTTAGTTACATCCATTTTAAGTATTATATACAAAATAACGAAAATATGTCAAATAATCGTTTATAACTATTAAATTATAACATTAATTGTTCGTATTATTCACCAATATTAGAGAATTCACACCAGCAATATCCAAGATTATAAAACATTTTAATGGCATGTGTTTTGTGAATAACGTCATTTTGCAGCCGAACGCTACATAGTGGTAGCTTACCTAAACAGAGATAACCAAGAGAAACCTGCCTGAGGTGTTCTCTAGAGCTCATTACTGTCCAATACTTCATTAGTTAGAAGACCTAATACTGGTATGGTGTAGGGACTCCAAAGCCAAGTAAGATTTGCCCTATACCAGAAGAAAGGGTGACTTGTTCACAATGTATATAACTATTATATCTTGTTAATTAGATTTTGGATAATCGATATTTTTATAAAATACTGATGTTCAAATGGATTATAGAAAAGAAATAACTACAATAAAGTTATGAAACAATTTCTTTATCAATAATAATTCGCTTTTGTATAATAATAACCTATTAATTGTTTAACAAATACGGTCCAATGCCAAATTATATCGTATGTTGCCTGAAGTTGAACTTATTAGTTTATTTGCATTTTTGTCCTAAAAGTCATCATTTGCCTAAACAGCATGTGCAGAAGTGTCATAGTTAGTCCAAAATGCCCAATCCAACTTTGGTTATATTACTTAATTCTATAATTTCTGGAAGCACAAGAAGTAGGTTTATCTTAGTATTTATCTTATGGCGGACGGACAAACAAATTTAAAATATTAAGTAGCGTGAAACGTAAAACCTCAAATTTTGAAAGGGGAGAGGATAAATTTGTGTGTTTCTTGGAGAATTAAAATAGTTCATTATTGAAAATAATAAACCAAAATGTAAATATTAGTCCGAAACTGTTAATCTTCGAAGTTATTAACCGATTGCTTAAAAATTTTGTAAAACTTTGCAATCAAATTCAGGAGCATTTTTATATAAATTTCTTTACCATCCGGCTTTTCGTTTTGAAATTGAGGCCGAAAAACGTATCTTGTTATAGACTATAGTTATAATCGGCTGTAAAGATATTAATAAAACTTGGCTAAAGTCTTCTTAAAGCCTTTTTAATTTATCTATACAATATATACTTTCCTGAATACAAGCAAAAACTTTTAAGATGAATTTATAATTTTATTTGCAAATCAATTAAAAAAGTACAAACTTTTTATATTTTAAAGGAAGGGAATGGTCCGGGATTGCGGTCATAAAAAGGCTAAATAGTGGTCAAACTATTATATTGAAAGCCAAAAGGCTAAATAGTGGTGAAACTATTTTATTGAAAGCCCTTAAAAAGGCTAAATAGTGGTAAAACTATTTTATTGAAAGCCTCATAAAAAGGCTAAATAGGGGTAAAACTGTTTTATTGAAAGCCTCATAAAAAGGCTAAATAGTGGTAAAACTATTTTATTGAAAGCTAAAAGGCTAAATAGTGGTGAAACTATTTTATTGAAGGCCTCATAAAAAGGCTAAATAGTGGTAAAACTATTATATTGAAAGCTAAAAGGCTAAATAGTGGTAAAACTATTTTATTGAAAGCTAAAAGGCTAAATAGTGGTAAAACTATTTTGTTGAAAGCCTCATAAAAAGGCTAAATAGTGTTAAAACTATTTCATTGAAAGCCTTATAAAAAGGCTAAATAGTGGTAAAACTATTTTATTGAAAGTCAAAAGGCTAAATAGTGGTGAAACTATTTTATTTAAAGCCTCATAAAAAGGCTAAATAGTGGTAAAACTATTTTATAGAAAGCTAAAAGGCTAAATAGTGGTGAAACTATTTTATTGAAAGCCTCATAAAAAGGCTAAATAGGGGTAAAACTATTTTATTGAAAGCTAAAAGGCTAAACAGGGGTAAAACTATTTTATTGAAAGCCTCATAAAAAGGCTAAATAGTGGTAAAACTATTTTACTGAAACCTAAAAGGCTAAATAGTGGTGAAACTATTTCATTGAAAGCTAAAAGGCTAAATAGTGGTGAAACTATTTTATTGAAGGCCTCATAAAAAGGTTAAATAGTGGTAAAACTATTATATTGAAAGCTAAAAGGCTAAATAGTGGTAAAACTATTTTATTGAAAGCTAAAAGGCTAAATAGTGGTAAAACTATTTTGTTGAAAGCCTCATAAAAAGGCTAAATAGTGTTAAAACTATTTCATTGAAAGCCTTATAAAAAGGCTAAATAGTGGTAAAACTATTTTATTGAAAGTCAAAAGGCTAAATAGTGGTGAAACTATTTTATTTAAAGCCTCATAAAAAGGCTAAATAGTGGTAAAACTATTTTATAGAAAGCTAAAAGGCTAAATAGTGGTGAAACTATTTTATTGAAAGCCTCATAAAAAGGCTAAATAGGGGTAAAACTATTTTATTGAAAGCTAAAAGGCTAAACAGGGGTAAAACTATTTTATTGAAAGCCTCATAAAAAGGCTAAATAGTGGTAAAACTATTTTACTGAAACCTAAAAGGCTAAATAGTGGTGAAACTATTTCATTGAAAGCTAAAAGGCTAAATAGTGGTGAAACTATTTTATTGAAAGCCTCATAAAAAGGCTAAATAGTGGTAAAACTATTTTACTGAAACCTAAAAGGCTAAATAGTGGTGAAACTATTTCATTGAAAGCTAAAAGGCTAAATAGTGGTGAAACTATTTTATTGAAAGCCTCATAAAAAGGCTAAATAGTGTTAAAACTATTTCATTGAAAGCCTCATAAAAAGGCTAAATAGTGGTAAAACTATTTTATTGAAAGCCTCATAAAAAGGCTAAATAGTTTTAAAACTATTTCATTGAAAGCCTCATAAAAAGGCTAAATAGGGGTAAAACTATTTCATTGAAAGCCTCATAAAAAGGCTAAATAGTGGTAAAACTATTTTATTGAAAGCTAATAGGCTAAATAGTGTTAAAACTATTTCATTGAAAGCCTCATAAAAAGGCTAAATAGTGGTAAAACTATTTTATTGAAAGCTTCATAAAAAGGCTAAATAGTGGTAAAACTATTTTATTGAAAGCCAAAAGGCTAAATAGTGGTAAAACTATTTTATTGAAAGCCAAGTTTTTATATTTTAAGTAATGATGAATTCACATTTTAATTTGCCTATAACTCAAAAAGTACACCAATAAAAAAAAATTAAATTAAAAATTAAATTTTTTTTATATTACAATTTTAATTTTAATATTATTATAATTTAAATTGCAAACGTGTTGCAGGATGCGGAGGGAGAAGTGCAAATCTTACTGGTCTTCTTAAAAATTAATGGATTTTATAATAGAATTAGAAAAGTGTGAATGAATTGACGATTGCCAATGACCCTAGCGGGTAGAGGCATATAAATAAATAAATAAATTTAAATTGTTATTTTAATTTTACAGTTGAAAAAGCTTTTAATGAATCATGCTTTCAAGAATACTAAAAAAATGAAAGTTTCGTTTTATCGATTGGAAAAAAGGCCGGTTTCAGAAATAAAATTATTTTCCCATTGCCTTCTTAAATATTGAGGATCTTTTCTTTATTTATTTTTTTAAACAATTGCACCATCAGATTTATTTGGTGTTTTTACACGACAATCGATACTTACTTCGATATTTTAAAGAATCGATTAGGATTCACCTTAGAAATGACTCAATTGGGCAATTCCGCTTCGTGACAGTCCTTGCGTGAGACCTTTTCCATTTTGTAATAAAATAGCCTCGCTGTTTCATAAATAATGAAGTTATATTTATTCAAGGCACGAAAACGTTAAATAGCCGAGATTAAGTTTGTATTTCGTCACTAATCATAATAGTACAGACTCATATCAGAAAAGTGACATGCCAAATGTAAAAAATCTGGTGCGCGCAACACATAACTTTCACTTACCGATCTACTTTGAATAGAAATTATTTTCTGGCAATGCTGGGCTATTTTTTGAAGTGAATTTTAAACGGAGCTAAAGCTTAAAGCTTACAGATAACAAGTCATTAAGACCATTACAATTACAAAATGTCTATTTGATATATCGACGACAGGCAATAAAAATCGAGTTACTCCATGTGTTTTTATAAATCACACAACTTTATTTGCTTTTAGACAAACCACAAAATGACTAACTCAAATTTCAACATTTTTGAGTGACCTCATTTTAGTGATATTTTGTTTGAAAAAGTTATCTATGTAGACAATGAGTAAGTTGATTCCAGAGGTTCACATTGCTGTGTTGTGATATAGAACTGAGAATAAAGGTATAAATGTAGTTACTTATTTCTTATGAAAGATGCTTTAATAAATATCTGTAGAAAAAACACACACAGACCATTTTGCGACACTTGATTATTTGGACTCAGGAGACCTCAAAACGTGTATTTCCGTTGAAAGCTCAGATTCAAAAATTTTCACGATCGCAATACTTACCCTTACTATATATTACATATATACGTAAGTGAAAGTAAAAACAACTAGTTTATCTGAGGAATTTAAAAAAAAAAATCTTAATATTGTCCTATCTTTTGTGTAATTTTAATAACTATAAGAAGGCGTATCAAAATCCTGTATGAATAAACATACGAAACCGGACTATTAAAAAAAAAAATGTGTTTCAGCGTTCATATAAAGTGGCACTTCTGGTTAGGCGATTTTAAGGAAAAAGTTGCTGTCACATCTAAGGCATATACCTATCTTAAATACGTAATATCAGTTTCGTACGGCTTTTCGTTTTTGAGCTAGACTGCTAACATACAAACACACAGACACACAGACCATTTTTCGGGACTTGATTATTTCAACTCAGGGCACCTCAAAACGTGTACTTCCGTTGAAAACTCAGATTACAAAATTCGCAATACTTACCCTTACTATGTATTACATATATACGTAAGTGAAAGTTAAAAAATGATGAAACTTGCTAGAAATTGTTCATTACACTCCACACAGTAATTTTCTTTTTATTCATTCTGTTTACAACTCTATTAAAAATATAAATACATCTAGAAAATGTAAAAAGAGAAATTTAATGGCATAACGCATGCTGATAAACTACCTGCTGGAAGCACTCTAAAACTATACTCACATCAGGAGATCACGAGACCATCTTATTTTGAGACGCCTTGAAGAGTTATCAGGATTCGAAGAGAAAGTAATGTTAGAAACGAGAGGATATGGTTGATTCTGAACTTTATTATGAAGGGATAGGTATCTATATTAGGCCAAAACGAACATTTATGGAACACTAAAGTCTTTATGGATGCTTTTATTAGTGACAAAATAAGGAGCATTGAAGATTTTGGATTGTAAGGATTGGATACAAGAGGAATTTGATGGTTTAGTGAGGATCCATGCCATAACCCATTGAGGCCAAATAGGCCTTCTTATAGTCGTATATATGAGCTTTTGTAATTAATTGAAGCTTAGAACGTTTGTATAGTAAATATTGGAGTAGTCGGAAACGTCGAGCGGTTTCTTTTCTTTTCAGTTTTGTATTAGGATTCCAAGTAAGGCGTTTGCCTAAGTGGAGTCCTGGGTATAGTATTTATTCAAAAGGGGTGTGCGGTATTATTAAAGGGAACATTAGGAGAGGAATGACAAAGGATGATTTGATGGAATTTATTTCAATCATCCTCTTTCGACATCATTCTTCAACGTTTGTGATATGTGATTGAAGAGTTTGAGATGTGATTGATGGGTCATTATTAACTGTTAGGTGCTGGTGATACTGTTGGGATGTCAGCTGTATAAATCGTATAAAGTGTTTTTATTTGATCAAATCAATGGTTACGGAGAGATTTAGGGGTGTAATTTTATCTTTATATTGAAGGGATTATATCTGTTTACCTATTATTTTATCCATTTTGGCCTTTCCCATCTAAATATTAGTTATAAATTTTTATTTGCTATTTATTTGTTATTATTGTTTTATTCATCACATTTATTATGCTGTATAGTATTTTATTAATAAGTTGTTTGGGATAGAAATTTTCATCTAGAATATTGTATACTCCTTATCTCGTATGTAAAATCCTAGGTGCATTCCTTTACCAAATAATCCATAATCATCGTCCGTCCTACGCATTCAATCTCCTCCAATTCAAGTTATCTATTGACTCCCTCTCCTCAAGATCTCGTCCTTCTAACCTTTATACCCCTTTCCACAAATCGGCCTCATTTAAACACTCCTTTATTGTCCGCTCCACCACCATTTGGAATTCCATACCACTTAAAATCCGCCATGTACCATCCTTATCCATATTTAAAACCCTCTTTTTCCAATTCCTCCTTACAATTCAATCAGACGCTGGTTAGCCATTTATCATGTACATTATATATGCATATAATCTCCTCTTTATGTATATTATCTTTTATATTCTCCGAGCAATCAACATCTTAAGATTTAGATTATATAGGACTGGTATAATTTTTACAATACTATTATTGTATTCTTTGAACATATTTAGGAACATATGTAAATCATTTAAAGTAAATATCTTTTATTATTATTTTTTTTTTATTAATAAAATGGTATGACAACAAATGTAATTTGTCGCTAATTTCAAATTTCATTTCGAATTCCTGGTTTATTTTTTATAGCAACTATTTTGCAGTTTTAGGACCTTTTTGCTCATATTATGTCTTTAATGTATCTGTATAGTTATGTAAATACTTCTTTTATTACTTCTTTTTTAGTTTTCTTTATAGTAATATGCATTTTGGCCAGATGTTATGTTAATTTTTATGTACAATATTGTTATTCTCAAGGGACTTCGTCCCAGAATAAAGTTGATTCTTCTATTCTATTCTATTCTATATTTCGGTCTTAATATTTTTGATATATACATGAATATGTATCTTTATTATTATAACCTCTACATTTATTTCACAACTGACATTCCAACCCATCCTAATACCCTTCTAGCAACATTTGCTGACGATACCGCCATCCTATCTTCCCACCCAGACTCTGAAACAGCATCCCTAAACCTTCAAAGACACATTTCCCTAATAGAACAATGCTGCAACAATTGGCGCATCAAGATCAATGAATCCAAATGCAAGCATGTCACCTTTACCCTCCGATGCAGATCCTGTCCACATATCCTTTTCAACTCAGTACCTCTTCCCATCTCAGACACAGTTCGGTATCTTTGATTCCTTTTAGACAAAAGACTAACATGGAACCCACATACCAGACTTAAAAGACAAGAGCTTAACCGACGACTTGGCCAGTTATACAGACTACTTAACAGAAAATCTAACCTCTCAATTGAAAACAAACTATTAATATACAAGACCATACTCAAACCCATCTGGACCTACGGACTTGAACTGTGGGGGACAACTAAATTATCGAACATCAAACGCATCCAATCCTTCCAGTCTAAAGTCCTCCGTATAATAGTCAATGCTCCTCATTATGCTACGAACAAAACCTTACATCATGACCTTAATATCCCTTATGTGCTTGACGTTATTCATGCCGATTTCCAAATTTTCACCAGAACCTTATCCATCATCCTAATCCCTTAGCACAATCCTTATCCAGTTCCAGTCATCCCTACAATCCTCCTAGAAGGTTGAAACGGCAGTGGTCTGGAGATCTTTCGTAAAGACGTCATTGGAGTCCTGGCGATGGCCAGCTTCTCCACTCAAGTCATGATTATTATTGTTGTATATTACATTATTGTATTGTACATTATTGTATATATAGTATGTTTGTATTTCATTCATCCTAAGTACTCAATGCCCTTAATTGAGGAAAAATACATTTTTTTCTGAATAAAATATTTTTTAAAAAATTAATATAAGATTACTCTATTTTTATTAATATTCTATAGGCTAGTTCGAAAAGTGTGGGTAAATCTTTTTTTATTATTCTCCCTCACTAAATCTATGCTAAAATTTTGAGATATAGGTATTAATAAAATTCTATACTATAGATAGAATTCAATGGCAATGCGAATTGTTTTATCACACTTTTCTCTTCAGTTCCTCTTTCGCTGACAGTTCTTCCCAGATTCCGTCCTATCGCAAACTGAATTCATACAATTTCCTCCTCACATATTTGAGCTATTCCAATCGGTACTCTATAAACAGCGAAGCCCGTGGATTTCAACAGAGACGTATTTCCTGATTGCATCATAGCCTAATCCGTTCCTCAATATTGTAGAATGTTCCTCTTCCGACTTTTCTCTGTGCTTTCTTCTTATATTATTTCAACTACCTCATTTTTATTAATATATAGCTGGAGTCCCCAATCTATACATCCTGCGATCCACATTGAGATTTCCAGGGACCATTACTTGTGATCATAAAAAAAATGATAAATTTTTTTTTTTTTTTTTTTTTTTTTATTTCTTTATGACATTTACAACTGTATTACATAAATACATCAAGTAAATTTGGACATAATTGATATAATGACATGAATACACTTGCTGAGTAACTACCCAATGGTAGCACTCTAATGATATGACTATATTAGGAGATCACGGGGCCATCTTCTTTTCAGACGCCTCGGAGGGTTATCAGGAATTGAAGAGGAAGCAAGGTTAGAAACGAGAGGGTTGGGATGATTCTGAAGTTTATTATGGAAGGATAGGTATCTGGATTGGGCCAGATCTGAAACATAAGGAACATTAAGATCTTTATGGATAATTTTATTAGTGACAAAGTAAGGAGCATTGAGGATTTTACGAAGGATTTTGGATTGTAAGGATTGGATGCGAGAGGAATTCGATGGTTTAGTGGAGCCCCATAGCTCAACTCCGTAAGTCCAAATAGGTCTTATTATAGTCAAGTATATAAGTCTTTTGTAATTAATGGGAAGTTTAGAGCGTTTGTCTAGTAAGTGCTGAAGTAATCGGAAACGTCGAGCGGTTTCTTGTCGTTTCAGTCTAGTATGAGGATTCCAAGTTAGTCGTTTGTCCAGGTGGAGTCCTAGGTATCGGATTTGCTCAACAGGGATAAGTGGAGTATTGTTAAAGGAAACTGTAGGACAGGAAGTCGTTGGTTTACGACGAAGGGTAAAGGTAATTTGGTGGGATTTATTGGAGTTTATTTTAATTCTCCAGTTTTGACACCATTCTTCTAGATTTATGATGTGTGATTGAAGCATTTGGGATGCAATTGCTGGGTCATTGTTTACTGATAGGATACATGTGTCATCGGCATATGTGGTGATGACAGTGTTGGGACAGGTAGGGATGTCAGCTGTATAAACTGTATAGAGGATAGGACCTAGGATACTACCTTGAGGAACACCAGCAGACTGGGAAAAAAGGGATGAATAGGCGTTATTGTGATTTACTTTAAAGTATCTATCAGTAAGGTAGGAACGGATAATGAGGAAGTATGTAGGTGGTAGGAATTTTCGGAGTTTGTACAGCAGTCCCGGGTGCCAAACTCTATCAAACGCCTGTTCAACGTCGAGAAAGACTCCCGTACAGTACATTCCGCGCTCCAATGCAGAGGAGACTACGTCTACCACACGATGACATTGCTGTATAGTGGAATGGGAAGTTCGGAAACCAAATTGGTGATCTGGGATTATGTGTTTAGAATTTAGGATAGGGTACAGGCGTTTTAAGATGAGTTTTTCTAGGATTTTGCCCATGATGGGTAAAAGAGAGATAGGACGGTAAGAGGATGGGTATTCTGGTGGTTTTTTGGGTTTGTGGATCATTTTAACAATAGATCGTTTCCAAAGATCAGGAAAATATGTAGAACGGAGTACAGCATTATATATGTAAGTAAGGAATAGGATGGCTTTTCGAGGAAGAAGTTTTAGGATCTGGGATGTAATTAGGTCATGTCCAGGAGCTTTACGGGAAGGTAATTTTTGAATGATGTTGGATATTTCTATGGGATGAAATGCTTTGGGTGGCAGAGACATTTGGAGAGGAATATCCAGTTCTGCTTCAATACAATTGATGTGAGTTGAATTAAGGATATCGGGATGTGGATTAAAAGTTTGGAAAAGATGTTGACCAAATAGTTGGGCTTTTTCTTCGTCGGATTTGGACCAGGTTTGGGAATCAGTAAGTAGTGGGTGATTAAAGTCTTGAAACTTAAGAAGTTTTTTGGTGGTCATCCATAATGATTTGTCAGTGGTTGTAAGTTTTTCAGTAAAATTTAGTAAAGTTTGAATTTTGTATTTTCTAATTTCTGATTTCAGTTTGTTAGTCAGTTGTGTGTAATGCGATTTATCTGTTGGGTATCTAGTCCTATGCCACTTCGATCTTGCTCTGCGTTTTTCCTGTAATAAGATACGAATATGCTGTGGCAAGTTAGTATTTTGTGGGAAGTTAATCTTATTGATAAAGGTGTTATTATTTATACTGTCTGTTATTGATGATGTCAGTTTTTCTATGGCACCATTAATGTCTTCTTTTGTTTTTAGCGGGATTTTGAGGTCTAGTTTGTTTTCCAAATCATCACGAAATTTGTCCCAGTTTACTCGTCCAGTGATCAGTTTAGGAAGTGATGGTTTAGGAGCAAAGTCAGAATGTAGTGAAAGCAGAACTGGACTATGGTCTGAAGAAAGGTCATCCAGGGATTTGATTATAGTTTGGGAGGAGGAAATCTGGGAGGTGATAAATATGTCCAGGATATCGGGACGTTTTTTGAGGGATGTTGGAAAATAAGTAGGATTCATGGGCGAGAGGATGGAATAATTGTTGGAAGAAGAAACTTGTGAAAGGGTATTACCACGGGAGTTGGATGATCGACAACCCCATCGTTGGTGTTTAGCATTGTAGTCTCCTCCAGCAATAAAGCGCGATCCGAGGGATTGTAAAAAGGATTCAAGTAGGCTGTACGAGAGGGAATTGCCAGGAGGACAGTATACAGCTGAAAGTGTTAGATGGAAAGGACGAGTTGAGAGGATTACAGAAGTTGACTGAATGGCATCTGTTGGAATAGAAGGAATAAGGGAATGGGGTAAAGATTTGTGGATAAGGATGCAAGAACCGGCGTGGGCAGTGTTGTCTGGGTGGTCAGATCTATAGGTGATGTAGTCACGTATGTAGAAATGTGTCCGTTGGGTGAAGTGAGTTTCTGTTAGGAGGGCAATGTCAATATAATTGTCATGGAGAAATATGTCTAGTTCGTCTCGGTGGTTTTGCAGTCCATTAGCGTTCCATAAGAGAATAGCTAGGGACTTTGAGTTCATCGAGGGAAGCTAAGCGGGATTTCAGAAAGGAGTCTGGTTAGAAGGGTTATGAGCGGTTTGATAGTCTGTTGAAGATCTATCAGGAATGATGATAAGATAGTGTTGATGTCGAATGGTGTTTGGCTGGAAAGTGGGTTTGGATCAGGAGGTTGTGATGGGTAGGTTATGCGACTAGGAATGTTGGGTGGGGGATGGGCCCGTCGTGGGGTACGAGGAGGAGGAGGATCTAAATTCTGTTGGACTTGTGGAGGGGGGTTCATCCTGGGATTAGGAACGAATGGAGCTGGATGTGGATGCTCTGGCGGGAGTTTGACTCTTAAGGGTAAATGATGAGGAGGGATTTGCTGGCGAGGAGGTTGAGGCTGAGTATTAGGGATTTTGGGCTTGGATTGGAAGGCCTGAGGCGCCTGACGTTGAGGTTGCTTCTTACTGGTGGAAGACTGGGAGTGAGAATTTCTGAGATTCTGGTGAGGTGAGTCCTTAGCTGTAGAGATGGATGGTTGTTGTTGGATGACGAGGGAAGGTGAAGTCGGCAATGCTGGGAAAATTTCCTGATTTTCAATTTCAGGTGGTTCAGTGTAAGTTTTCTGAGCAGATCCAAGATTTTTCACCGCTGAGTTTCGTGATCTTTGTTTGTAAAGATTTTTATATACTTCACATCCTCTGTAGCTCGCAGGATGGGCTTCGCCACAAAGAGCACACATCGCAGGCTCATCTCTTGGCTTCTGGCAAGTGTCTGAAGCGTGTAGGCCGGCACATTTAACGCACCTGACTTCGTGATAACAATAGGCCTTTGTATGGCCCAAGTTTTGACACTTAGTGCATTGTACAATTAGAGGCTTCTGTTTCGGTTCCTCAAAACGGACAATTGAGTAAACCAATCGTTGAACCTGGAATATTTCAACATTGGTTTTTGCTGGTTCCAGGTCTATAAAAAATAATGGTAGCGGATATCTTTCTCTAGGATGTAGTACAGGTGCTATGTGCCTGACATTATGACCGATTTCTTCGAGGCCCGATTTGATAGCAGATATGGGTGTGGTTGAATGTAGTCCTCTCAGGACCACTCGATACGCCTTTTCTTGTTTTAATTGGTAACAGTGGAAGTCGTAGTTATTGGTTGTTAAGAAATTGATTAGTTTTTTATAATTGTCTCTAGAATTAGTATTAATTTTGATGTCGTTCACTCTCGAGTAACATCGAAAATTTGGCTGTCCGATCAAATCTGCAATTTGTTGACCAAACGACATAAAGTTCTTAATTTTTGAAACAAATATTGGCGGCGGCTCAGGATCAGAAAAATCTTGAAGCTGCGGAGTCTTGTGAGATAGGTTGTTTTCTTGAATTGAATTTTTGCTTTCTGATGTTTTTGGTGCAGTTGGCTCTGATTGAGTGGCATTAGATTTGCTCCTAGTTCTCGGTGGAGATTTATCTTGTTCTGGTTGCTTATTTGATTTATTTTTCTTTTTTTTTTTTATTAGGTGAGTTTTGTCCCGATCCGGGAACTGAGTTTCGGAGACGCTTTTGGAGTGTACGCCTTTTCAAATATTGCGAGTCGGTCTCGCTAATTTCCGAAAAGGGTGTCTCATCCTCCGTGTCTTCACATGATGTGTTCTTATCCAGATCCATCATGATAAGTGTTAGAGAAAATTAAGAAAAAGAAAAAAAAAATATGTATATATATATATAAACCTAAATATTAAAATTAAAATTTATGAGATAACTTCTTAAACACTAAGCTATTTACAAAATTATTTACATAAATATATACAGATATAAAATAAAATACAAAATAATTCATTTCCAAAAAATAAATAATCAAAGAAAAAAATGAAATAAAAGAGTCTCTGGAAAGAAAAAAAAAAAAAAGAAAATATAAAGAAAAAAAAATGAAGTTAAATGTCTTGGATTCGAACTGAGAACAATACTGAAGAATGTTATTGTACACAGTGCCGAGCCTTGGCTTGAACTTATCGGAGATAAGGTAAAACCCGCAAGGGAATTACTAGCCACATGGGCTAACCAAACGAGCACTAATTTATAACTGTTTCATTGTTAATAAATAGTCACTCACCTGATCATATGTGAATATAAATATATAAAACTATTAATATAGTCACTGTTGAAAAAGTCTTAGAGCAGTATTTTAAATAATAAGCACATTAGATCGTATCAAAGGCAGAGCGACGTGTAACTTGAATTGCACTAGCGGCCATGACACTTGCTACTAAATTTATGTTTAAAATATTTAAAGTGAAATGTTGACGTTACTGATGTATTAGGATAAAAAATCAATGAGGTTTTTATTTGTTTCATGGAGTAATCATTTAGGAATCGAAAAATGAACATAATTTTTTGTTCATGCAGCTATAGAAAATATATTTGATTTTTTTTATTAAATAAATTCAGTATCTAGAGTGTACGGTAACTAGAAGCAAAAGCAAAATTTAAGATGAGGTTAAGGTGATGTTGAAGGAAAGAAATTATTGCATCTTATCTGTGACAAAGCTACTACGTTTTGCAGTATATTTTTATTTATTCAGAAAAATAATAATCTGCCACTTGGACAATAATGATAGTGATATGTGAACATATTCACACAATATATACAGAAAACATAAAATATGTACAATAAAAAATAAAATAACCTAAAGATAAGTAAATTAAAAACATAAAAACTGAGTCATACCTGTGTACAATCAGGGAGGGAACCCCAAGGCTTATCCCTCCAGCTATTGAGGGAAAAGCAGGACTCCAAGAGATCCCTCTCTTTACCGCGTCCCTGGTTTTAATGCCAGCGGAGATTGAGCGAGAGCGCTTTAGGCACATACACTCATGTCTAGAGTGGAGAATCTGGCCATTTACTACAAAAGATCTGTGGGCCACTGCCGTTTAACCTTCGGTGAGGATTGTAGGGATGAGTGGAACTAGTAGGGATTGTGCAAGCGGTTTGGGTGATTTCTAAGGTTCTGATGGAATTTAGAAAACATTTCAGGTATAAGGTCTAGGGCAAATGGAATATTAAGGTCATGGTGTAGGGTTTTGTTGGTTACATAGAACGGAGCATCGACTATAGTCCTGAGGACTTTGGACTAAATGGATTGTTAGATTTAATGTTAGAACATTTTCTTGTAGATCAGTAATTTGTTGTCAATATATTGATGATGTTTGCAAAATGTAAGCTGAAACCGATCTACTTAAATATAATTCAAAATGACACACCCCCTCGGAGTTTTATACAACCTAAATTAAATCTACTCCTTTCGAAAATCAAGAATGAAAATACCTAAACTGCAAAATATAAAGAACTATTTCATAAAACAAATAGATCTCTACAAGAATATTTATTAATATTCACCGACAGTTCTCAATCGGACACATCAACAGGATCTGCCTTCGTCTCACCTGACGCTACTTATAAATGTAAACTACGTAAACATTGTTCCATATATTAGAGATTAATAAATAAATAAAAGGCTCTACGACATGTGATAAATTCGCGAGTTGTAAATATGGTTGTCGTATCAGATTCTTTGAGCGCCCTTAAAGCCATGAACAACATATATCCAGACAACCTAGAAGTATGAAAATCCTAATAATTTTGGGACTCGTAAAACAGCTAAGTAACATTGGAAAATTATTAAATTTTATATGGTCTCCCGATCATATAGGCATTGGTGGGAATGAAATGAAAAGAAGCTCTGGTTTCTTAACGCGACCTCAGAAAGAGGCCATACACCAAGATTGGCAGACACTATGGGACAACAGCCCTCCAAATAAATTAAAGCTGATAAAAAATTAGGTGAAGCCATGGAGCAGTTCCAGTTGCAGTAAACGCAACGAGGAAGTTGACCTTACGCGACTAAGAATAGGTCATAACAGCCTTACACACCTTTACCTAATTACAAAAGAAAACCCGCTCATTTGTCGGAAATGTGGAGAGAGATTGATTGTGGTCCGTATCTTCGAGAGTTGTGCCTTTTACATCAGAGAATTAAAAAAAACAGAAATACCTGCAAATGCTATATGTAGCATAACAATCTTAAGCAAAACCATATGTTTTCTCTCTTAAGAATGAATCTTTGAAAATATCTGAATCTCTCGCCAAGTTTTTTTCCTTTTCCTTTTTTTTCCTCGTTTTCCTTTTACCATTTCTCGTTTTATTTATTTTTTTAACATGCTAACTTAAACCTAGCTTTAAATAAATAAACTTTAATAAACGTAAACAACTTTAAACTTAACGTGTATTTTACGTCTTTTTAATTTTATTATTCACAACCATCCTATAAATTATTTCGAAAAGGTGTTTTTTTGTTGGCACGCCATAACTTCGCCCATTCTTCATAAACTCCAATGATTGACCAATCATTTTGAAGATATTATTCTCCTTCACATGCGAAAAATAGTCCTATCCATCCGAAATATCTGGGAAAAAGTTATGAAGGAAAAGAACTTTATTTGCGAATAACTCAAAAATCATGCATTTTTTTTGTCTTAATTGTACCTTAGAAATAATTAGAAAGATTACTAAATTACCTACAAAAAAAATCGTTCAATTCTGAAATTTATTAACAAAGATACCGTGCATTAGTTTTGAAATTAATAATGTCTTCCTGTTTAAAGATATTGCATTTAGAAGTATAATAGTCTACTACACTATTTTTACTGGCTGATATATTAACTTTATTATTTCTTAAAGACATTTGGTTGTTCTTACATTTTATTTTTTAATAATTTAGAAAATCCCATGATCGGGGTATTATTTTGTCTTTATTACTTTTATTATCTTTCCAGTCAGCATTTAAAAATAAGTCATAGCAAAGTAATTTGTATAAATATTTTTGTCTGTTATGTTTAATGGAATATTGTAATCGACCAAGGAAATAATATTAATTCCTTCCTTACGCAATATATACTTACTTCCATATTATTTTGCTATTTCTTCACTAAGCAAAATTTTCTGGGAATTATTCACACGGGTCAACTAGAAAGTTATAGTAATATCTGGTTTTAATTAACGTTGTTGATGACCAACAGGTTCTACGTCTTAACTATACAACCAACTACTTCGCTTGGGGCTTCTGTTGCGAAACTTCAAAATTAGTATTTATAAACCATTATCCTACCCATGGCTCTGTTTGGATGCGAAAAATGACCGCTTACTTTAAACGATGAAAAAAGTCTTAAGGTTCTTTAGAATGATACGAAAAAGTATTTAGTAGCATATCCGTAGAATTTAGACGGATACACAACGTCGAATTGCGTGGATTGTAACCGGATAATATAATTAAGGCGATTAAATTATGAGTGTGTAATATTGTTGGGCAAAGAAAGTATCTCTAAAAGATTAATGGTAAATATCCGAGGGGTAAACCGAAGCAAAGGTGGGGACATTGCGATAAGGTTAATCTGGCGGGGCTGGGTTTGGACTTCGACTGGTGGAGGGAAGTGTTTAGACAGCGATTGGTGGTGTCAGCATCGAACCTTCGGGTTCACTAAGTATGTTATTATTATTTCAGAATTTTGAACTTTCTTGGTTTTCGCCAAAAATATTCACCAGACCTAGATCAAGGATTAGGCTCAAATTTTGGACTATATTTAATTATATTCTAACAATATTCGCCGAACCAAGAACTGATTTCTGTACTTCTTCCAATATTTTTTCTGGTATCTTCAACTTCTCAATATAGCGGATGGTATCGTCTGGGATCTGGCGATTGCTGGAGAAACTCTGGCAAATATTTATAAATAATCCAGTCTATAATGTTGCCGAAGTTTCAGGCACAAGTCTTGATACTTTCTGATCTTTTCATATATCGTTTTTTCAGATATTATCATCGGTAGAAACCGCAATAACAACGACAAAATCAAATTTTGTGCTTCAGCCAATTAAGGGAATATCTTTTTTTTTTTTTTTTTATCTGTTTATTGAGTAATAATACATTTTGCCACACTTAAGGGCACTGAGTACTAAGGCTGAGTGAGGTACATTTATGAATTTATGGTATACATACATACATACATATGGTATGCCATATGCACAATACCATAAAAAAAAAAATAAAAAAGTAAAAAAATATAAAAATCTATATAACAAAGGCAAAAACTATAATAAACCAAGGAAATGTAACTTAGAGTTAAAATTAAATGAAATACAGAAATTCGTAGCAAAATTAAATAAATTATAAGTAATAGAAATAAATAGAAAAACAAAGGGAATGCCAGGTTTATTATTTATTATTGTGTGATAATTAATTACAGAACAATCCCAATATATTGTTTTATTTTTCCTCGATAGTACCTCTTTGGTCTCGTATTGATAATAAGGAATCTAAGGTTAGTAAGGTTATATAATAAGGCTAAAGCTTGGTGCACAATCTTGGCCAGGTTATTGTGTCCCATCAGGTATTCCTTACCTGCCAACGGTTGCCATCCCGATGATATATGTTGGATTCAGCTGTATTTTTACATAGGCGACATCGGTCACTTATATTATCTCACTCCCTTTCATATATATTTTCTATAAGCATTGGTGGAAAATACATGATCCTGAATTGACAAAATCTTTCTCTTACAAGAAATAAATATCGTTTTTTAAGCCAATTAATAGAAGCATCCTTGATAATTTCCGATTGAGTCATAGAATTATAAGATAAGATACAATAGAAATATTTTTTTTACTTTAATCAAAATCGTTAGAGCCGTTTTTGAGAAAATTGTAAAAATGTGTTTCACCGTTGATATAAAATTACACTTCTGATTTGACGATTTTAAGGAAAAAGTTGCTGTCACATCTAAGGCATATACCTATTTTAAATAAGTAATATCAGTTTCGTACGACTTTTTGGTTTCGAGCTAGAGTGTTCACATACACACAGACCATTTTTGGGAGCTTGGTTATTTAGACTCAGGAGACCTGAAAACATGTATTTTCGTTGAAAACTCAGATTCGAAAATTTTCAATGTCGCAATACTTACACTTACTATATATTACATATATAGGTAATTGAAAGTTATAACTATCATAAGTGGCAATATAGACAGTATTTATAAATATTTATCTGACCTTATGCGTTTCAAGAGGTCTTTAACGTTTTGAAAGTTAATTTAATGTCAAATCTAATAATTCCAAGGTTTTAACTAAGTAATTTGAATTTTCTAGGATTTTTGTGATTTTTTTTTTTTTTTTTTTAATTTTGACGTCTTATTCGTGTTCATTTTACTTTAAAACATGAGGCTACTAAATATAAAGTTAATCAGACATATTTCACAAGTTGTTGTCTCATGTCCACGAAAACCCGTCATGCGTCTCACTATGCGGCGTCGCGTTAAGATCCAATTTTGAATGATAGCTCATTACAAAGACGATGAAATGTTGACAATATAATATAATATAATGCTGACAATATAAATGTCATATTTATTTATTTATATTATATGCACGCGGCTGCGCATCTAGCAAATTTGTTGTGTTTGTACTGTCTTGGTGTATTTGCTTGATATGGTTTTTTTGGTATAGTAGGTCTCTTGGCCATTTTCTTTATAATCTGCGTTGTTCAGGTAACAGGGAGCAGGAGATAGAAAAAAACAGAGGATTTGAATGATTGAAAGTGAGGGATTGAAGAATGAAATGTAGTGTATTTTTCGTGGATGTAGTATTTTATTGTTAGGGTGTTTAAGTCGTTACGTGTAGTTGTATTTGAAATGTACCGAGGTGCCTTAATAATTTTTCGTAAAATTTTTGATTGTGCTGTTTGTATTTTGTTTATGTGTCTTTGTTTCGCTGAACCCCATACTTCTGCTACATATGTCGATATTGGTCTAAGTATGGTGTTGTATATCAGTTGCTTGTTTCGTAAGTTAAGTGAAGATCTGTAGTCCAGAAGATGTGAAAGTTGGCTATATCGTCTAGTAAGCTCTTGTCGTTTTAATTCCGTATGTATGTTCCAGATAAGCCTTTTGTCTAAGTAGAGTCCAAGGTACCGTACATAGTTCTTTGAAGGCACTGGGTTATTGGCAATCGTTATGGGTGGACATGAGGCTTTCCTAAGAGAGAAACTAACGTGGGTGGATTTATTAATATTTATTTTGATTTTCCAGTTTTCAAACGACTTTTCAAGATAATGAAGACGGTTTTGTAGAGCAATTGATGCGATAGTAGGATTTTTGTGTGAAGAATAGCAGTGTCGTATATGGTGGTAATAAATGGTGGTATTAGGGTGCTCAGGGATATCAGAAGTGTATATAGAATAGAGGATTGGGCTTAAAACGCTACCTTGTGGTACGCATTTGTGTTGGAAAAAGAAGGAAGAAACAGAAGAATCTTCGGAAGTACAGAAAAATCTATTAAGAAAGTAGGATTGAAGAATTAAAAAATAAGTGGAAGGTAAGTGCGGTTTTAGTGCCATATGTTAGTACAATATGTTAGTACAATATGTTAGTTTTTGAGATATTTTAATCCATATGTGGAAACACTTCAATTAATCTATTCCAGCCCGAGCGTTACATATCAGTGATCTGCCGGCTCAATCTAATTCACTCCCAACAAAAAAAGAACAAAACGCGCCTAAACAAATGTTTACTTCGATTAATCTTCATTTATATTTATCTTTATACAAAAATATCTCACTTGGTGTCATAATATATAAATTAAATTGTATATTGTTGAACACAGTGGTCTGCATCAGTAATTGGATAGCTAACAAGGAAATATTAACTAAAGGAAGGATGTGGATGGGATGGCTGCGGTATTTATCGAGATCCCGTGGATAGCCTGAACAAACAGAGGGTCAGAGCATTGCGTGGACTGGGTCCACATCTACAATCTGTTGGGTCTATGTATCCACTTCCCTAAACAAGACCATTCTCACCTAAATCTGGGTATATTGGGTGACCCATAAGTAGAAGGAAATATTTAAAAGGTTGATAGGAAATATCAAGATTTACAAAAAAGTTCATATAAACAATTGCCAAATTTCTAGCTGAAAAACAGGAAATTTAATATATTTTTTTTAAAGTCTTTTATGTTTTGACGTGAAAACTTCTTTAGAAGAGTTTTGCTTTTTTTTGTGGAGAGTGAATTAGATTGAGCAGTCAAATTTTAACGCTCTGGTAAAATTTTATTAAAAATTCGTTTTTTATACTTTGCGGATAAACGGAAATGAAGAAGAGATATTGGTGAATACAACGAGAAGATGCATTTGCTGACAGCTGATGAACGTTATAAAAGGAAAACATATACACACAGACTAAACACAAATTTATATTATGTTCAGGCTTAAATATTTTATACAATATTATTCATAAAAAATAAACAAATAAAATAAGAAAAATCATGCTATTTCAATTTTTTTCTTAAAAAAAAAAACCTCCATTTTCTCATAAATGTTACCAGATAGATTTTTGGACATCATATTCGAAAACAGCAAACATGAAAATAAAAAAATCAGGAACTCGTATGAGACAGTTTCAGGCTGAAAGGTGTAATAAAGTTATTTAAAAAAAAGAAAAGAAATAACTAAGCAACAATCTCTTGATTGAAAAAAATAAGATAAATTAAAAAAAAAAGTTAAGGGAGGTTAAAGTATTCATTAAAACTTTAAAGGTCACGAAATCCAATTAAAATAATCTTCTCCTAGTTTCTTAATAAATTATTCCATTCTATCTCCACTTGTTTATTTTCCTTCTATTCGATCCAATTTAATTGTATCTGTTATTTAATTCTATAAATTATTAAACGATCTGTTATTTATACAGCTGGAATTTCGAGTTAATATTCATTTTAATAATATTTCTTATGTTTTTGTTTCATTTTGCTGGAACTCCTCTGCCGCTTCAACTCCCCTTATCCTTAGGTCGAGCCCATCGCATATGAGACATATATCGATCCCTGTATGAGACATATATCGACTGATTTCTCAAAAAGAAATAATATTGATTTATTATTTTTAATAAAAAACGTTTTTAATTGATTAAGAAAAAAATATTAACCCCCTCACAATTTTTTTTTTTAAATCACCTCCGCCGTACACGGTCTCACTCCGAGTATTCTCGATCGATTGTTCTGAGATTCGGTATCAATGTCAAAGAGCTTCCAAGAAATATATTCGGAATTCGGCGTTACCACCAGTCCTTTTCTTTCAAGATGGAGACGAAAATACTTGAGCTTGAACTTATCTACTATATTAACGAAACTTTTTCAATTTTTTCTCCTCGAAGCACTTTAAATTTATGTATATAGTACTAAGTGGTGGCCGTGGATGGTGGCCGAAAAACCTACAACGTATAGACCATAAGTGGGGGGACTCCCGAACTATAGGCTGTATGACAAAAACATTCCTTCGTTGTCCGTTCCACCGCATTCTGGAATTCCATCCCACTAAAAATCCGCCATGCATCATCCTTATCCACCTTTAAAACCCTCTTATTCCAATTCCTCTTCACAATCCAATCAGACGCTGGTTAAATACATACTATGTTATAAGGATTTAATTTTCTTTAGACATTATTTTTTTTCTCTTATTTTTTATTGTTTTATTCTGGGTTGAACGTGAATTTTCATCACCACTCACTAAGCATTGTGAGTAGATAAAATTTGTTTTCCTTAAGTTCTAATTTGTTATTCATGGAATGTATTTCAGTGAAATGTATTTTATTTCTAATTATCTTCAACATACTTCTCGCTATGTGCATATATATACTTTATTTTATTTTCTCTTCTCCTAATCTTTACGCATAATCACTTAAATATCTTAGGGAACATATGTATATCATTATTTGTTTTTTTATATATTTTTTTGTTTTAGTTTTTACAATTTCTTTCCCTACATATTAACAGTTATTATTATTTTTTTAAATTTTTATATTCCATCACTACAATGCTTTACCTATAAAATAGATTTTACTTTCCTTTATAATTTCATTCAGTGATTATTATGCAATTATTTTAGCTCCAATATTGTAGTACTGAACCTCTATTACCAAACTGTCCTCGTTAATTTATCCTAAGAGCTTAATTAATACTTAATGTATTACATGTATTTTGTCATTATTCATTGTAATAAGTCTTTTGACCAGATTTGTAGTTAATATACATGAACAATACTGTTATTCTAAAGGGACCTAGTCCCAGAATAAAGATGATTTTTCTATTCTATTTTATTCTATGTGGTCTCTGTGACGTAGTTGAGGCCTCCGAACGTTTTCCCGCGATATTTATCAATACAGTGCTAGAAATAATTTTTTTTTTTTGGGGAACTAATTCTTTATTGTGATATATTACAATCTGTCACATCTAAGGACAATAGTAATAGAGATAATAGAAGAGCTCATTCAAACTATTTACAATATATAAAAATAAATCAACAACAAAATAATGATACTAAAAGTAAATGTATATAAAATAAATTAATCGAAATAACTACTTAAATATACACATGCTCTTATACAATATTTACAAAAGTTCACTCACTTAAGATCTCCTAGCCCAGCCTTTCCCCTCACTCGTCGAAGGAAAGGTAGGACTCTAGGAGATCCCAGCGTCTCTCGCTCAGCCGCATTACTGGTGTTAAGGACCAGTAGAATTAATTAATATTTAATTATTTAATTAACAAAAATTTGGCAATATATGTGGGTGATTGTATTTAGTAATAAATGGAGAGAGGAACAGTAAAATATAAAGAATTGTTGCAGTCTCCATTAGTACTGCCTAACCTTACTGCGTTCTCTAATAAAACAAAATCTGATGCGGAGCGCGCATCACACAACATCCACAGACCACCCTCTTTTTACTAGAAATAAGTATTTTAAGATAAAGGAGGAGTGAAAGTAAAAATTATAAAAGCTATACTAATTTATATTTCATTCTAGGTATTTTTATTAGTTTTGGTATCCTAATATTGTAACATTTATATCATTATAGTACATACCATTAAATATTAAATAATTACAACGTTCATGAAATAATATTAAGCTCATGTGACGTATGGAAGCCTGTTCTAACCTTTCAGGCGACCTCGGGTGCCCTCATATTTCCTTTGGTTCCTCAATTACAACTATTCTCCATCACGATATCATATTTCTCCTTTAGTTAATTATAAAATTATTTCATATTTTATATGGAAGGTTAAATGATTAATTGTTTCAAATAAACAAATTAAAGATACTTTAGGGGAAATTAATATTAGCCATTTAAGCTCTGTTTGAGAATATCAATGATAATAAAATCTACATAATATTAAAATGTCTGTGAAACAAAATGGGTGATTTCTGCACGATAGCGGGTACATAATAAGATAAAACCAAGTTTTTTCTCTAGGCTGAAGAGCAAAATCGGCTCTTACGATTTTAATGAAACGTTCCTATAATCTTCTACTTAATATCCATTTAATTAATACACATGTACTGAATTCCCGAGAAAATTCTAGAAAACAAATTTATAAAAAAAAGTGAAATGTTTTAGAGCCTAACTCACAAAGTATACATTGTATAGTAAAATATATACAGTAACTTTTGAAAGGTTGATAAGTATCCGATACAAGAAAATTATCGTCTAAAGTGGACGACGTTAAGTAAAATTACAGTGTACAGAATTCTATACGCTGACACTAATGATTAAAGTAATCGTAGTAAAATTATTTCTATGATCGGCTTTCAGGAAAATTAATGTGTATCGATTTTTTTCTTGTAATGTTCATCGACCTCTAATCTTCGTATTCGATAAGTCTTTAATTATTATTATTTATTTTCAAACACTTTGAAAGGAGACATTTTTCTAGAATGAAGAAGAATCACTTCAAGTCAGTTTTTGTAGGTTAGTGATAACAATCTATAGTATATTTAGAAAGCTATTTACGATACCCGCAGAATTCAGCAGCATAGATTTCTGGGCTTCATTTATAATGGCTGTTGAGAGACTTAAGTTCTCAGTAGCTTCCACAGTGAATACTGCTGTCAGACCATTGCTGGAGATCATCAAAGCCATCAAAATCACTTTATTCAGTCTTTATATGTCTTTAAATACATCTGCTTGAGTTTGATATTTCATATTTTTTTCTGCGCAGACTGGATTAGCATTTCCATCGTTTGGTACAGCGATATTTATTATTAATTTTTTTGTTTTTTTTTTGCTTACATCAAGAAAACTATTAATTGCATCAACAAAGATGTTCTTTACAAAATTAAAGCTGATAAAATTTGTAATTTGATTGATACACATCTTTTTTGCTATGTCTTCAACTATGGCTAATCTTGAAAAATATTGTTTGCCTTCTGTTTATTGCTGTTTTTCGGGCTTTCCATTATATATATATAAAGAGAGAGAGAGAGAGAGAGAGAGAGAGAGAGAGAGAGAGAGAGAGAGAGAGAGAGAGAGAGAGAGAGAGAGAGAGAGAGAGAGAGAGAGAGATTTATATCAATCGCATCGACAATGATGCGCAATAGTCTATCACAAATTATTTCTCAATGAAAATATGGCAATAATGACCCTAGTAGAAAAAAAAAAAAAAGTGTGCAATACAAACTTAAAGATGATAAAATTTTCAATATCCTTTTATATTCTTAATAAACCCCAAAAAGAAACCAGACTTTAATATTCATTTTTATATTAACATCATAAACATACAGGCTTATGTGTGATATCGCAAAAAGTTTTCGGTCCTATAATCGATTAAAGAGGCAGGAAGAAAGTAGTGCGTCAGGTGGACCTCATTGGCGGCTTGAGAAAACATCGAAGTAAATATTGAGGCTTGACTTTCCTGTCCTCAGCTCCGGGATAACCTCAAGGCTTCTCCTCAATCTCAACACTCAATCAGGAATGACAGATTGAAGAGACTGGTAGCACAGTCGACACATAGATTGATCGCGAGGAGGGCATGGACTCCCAAAAAAGTCCTTCCCAGAAAACTGCTATTTTCGAAGAGCGTTGATAATTCAAATTTCAATGTTTTTAATGTCTGACATTTTACTAATAGCCCAAGAAAATATTAGTAAGATTTATGATTTTTACTATTAACCATCTTTATGAAACAGTTACTTTTGTAGTTTTCTACTATGTTATCATGACACGAATGCAAACTATTAGTACGATAGTACTACTATTTACTAGTAAGTATATCTACTGATGTCTACAAGTCCGGATGGATTTTACTTTCTTTTAAACGGTGGTAGAGATCACAAACTTGTTCAAGAGAAAGAGCCTGTTTTAAATAATCATCTCAAAACAAACCTCTCTAAAAATAACCTAGGCACTTATTGACTTGTACTTTTTACTTTCACTTACGTTTATATGAAATATATAGTAAGTGTAAGTATTGCGATCGTGAAAATTTCCGGGTCTGAGTTTTCAACGGAAATACACGTTTGAACCGGAAGTACCACTTTATATCAACTATATAACACATTTTTATAATATTCTCAAATATAACGATTTTGATTAAAGTCGGTGTATCCTTGTACAATGAAGTGGTCTTTGACATCAAACAGGTCTTATCCCCATTGATGTCACTTTACAGGGATTAAATGCCCAATGTTTACATACGCCTTCCTCTAAAGTACCTTTAATATGGTTTATTTTTTTATTTATTCATTTATTGATGATATTTACAACTGTATTACAAGTAAAAATACATTCAGTAAATGTGTACAATAGAATATAATAGCATGAAATCATTTGTTGAGAAACTACCCACTGGTAGCACTCTAAAAATGTATTTACAAAAGGAGATCTCGAGGCCATCTTCTTTTCAGACGCCTCGGAGGGTGGTTTATTTTAAATAATGAATCATCTCACATTATTAAAAGTTACGAAAAAATGCTAAGTATAACTTTTGAAAGAATTTGATAATTGAATAAAGGAGAAAAAAATAAAACTGCTTACCCTTGTCGAAAATGAATCTCCGGAAATACTAGTCAGAAAGTATACGTATAATATATCATTGGAAAGCGCAGAATTTTAGAAAAAAAAAAACAATATCTAACATAGAAAGTTGTAAAAGGTAACGAAGAGCTGCGAAAAAAATATAAATAATAATTTTTTAAAACTAATATTATTCAACGTAAATCACATGTTTTCAAGGAAATTAAATGAAATTTTCTTACTATTTGTAAACTTTTAAATGTTATTCTAAGATTGATTTAAAGTATTTAAAATCCATCGAATCAAGCCAATGCCATTGTTTAAAATACTATTTCATTGTACTTGTGTGAAAGAAGAAGTGAAATATAAAAATATTTCGTGGATATGTTTATGACTTCAAATACATTTACTATAGAGTATTAACTTAAGATGGGATATTTAAATAATTAGGTATCTATCGGCCGTTTATTTTTAAAAAAACCATCAAGTAACCTTTTAGAAAATTAAATTAGTGAATAATTTGATGAATTTTCCCGTTTCGAAATCCCAACATTATACACTTACAATTAGTGAGACAACTTTTGGCCTATACATGACAAGGCAATAGAAATCTCGTAATTATGATTTAGTAAACTTTACAATGGGAAATAACAGCTTAATAATTAATAGTTAGTGTTGCCCAAATGCGAGACCGAGACGAGTATTGGTCTTGCAAACTCAGTCTTGGTCTAGGTCTTGGTCTTGCGCAAGTCATTCGGAACAGTCTTGCAGTTACCTATTAACTTATTACTAGAGAGATATTACTGTATTTTTTTAGAAATGAGAAATCTAACTAAGTCTGAATGAAAAATTAGAAGAGTTAAATGCAAAAGTATATTGGTTACAATAATTCTTCACATATAGTAACTAAAATTGTCAAGTATTCGTAACTATTTTGCCTCACTTTTTTTTTTAAATCAATATTTTTTACCAGTCTTGGTCTTGATCTTGCAACAGATCGGTCTTGGTCTTGCAAAGTGCAAGATCAAGACCGATTTCGGGAAACATTGGTCCTACGATCCATAACCATTTATAGGATTAACATTCAGATATATTTTCAAACCTCTGTAAGCACGTATGAGCCGTTGGGTTGACAGAATGACTAACTCCATTTCAACATTCTTTATTATTAATTTTAGTGATGTTTCTAGTGACAAAATTTATACTTTAATTCACAGTTCTATATTTCAACACTGCAATCACCTACTCTGTAATTAACTTATTCGCTACTCTGTAGACAACTTTTTCAACTAAAAATATAACTAGAATGACATTACCCAAAAATATTTAAATTGGAGTTAGTCATTCTGTCAACTGAAAGGCTCAGAGGCTGAAGTTGTGTGGTTATAAAAGCAGATGGAGTAACTAGATTTTTATTGCTACCGTCGATATAATAAATAGACATTTTAAGTATAATGGTCTTAATGACTTTTTATCTGTAAGCTTTAAGCTTTAGCTCCTTTTAAAATTCACTTCAAAAATTTTATAATAGCCCAGCATTGCCAGAAAATAATTTCTATTCAAAGTAGAGAGGTAAGTGAAAGTTTTGTGTTGTGCGCTCCAGATTTTTTCTTATCAATCCATATAAATATTAGTACTTGTACTTTGTAGTTCTGTACATTTGTACTTTTTACTAATACTATTATCTTGATTTTGAAATAGACGAAATAGATTACTAGTGTTCGTCTAGTGGTCGAAATTCGACCATAGCCATTAAAAATATGAAGAAAACATATAATTAAATAAAAAATAAATTCAATAAATAAAGAGAAAATCACGATTCATAAATGCTCATTAATATAAACAAAATTTCAATTTAAATTAAATATCGAGCTTAAACTACTTAAAATTATTTAAAAGTAATACAAAATAGACTCATTAAAAATATTTAATTTCCATTGTAATTTATGTGTGCTATTATCATAATAAATTAATGTTATGATCAAGCAAGTCAAAAATAAATTTAAATTAGCAATTCCAATTGAGTATCTGTTATCGTTTAGTACATAGACGTCCATTGCCATTGAAAATATAAATATCAATATTTTAAATGAACGAGCTCTAATTGCTGCCACATATAATTTTCCATGCGAAATTACTGGACGTCACAATAATACACGCATTTTTCCAAAACTTTTATCCTGCGATTTGATTATGGTAATAGCAAATGCAGCTATTAATAACATTGTTCTTCGAAATTTGAATGGAAGTATTTTGTCAAAAAATATTAAATTAATTGTTGGAATTAAAATACTTTTATTTAAAGTAGCTTCCGTTAGTACTTCACTCTCTGTGGTGTTCCATTAACTAATGCTTGTGCAGTATTTAAGTTAACAATGAGTATAAATATAGAATTTAATTTATGAGGTAACATTCCACTAACATTCAATGATATCATCTCTTCAAATAATAGTCCCGATTACTTCATTAAATGTAAAGTTTTTGATTTATAAAAAAAACAAAATAAAGGAAATCGACTTTACAATAAAAAAAGTACTAAATGTTTAAAACGATATATCTCTGCAACAAATAGTACGATTTCGATGATTTTTTTTTATTTTGTAGGAAATTAAAAAATCTTCCATTATTGATATTATCAAAGGAAAGTAAAGGCCTGATGATAATGAAAATTATACAAAAAAACTTCTAAATATTATTGTGAGGTTGTGTCAAAATTTCTATGAAATCGCTGAATAACTTTCGGAGATTAGCTGCTTTGAACAAACTACCATTTATATTTTTATTCACATACTATTTAATATTTTTATTTATTGGTAACACTAAATCTTATCAATAGCTATTAAAAAAAAAGGAAGAAAATCGGTTAAATAAAGAGGAGAAAAAGGGGCTGAACCGTTTAGTGTTTGCATATTTATATAATGATTATTTTTCATTATGAGAAATTCCTTTGTTTTATAATTTTTTTCCTTTATTTATTTTTTATTTTTTCATCACTTTTACAACATTGGTCATATGTCGTCAAGAACTATAGTTGTTATCTTCTTCTTCTGTACTGCCAGTCTTCTTCACGTATGCCCCAGTTCATCATTCCTTCCTTTACGCCCTCACACCAGTTTCTCTTTGGCTGGGTCTCTCTTCCAACTTCTTTCTGGTTTCCAATCCCAAATTCGCTTAGGCTCTTAGGTCCCTCTTCCATCCTCATCACATGCCCATACCACTTCAGCATTTTATTTTCAATGGTGTGGAGGACGTTCTCCATTTGTTCTACTCGTTCCCTTATTTCACGGTTTGGAACTTTTTGAAAGCGATAGCCACCACGTGATCGTCTCCAATAGTCAATTTCTAGGGCCAGTAATATTTTTGATTGACTCTCATTAATTGCCTTAGATTCGACCCCTTGAACGATATTGCTGATTGGGCCACAAGGTGGAAAATGAAAATGAATGAAAAAAAAGTGTGTACGTAGTATTCATTCTTAATCATACCCCTTCCTCCGAAATATATTTTAATAACATTGAAATTCCTGCATCCGACGAAATTTAATATTTGGGTTTTTACCTCGACAAAAAACTAACTTGGAGGACACACATTAGACAAAAACGTATGGAATTAAACAGACGATACAGTCTTTTATCTAGGTTACTTGACAGACGCTCAAAATTATCTTTGACTAACAAATTACGACTCTATAAAGTTTTACTAAAACCAATTTGGACTTATGACATAGAACTGGGGGGTTCTGCTAAAACTTCTAATATTAAAAAAATCCAGTCTTTCCAATCCAAAATTTAGCGAAGGATAGTTGACGCACCATTTTAGGTCGCAAACGATAGATTACATAAAGACTTGAACATCCCAACAATTTTAGACACTGCAAAAGAAAACTACAATAACATTCACCAAATACTAACTTACAACACAAATCAAATAATAATAATAATAAAAAAAAAAGATTCGACCGAGTAGAGATTAACACTCTCCAGGACCAGGAACTATTTGTATTTTTTTTTTAAGGACGTACGATACATTTATTTTGTATCATGTATTATCTCATTTGTTATTTTTTCTCAATATAAAGAATTACTGCTATTCAGCATTTATTTATACACATGGATTTTTTTCTTATTTAACATAACATATCATTCAACATGTTTATTCTCAAGAATTTTCTCATTTTAACATTTTGAAATTAATAAGACTCCAGAGCCTTTGAAAATAAGGTTGTGCAGAATTGGTTGTTTATATTTTGAACGCCCGCTGTCGCCACACTTTCCTTTAGCATGTATTTCATATAGATATTGTAACCAAGATTGAGGAAGCATTGGAAAAAAAAAATAAAACTCTTCTCTCATTTGTTTCCTGCGCCTGATTACTAATTTCATATTTTAGCATGTGCATGTGCTCTTACATCTTATATCTTGACTTTCTCTTTTTGATGTTTAGATGTGGCATGCCATACTATTATATATAGAATAAGTATCTTTTTTGTTATTTTTATTATCTTTATTATCTTAAATATCTTCCTATTTATCTTTAATTGTATATAGTAATTATGTTTAAATTCTCTCTTTTTTTCTTTTTATTGTACATAGTATTAATTCTGTAAATATTTCTTTGTATAAATAGATCTGTTAACCTTTTTTGCTGCTTTATAAAAATATCTAACCTAACCCTTTCTCACCTGAGCTATCATGGTAGAATAAATATTTAATGATAAACATATAATGAGTATGTACTTTACGTTTTCTAGATTTATCTCTTCAGAGATGAAAGGCTGGTAAGCCAGGCACCCAACAAATAAAAATTCCTATGGAAAATTATATTTATTAAAACTTATTTTATTAACTTTTATTTATCATTTTGTTTTGGTCATTATATAAAGTAAAAAGTACAATACATATTTCATTATTTTATATATATATATATATATATATATATATATATATAATATATATATATATATATATATATATATATATATATATATATATGTATTTGTATGTATATACACCTTGATTGTAAAGAATTCACATGTTCCACAAGTGCGCCCCAATAAGAAAATTCCCGGATTAGCCACTGACTATCACCTTTTTAAATGTTTCCTTCTAATTGCGGGAGATCCTGTATATATATATATATATATATATATATATATATATATATATATATTGTTGTGCATTGTTATATATTGTTTGTGTGCTTATTTACATCTTGATAGGAACTGTAACGACCTTCCCCTCCATAAATCAAATTAAATTTTAATTCGGTCCAAGGTTGACTAAACTTGCCGTAAATCATTCGCAGCCTTATCTGGACACAGTTGCTTGCTTCCAGCACAACTTGTTATCCAAGGATTAGCTCCAGCCTGGATAGCGACTGCGCATGGATCAGTTGAACTAGCAATTGGTGGGCGATGTTAGGTCGTCGAAATATTATGGAATAAAAAAAAAAGTCCATATCAAACACGACTTCTGCATAATACTGTATCTTAAGTAGAAAATATATCCTCAAAAAATCAGTCTTTTAGAAAATAATTTCGAAATGCATTTATAATGAAGCTAATCTGGAAAAATCCTCCGGTTGTGAATTAAAAAGCCAATTCCTTGTTTTCATTTCATAGATTGAATTTATGTAACTGCCACTATTATGCCAATATTTTAATGTATGGATTGCAGCTTTATAAATATATTTTAAATTTCTCTATTTAATTTTATTATATTATATTATATTATTTATTATATTATACTTCTTTGCTGTTATTCCCGACTCACCTTCTCTCTCTTTCTCGCTCTCTCTCTCTCTCTCTCTCTCTCTCTATATATATATATATATATATATATATATATATATATATATATATATATATATATATACATATATATATATATACATATATATATATATATATATATATATATATATATATATATATATATATATATATATATATATATATATATATATATATATATATATATATATATATATTGCGATAATATAATACAACGCGGAAAAAATGAATTAAGAGTGGAATATAAATAACTCTAATCTTTGGATGTCAACAAGAGATAGCTGATATTAAACACAGTTTATAAAGCGTTATCGATATCTCCATTCACCAATTAGACATCGATTACTGAGGTAAGCGCAGCAATCTCCTTTCTTCTCCTCAGAATTAATTTTATAATAATGTTTTAATAATAACTTTATATAATTAACTATAATTTTATAATAATTATAATGTTATAGTTCTAATAATTATAATAATAATGTTATAAATATTATATAATTAGCTATAATTTTATTATAGTGTTTTAATAATAATAAGTCTAACTTACGCAAAAATTCATTTTTTCTTTTTTCAAAATTTATAACACACGTCTATTAATTTGTGCGTGGCTTAATGTATCCTATAACTGTATACTTACCAAGATTCTAGGGAATGCACAACGGGTATTAATTTGACTTTAATAAGTAAAAACTGACTTTATCATAGCATTGTACATTCTCAATTTGAGATTTTTCAGTATTTCAATAACTTTGAAAAATAGAAGAATTCTCTGTATTCAGTGGTCTATTTTCAAACGTTGGCCATTCATTGGAATTATCGTGTAGTCGAGGAATTTGAATTTGTTTACCATCCGGAAAGATTTACCTTCCACATAGATTCCTCTATTAGGAAAGCATTTTCGACCCATTCTGCTTATCATACATTCTGTTTTTATTATATATATATATATATACAGGATGTCTAAGTTCTTAATGTTTAGTGATTATAGAAAGTTCATCTAAAATATACTCTCTGTTCCGAACGAGAAAGGACTTATAAAACCAATTTTATTGTAGGTAGTCACTATGTGAAGGTAGTCACGATTTTTATTGAATATGAAGAAATGTCTAAACGTAATGAAAACTAGTTGGTCTGTACGAATAATTAGCAGAAAATTTTGTTTTGAGAAGAAATAGCAAAGCAATGTGGAAATAAGTAGATCCTATGTATTATGTAAGGAAGGAATTAATATTTTTTCCTTTTTATATTACAATATTCCATTTAACATAATAGACCAAAATATTTGTACAAATCGCTTTTTTAAACGCTGACTTCAGAAACAACTGAGGCTTTGTTAACTATTTGGCAGTTTTCAACTCTTCAGCACTCATTATGCTTAATTTTAATACTATGCGATGTCAGAAATCACTTCATTAAACAAATGAGGCTATAGTTAAAGAACTACGAGAGCTTTACAGCGCTTCGACTCTAGTGCAAATGAGTCTCACCATCCAGGGCAAGCTGGAATATCTTCGACCTCTTACAATACTTTACAAAGGGGTCGTCCAGATGATGGTACCACCAAGAAGGTATTAGTACCAGTTAAAACAGTAATTCCACGCATTGTATTACCCCCTGGAGTAAAACCATCCGCCACAAATATAGCTAGAACAATCCTTCCAAGCACATCATAAGATATAATATCAGGTCTGTCGTCAGCCAATGGTCCCCTTCAGAACCAGATCTTAGAAAAGTACAAGAAGAGGAGTACAAGATACAACTGGTTTCAAAAATTCGTAATTGTCCTCTAAAGAAGTTTTACAAAACTGCATGAGAATAAGAAAAAACCGCTAAGAAGAGTGGTGTATCTCGGAATGTTATTAATCAGTGATCTTATCAAGACTAAAAGAGGAAGCAGAAAATATTTGTTAAAGTAGTTTATTAAGTGTTATTAAATTAATGATTTGACCTGTAAATTTTTGTATTGAATATTTTAAATTTTATTCTGTTATTTTAAATCAGTTCACAATTTAAATCATAAATTGTAAAGGTGGGAGTGTGTAGAGTTAAGGCATGTTATCTAGCAGCACTGCTCAGCTGTTGTAAACAAAACATGTGGGATTGGGTGAGGTTACCCAGAAGTAGTGTTCCTGAATGTGTGAGGTTTCTCTAAAGGAATTATTATTATTAAACACTTTATTCAGAAATATTACAATTAGTCACAGTTTAAGGACACTTATAATAGAGTTCAGAGATTGCATTCATACCGTATATACAAAAATATAAATAAATAAAGTAATAACAAAAGAATAAGAAAAAAGAACAAAAGAATAAAGAAAAAATATATAGAAAAAAAAATATAGAAAAAAAAATATATAGAAAAAAAATATAGAAAAAAAAAATATTCTCTAGAGGAATAAAGATATTTTGTGTAGTTGTGGGATAAAGCTAGTCAACATAGCCTCATTTGTTCCCTGAAGTGATTTCCTGACATCACAATATTAACAATTTAAAATTGTTTTTCGGTTGTTCTCTAATGTCGATTATGTCTTATTATCATTTATCAAATTCAGCCTTAAATGCCGAATTTCGAAGTTTTCTACCTTTTAATATGGTTGATTTGAATCAATTTTTAATAGAAAATGGATACAAAAATATTGAGCCGTTTGGCCTATATAAGCTCGTTATTTTGGGGGTGTAGGTAACGCAAAACGGCTCAATATTTTTGAAGGCCACATTTTTGTTTGACTTTTTGCTCAAGTTATCTTACGATTCAAGTTGAAAGCAAATGGGTACGGTTTTTAGTGCCTAATTAAATTCACAAAGTTTGCCGATCTCTAGATTGAAAACGCTCCAATTCCAAGAATATTCGTAAAAAAAATATTTGTAGGTTACGATGAGATATTTTGATATTAATATTTTGATAAAAAGGAGTCTGTACCACAGACTAAATGGTTTATAACAAAGATATATAAAATTGATCATTTTAGTATTACGTAACTAACTAAATATTTTAATTATAATATTTACGTTATTAATAAATATATATCTGATTCACTGAAAATACTCCTTTTTCGTTCGAAATCTGTCCATACTTCAGATGATTTTTTTTTGGAAATTTTGTTAATAATCATCTCCAATTGGCTATTAAGAATTGAGACAGCCTGAATAGAAGTTTAGAAGGGATTGGAATATTATTGCCATTTTTCAAAATGGAAGTCAGATATTGATGCTTTTGTCCTAAATGGAATTCTGACTATGGCGAAGTAGTTGGCAAACAACAAGATGTAGAAAACACTTTGTAACGATCCTCACTTGAATGTGATATCATATCATGTCTGCGTGACCACGATGCTCTGTGATACCCAACAGCACCAGAATATTTTAATCTTATCTTCGCCACTTCAATAGCTGAGTCAGAACCAATTGAGTATTATCAAACTACCTCGAGTGGAAATTATTTCGTATTTAAGATATTTTAATTTATAGGCAAGTAAAAGTAAAAATGATAGGTGGTGGTATAAAATAAACATTTAAAAAAATTGAGTAGCCTCAAATCAATGACGGACAACTGCCACTTAAAGAAATAAAATGAGAAAAAAAAATTTTTTTGTAAAATAGATCCAATGACTTTATTGAAAATATTAAGATAACTGTACCTGTAATAAACATTTAAGAGACATTTTTAGCATAAATATGAACCACAGCTTTAATTCTGGCGGTGAATATTTGCAAATGTTTTTAATTGATTATTTCTTTCTATGTTGAGGTGTACCGTAATTTAAGGTGAAATATTTATATGAGCGATAGTTGATCGCTTAAAATAAGCTGTTCTGTTTTTAAAAAAATAATAAATTATTCGCGATTTTTTTTTTATCCAGCTTCCAACTATACTACTGCTATCCCACTTTTACAAAATCTTCTTACAACAATTTTGAGATACAGTTTTTGTTAAAATGACATGTTTTATCCTGTCAAGTAACAATATCTCTGTTTTCAGATAAAATGACTACATTGTTTATTTCCTGTTTTTCCATGATCTGAGATGTATTATAATAAACCCGATTGCCTAAACATACATTTTATAGATTAAAAACCGTCTGCCAAGTAAGGTCAGTATAGCTTCCTCAACGTTTTCATTTGCTTAAATATATCTATATTAAAAGGTCTAAACATTTTCATATGAGAATAAAATCTCTGGAAGAAGCCTATTTTGAAAATTCTATAATCCCTCAACATATACGGGCTTGATATCTACGAATTTTCTTTATCAGCAAATACTACAATGCGAAAAAGTTCCACATTTGCAGATTGCATAATCGATAATTCGTAATTTAAAAACATTTACAGGTCCCACACTCAATAATCTAAAATCACATAATAACTATGATTTAAAAAAATCATCAATGCTTGAAAGAATAAATAAACTATACAATATGTTAACGCCAGAGTGTTAATTTATTTTATTTTTATTTTCAACAATGTTTGGTTAATTGTTATTTTGGTTTGTCCCATAAAATGAAACCAATTAATAATTACATGTATATATTTTTAAGCCCATAGCTTATTTTGTGTAAATTCAACAGTTCATTAGTTTATACTTAAATTGGTATCGATTGTAGCCTTAGCTATAAACAAGTGCCAGGTTCAAGTCCTAAGGCGGTAGAATTGACAAGAGACAGACTGACTCCGATCGTCACCTGCTTGCGACCACATTCACTTGTTCAACTATTATTAATTTGTTTTCGTTAAGTTTTGTAGAATTCCTAAATTAGGTTTAATATATATTTGTTAATTTTTATTTAATCAAACATCCAACTATTTTATTAGATATTTCATAAGTATTGTTAACATTGTATTCAACTTGATTTCATTTCATTTTTTATGTTTTCATTATTAGTAGGTATAAATATTTCATAATACAGTCCACTTTCTTTTAAATTACAATCAATTTAATTTGAATAATAAGTTAGGCTTCATTCGAAGTTGATTTAAACTAAGAGGGAGCTTAACAATATGACTAGTAAAATACAATTTTAATTTTTTTACTTAAAATTTCTCTAGTAAGTGGTTGAGGAAGAACCGCAGGGATCTCCTGAAGCCTCGCTTTCCCTCAAGATGTGGGGGAACAGGTATGGTTCGGAGTTCCCATGGCCGATTGTAAATAGTGTATATAGGTATGCTTGTATCGAATATGTTTATTTGTATTACTTTTTTTAAAGAAAATTTTAATCATATTTTATTCATTTATTTTTTTACTATTATATTCGGACTGAAGAAGGATGAATTAACCGAAGAATTTAGACGGCTACACAACGCAGAATTCGTGAACTACATCCGAGTAATATAATTGAGGTGATTTCATCTCGGCGTATCAAATGGGCTTGTAAAACTGTTGGGCTTAGTAACGAGAGAATTCCTAAAAGATTAACATTTGCTGTACCAAATGGTAAACGTCCGAAGGGTAGACCGAAGCGAAGGTTGGAAGATTGCATTAAAGCCGATCTGAAGGGACTGGGTTTGGACGGCGAACGGTGGAGGGAGGTGTGTAATAAGCGATTGGTGGTGTCTCGATGCCTTCGGATTCGCTAAACCTTTTATTATTATTTCCATTCTTTATTCTAGCTTTGTGGTATAAGTTTCTGAGGTGGGAGACCTTATTATTATTATTCTGTTATTAATATTATTTATGTTTTCTTCCTTCACTATGATATTTTATTTTGTTCTTATTTAACTTTATATTATTTTGAAATTAGATTATTTATTTATTTTTATTTTGTAAATATGGTGTGAATGTGCTCTCTGAACTCTATTATAAATGTCTTCTATTGAGACAGATTGCAATATTTATCAATAAACAAATAAATTCTTTTCTCATAAAAAAAAAAAAAACGGTTTCTCTAAAACCGATATCTCTCTATAGCGGACAAATTTGATTCCCTGTTGGCGGAAAAATTTGAATGCATATTTTAAATATGAGAGAATAATCTATTGATTTATTAATTTTTTCTCAATTTCCAGAAAATGCAAATATGGCATTCCGACAAAAGATGTTAGAGCGCATATCCTTCCCAAGCATTGACAGTATTTTCGGCAGGATCTTTGCCGGTGCTGGGTATGCTGCGAGAGCTTACATCTACCGAGGATCTGTTGTCTCTGACATGGAGCTGAATAGCTCCCAATACCTCCTGCTGGCACTTCTCTACTCTTTGGTGATCGGGGACGTCATGTCTTGCTGCTTGCTGGCCGATGTCTGCCACAACGTGCGGCAGCTGAGGTCCGATTACCTGAGGGTCTGGCTGAGCGGTGACTTCCAGTTCCCTCGCCAGGACATGGAGAAGGCGATGGCTTTGCTGTCCAAGCTCTTGGAGACAGGTGTACTGAAGCTGCCTCCTCACGTGACCAGGATAATGTCCTGTCTGGTGAAGAAGTACAGGATCCATGACGTACAGCCGATGTTAGCATCCTCGGTAAGACAACATTCCTACATGTGTTTGAATAAGTAGATTCTAAGCTTTCCTACTGAGAATGGATAGTAACCAGATCCACGTTTTTTATCTAATTGGCATCATATAAAATCTCACATCTCTCATTTATTAGATTTTTTATTTTTATTTATTTATTTAGACGTATAATATTCTGTCACAGGGACAATAATTATATTGATGAATGAACACATTCACACCGTAATAATAAATAAAAACTATATACAATAAAAAAAAAAACACCTAAATACAAGTAAATTAAAAACAGTCACACCTATATACAATCAGGCGGGGAACCCAAATCCCTGCGCTACTCTCTCAACCGCCTCATCAGTTCTAAAACCGGTGGAGTTTGAGCGAGAGCGCTTTAGCCACATACATTCATGCTTTGAGTGGAGAATCTGGCCATTGCCCGAACTCCAAAATAAATACTATAAAAGATCTTAGGCCACTGCCGCTTCAACCTTCGAGGAGGGTTGTAGGGATGAGTGGAATTAGATAGGGATTGGGCTAGGGGATTTGGATGATTGATAAGGTTCTGATGGAATTTTGAAAATTTTTCAGGGATAAGGTCAAGGACAAATGGGATATTAAGGTCATGATGTAGGGTTTTGTTGGTTACATAGAACGGAGCATCGACTATTGTTCGGAGAACTTTGGATTGAAAGGATTGGATGCGTTTGATGTTAGAGAATTTTGCTGTTCCCCAAAGTTCAAGTCCGTAGGTCCAAATAGGTTTCAGGATTGCCTTGTAGATCAGTAATTTGTTGTCAATTGAAATTTGAGATTTTCTGGTCAGTAGTCTGTATAATTGGCCGTATCGTCGGTTAAGTTCTTGTCTTTTAAGTCTAGTATGTGGGTTCCACGTTAGTCTTCGGTCTAAGATAAAGCCAAGATACCGGACTGTGTCTGATAAAGGAAGCTGGATGGAATTAAAGTGGAGTGTGAAGGTAATGTGTTTGCATTTGGATTCGTTTACTTTGATTTGCCATTTATTACACCAGTACTCAATCATGGAAAGGTGCCTTTGCATATTTAAAGATGCTATTTCGGGATCTGAGTTTGATGATAGGATGGCGGTGTCATCAGCAAATGTTGCCAGAAAGGTATTGGGATGGACAGGGATATCGGCGGTAAAAAGGATATAAAGGACGCTAGCTTGAGGAACACCGGCTTCAACTGGGTAGGAGTCGATTAGAATTAAAAAAAAAAAAGATATTTTATTTTTTTATATATATGAGCCGTTTGTTTTGAAAGTGACCTAACTCAGTTTTTCAACATTTTGCCAGCTACTATGCTTACATGTACAACTTCGTACTTTATATCAGTAAAACCTTTCAGGTTGCTTATATTTCGCGCAAATACTATAAATTTTTAGCACGTAAGTTTTCAGAATTAATTCAATAACTGAATCGTGTAGTTTGAAACTGGCCTAATTCCATTTATTTTATACTTACATCAAGATATTTACTACTGATAATGTAGGAAATGAAAATTTTTTTGTAAACGAAATGAGGCAAAAAGATTTTGTATCAACAAAATTATTAGAAGACGCAATTTTTAAAAGGATAAAGAATTCTGATTGAGAATTAGTAAACTGGTTACAAATAATTGGGACGCGTTTTATCAGAAACGAACCGTATAAGATTTTCTATAAGGAACAATGAATAAGAATGAAAATTTTAAAGTCCTGAATTTATTACCACGTCGGGATAGACCAAGAAACTTTGAAAATATTGTATTGACACCACTCTATAAAAATATCAGACAAATTACAACAAAAAAAATTATGATTAACTTATTGCGATATATACAACCAGAACATCTTGACTACTTCAAATCCATTTCACACGCGCAAAATGTATATGAATAGTTAATTGTTTGTTAATAAAATGTTTGTAATTTTGTAGGTTCTGTAATTGAAAAATGTTTTGAATCGCATAAATTGTGTTTCCAAGTTTTTCAAACATATGTAAAATAAATGTGTTTTTCAATTTGAAGCATCTTAAATTATGTTGAATGGACTTGGGTACCTTCAAATTTTATAATGAATCTGGTTGTTAATTTTGAAAGTGGCATAACCCTATTCTTGATAAGAAAACAACGAACATTATTCACTTAATAATTGTTACTATTTTAACAGGAACCATAAATTTAACACCCCTAGATACATATAAGCAGTATGACTCATTAGTATCCTGTACTGTATTTTTAAATTCATTGAAACGAAAAATCTTAAATATCCGATTCGAAGATAAATGGAGGTAGGCCACTTACAAAATAAACGGCTCATATAATTCAAGTTTTTCTTCTATAGCTACAAAATTCATTGTAGAGTTACTTGCTAACTCAGTCGGAGTTAACACGTAACTCTACAACGCGTTGGGGGCGGGTGGCCGAATTGGCTAAAGCGTGTGCACAGCACCGCGAGTCCACACCCGGCAACCAGATTTATGAAGATTTGAGAGACAAGAAAAGTACGAGTTCGCGTCCCGGTTCCAGAGGGGATTTTTATTTCCCGCCCTCACCCTCCGGCCCGGGAAAATCCCGTATAGCCTAAACGGCGAGGTAGAAAAGAACAAAAAAAAAAAAAAAAACTTGGAGCCGTCAGCCTTCTCTCTCTGTTGTGTGCTGCTGCCTTCCAATTTCTGATTCCCAACAGCTTCTGAGCATCTACTGCTACGTAATTTACTCAACGCATGCGAGGTATTCCAACTCTACGTTCAAATATTTTTTCTTCTAGGAGCAATTTGGATGCTCCATTACTAATTATGCATGCAAAATACCCTACCCATCGTGGATGTACAATCGTTATTGTAGAGATTCATAAGCTCGTAGGTAATTCTTCTTAAAATCTTTCTCTCGAATCTCAAAAGAGCTGATTTTATGGCTTTCGTCGTTGTCCAGACTCAGATGAATAGGTGAGGACGGGTCTCATCAGAGTCTTAGAGATACGTATCTTGGTGGTCCTGGAGAGAGATTTACTTTTTCGATGCCTCTGTAGCACATAATAACATCTATTAGCTGGCGTTATCCGTCTCTGAATCTCTGGTTGCACATTATTAGTTGAGTTAAACAGTGTCACAAGGTAAATAAATTCCTCACCACATTCGAAGTTGAAGTTCCCAAATTTTACTTTGTCTCATTGAGATTCTCCTCTTTTAGGATTGCAGGGCATATACTTTGTTTTGGACTCGTTCGCCAGTAAAAATTTAACGGTTGTTTTTTTAAAATTTAGATAGCCACCCTCCATAATCTTTATTGGATATTGGAAAATATGTTATAAGCAGAGGAGAGGAGGGATATTCCTCTGTAGTTCTCACAGTTAAGAGGATCTCCCTTCTATTGAATGAGACATACGATAGTTTTATGCCATTCTTCAGTAATGCACTCCTCTGCCTAGATTCCAACGATCAGGTTATCCATGAACTCAGATATAGTTTCTCCTCCGTAGGCCAAGAAGTAGGCGGAGATGGGTTAGTTTGTTATATCCAATTCTGAGCCTGCTTATAGCACATTCTTTTGATGTTAAGTGTTTTGGAGGATACCAAGCTCGATTTTCGTCTTTGGTCAGATGAGCAGCAGTAGCCTCCATTGTGCTTACCGATTTTCGTTCACCTTCTTTGTAATTTCTCTTGTCCATTCGTTGAGAAAAATAGATCCTAAGAGAAGTGAGTCTGGGCTTCTGGCAGCTCCCTTTACTCTCTCATTACAGCTTGTTCGTTGCCAGTTATGCCAATGTAAGAAGGAACCTATAACAATATTATTTTTTGACTAATTTGAATTGGTTTCAAGATCATAAGTTTAATTTTTTAAAACAGTGTGTTACATATCCATGTATTTTGCAATCCCTTGATTACAGATAAGTAATCGGTCATAATGACTGATTTTTCAATATTGGTGTTGATTACGTATTTAAATGCCTTGGGAATTGCCCATGTTTCACTTGTGAAAATAGTATGATTTTTATTTAATTTATATTTTGCTTCCTCACTACCGAAGGTAGGGAAGCATTGTGTTCGTGCGAGAGATTAAAAAAAAATTTTTGCTCAGAATCGAAAATTTTCACTCGCGTTTTACTTTTCAGACATCTTTTTTTTTTTTTTTTTTTTTTTTTTTTTTTTAATCTATTTATTGAATAATAATACATGCAGCCACTGCTGGAGGGCTATAAGCATTAGGGCTAAAAGTTCTCATTCATACAATATATACAAATAATAAAGAAATAAATATAAATATAAGAAGTAAATAAATAATACTGATGAAGAAGATAAATAAAAAGAAAAGAAAAAATAATAATAATAAACAAATAAAATAAAATAAAAACTTCTAAACACAATCATAACTATATACAATATATACATTCGCCCAAGAATCTCCGAACCAGGCTTTTTCCCCCACACGTGGAAGGCAAAGCAAGACTCCGGAAGATCCCAGCGCCACTTTTCCAGCCGCATCACTAGTATTAGAAGCCAGTGGAGACTGGAAGAGGGCACTAGAGCCACAGACGCTCAGGACATGAGTGGAGAAGCTGGCCATTGCCAGGACTCCAAAGGCATATTTACAAAAGATCTCGAGGCCACTGCCGTTTCAACCTTCGAGGGGGATGGTATGGATGCTCGGAGCTGGATAGGGATTGGGCTAGAGGATTGGGATGATGTATGAGGTTCTGGTGAAAGTTGGAGAATCTGGATGGGATGATGTCATGGACATATGGGATGTTAAGGTCATGGTGTAGGGTCTTGTTCGTGACATAATATGGAGCATTGACTATTGTTCGAAGGACTTTAGACTGGAAGGATTGGATGCGTTTGATATTCGATGATTTAGTTGTCCCCCACAGCTCAAGTCCGTAGGTCCAGATAGGTTTCAGTATGGTCTTGTAGATTAATAATTTGTTTTCTGTTGAGAGATGAGATGTTCTGTTTAGTAGTCTATATAGCTGACCAAATCGTCGGTTAAGCTCTTGTCTTTTAAGTCTCGTATGTGGGTTCCAAGTCAGTCTTTTGTCCAGAAGGAAGCCAAGGTATCGGACTGTGTCTGAGTAGGGAAGAGGAATTGAATTAAAAAGGATTGGAGGACAGGATCTGCGTCGAAGAGTGAAAGTTACATGTTTACATTTTGATTCATTAATTTTGATGCGCCAGTTGTTGCACCACTGCTCAATGAAGGAGAGGTGTCTTTGCAGGTTCCGGGACGCAATTAGAGGATCCGAGTGGGAGGATAGGATGGCAGTATTATCAGCAAATGTTGCTAGGAAGGTATCAGGACTTGAAGGGATGTCAGCGGTAAAAAGGATGTAGAGAACTGGGCCCAAGACACTGCCTTGTGGGACACCAGCCTCAATTGGATAATGTTTGGAGAGTTCAGTGCCGCAGCGGACTTGAAAGGAGCGATTTGAAAGGTAGGATTTGAGGACTAGATACAAGGGTTGAGGTAAATGGGTTTTGAGCTTGAAAAGCAAGCCATCGTGCCACACCCGGTCGAAAGCTTGAGCTACGTCCAGAAAGGCACCAGTGCAATATTGCTTGTTTTCAAGTGCAGAGGATATGTGGTCCACAACGCGAAGGCCTTGTTGGACAGTGGAGTGTCTTGAGCGGAATCCAAACTGATGGGAAGGGATATTGTGGGATTCCAGTATGGGTAGGATGCGTTTGAGAAGGATTTTCTCAAAGATTTTGGAAAGGATCGGAAGTAAGCTTATCGGTCTATAGGATGATGTACAATTAACAGGTTTACCTGGTTTAGGAAAGAGGATAATTATGGAGTGTTTCCACACCAGAGGAAAGTGGGTTGTGCGGAGGATACAGTTGAATAGGTATGTAAGGAATATAATTGCTTTTTTGGGAAGTTGTCTGAGGATCTGGGAAGTAAGGAGATCGTGTCCTGGAGATTTGCGAGGTTTTAGGTTCTTTAAAAGGAATTTGACCTCAGAGGGGTTGACGGCTTTAGGAGGTAAGGAGAGAGGAATCGGTGAAGAGAGGAATTCTTTAACTTCAGCAGTATGGGAGGGATGGAGTTCAGGATGAGGAGTGAATGTGTACGATAGATGTTTAGCAAACTCTTCTGCTCTATTCTCATCTGACGAAGCCCAGGAACCATCATCACGGCGGAGGGGGTGGGAAATGGATTGGAATTTAAGGATTTTTTTAGTTACATTCCAGAGGGAGTTATCACTTGCAGATAGTGAGGAAAGATAGGAATTATAGGATTGGGATCTAAACGTAGCCAGTTTTTGTTTTACCTGCTTGGAATAATAGTTATATGATTTCCGATCATCAGGATGCCTGGTTCTTTGCCAGATGGTCCTAGAGCATCGTTTTCTATTAATAAGGTCCAGTAGGTCTTGGGGTAGAGGATTTATTTTGCGGTATTTTTTAGAAGGATAAGGTGAAGATGCAGTCCAAACTGCTTGTTGGATCAAGGTAGTCATGGAATATACTGCTTCATCTAGGTCTGCGGGTGTTTTTAAGGAAACTCTGAGGTCAATATTATCATCCAATATTTGACGGAAGAGGTTCCAATTAACTGGCCCCCTGATAAATGAAGGTGGAGGTGGTTTGGGAATTGGTGATGTGGAGACCGTTAGGATTAGGGGACTATGGTCTGAGGAAAGATCATCAAGTCTTGAGATGCAATAATGAAGGGACCCTAGACCTTTGTGGATGAAAAAATCTAGGAGATCGGGATTGCGGTTAGGATCTGTTGGCCAGTATGTGGGAGAATTGGGTGAGAGGATGTTGCTGTGATGGGAATTAAGTGCAGATAGCAATGTTCGTCCTCGGGAATTTGTGGTTCTGGCTCCCCATTGCTGGTGTTTAGCATTTAAGTCTGCACCTAGAAGGAAGTGGTGTCCTAAGGAGTTAAGGAAGGAAGTTAATTGGGATTCTGAGATGGGTATTTTAGGCGGGGAGTATGCTGCGACTACTGCTATTGGGTAAAGGGAAGTTTGGATGATCACGGCAGTGGATTGTAGGAAATTATGGGTTAGCAAAGGGAATAGATGATGGGAAAGGGATTGATGGATAATTATGGCAGTGCCAGCATGTGCTGTTCCATCAGGATGGTCGGTTCGATAGATATGATAGTTGGGGATGTTAAGTGGTCGTTTGTTGGTAAGTCGAGTTTCAGTTATTAATGCTATATCAATGTTTTTGTCCTGTAATAAGATTGTTAGTTCGTTGACGTGATTTCGAATACCATTCGCATTCCAAAGGAGAACGGAGAGGGATTTGATTGGGGGCATTTAAGGATTTCTCGACAGTGGGATGAGGTTGGATACAACATTGGTAAGCAAGGAAATGAGAGGAGTGATGAGTGACCTGAATTCAGAGAGGAAAGAAGTCAATAGGCTTGTGAGGTCAGTGGCATTGGGAGGAGGAGGAATGAATGTCTGGTTATTAGGCCTAGGTTCAGAGATGGGATAAGGGTCTTGTGGTTGAGATGTGAATACTCGAGGTTGAGGTTCTTGTGGCAGGGCCTGAGTTTGTGTGGGTGCAGTGTCTCCTTTGAACATCTGAGCATAGGACACTCTTGTATTTACAGTTCTAGAGGGTTGTCTTGGTGGCCTGGATGGCCGTTCTTCTCTTGGAGCTGCATAAATTCTTGCTTTCAGTTCCTTATATGTTTGGCAACCCTTGTAGTTCGCTGGGTGCCCTTGGTGGCATAAAGCGCATACTGCTGGTGTTCTTCTGGACTTCTGGCAGTCCTCAGTTTTATGTTGATCACCGCACCTGACACATCTAGGAATGTGGTGGCAATAGCGTTTCGTATGACCATAAGCCTGGCAGTTATGGCATTGTACAATGTCGCGCTTAGTGTAGGGCTTTTCTACAACAACGCTAGTGTAATAAAGGCGTGTGACCTTGTAGATTTCTTCGACCTGGGGCGTTCGGTCAAGGTCAACGAAGAATAGTGGGAGCGGTATTTTATTTTTTGTACCAGGCTGTTCTCTATCTTCCTTGAATATATTCACTATTTGTCGAACACGGAACCCCATCTCAGTTAGTTCTTCTTTAATGGCATCCAGCGGTGTTGATGGGTGTAATCTCCTGATCACCACCCTGAGCGCTCTCTCTTGGCGCAGTTGATATGTCTGATAATCCGCCTTAGTGTCAGATAAATACTTGACAATTTTTCTGTACGTATCTGGGGTGTCAGGCATTAATTTCGTGTCATTAGTGCGGCTTTGGCATACGTATTTACCTGAGCCCACTGTATTATTTAATGTTGACACATTAATTGGAAATTTTTTATATTTCTAACGAATATTGGTGGAGGTTTAGGTTCACTAGGGATGGATACTGCTTCCATTTGTTCATTCTGTGTGTTTGACAGCACTTGGAATGGATTAGCTGTAAAAAAAGGCGATTCTTCTAGCGTACCTTGTATTGGTATAGCTTGTGTTGACATATTTTGTGATGTGCCAGGTTGATTTTCAACTTCGTCAACTGAGCTCTCTGGTGTAGCTGGCGGGGTATTTTTTTTAGAGCGTCTAGCCCTTTTCTTGATGGGTGAACTCTTTGTGGTATCGAGACTCCTAGATCTTAAAGTTCGATTGTTACCTTTGCTCGACATTACCATATGAAAATAGCGCATCTCATATTAATTTAATTAGAGGTAACTGTAATAATTTGGAAAAAAAAAATGTCCTTTATCAATTACGTATATATTACGCGAGTTTGTGGAAGTCTAAGTAACGTAGATCTGCTTCCGCCAAAGGGCAGCAGCCCACTGGTCGGATTAACGAATGTATATGGCCGGCTTGTTATCTATCACTATCCTCAGGTCTATTTACATTGTTCACAATGCCGTTATAAATAAGTGATTACTCACCTTGTTTATGTCCAGTTTCAACTTAATTGTTAACTTAACAGTTTACACTACTTTTTCACATATAACATGAATTATTTCACTGTTAATAAAGTCACTTAATAAGAGACGAAATAAAGAGTATATGTGTAAGGTTAACGCATGCGCAGAACTCTATTTTCAGACATCAAGGATCAAATTTGGTTCGGTGTCTGTCTGTCTGTCTGTAGTCAAATTGATGTGACGGGCATATCACCTAGTACCGTTCATCCAATCTTCATGAAATTTTCAGGGATTATGCTGATTGGTGCCTAGATGGTCCCATATCAATTTTATCAAATTCCATCCAGCACTTCCGCTTACGCACGCGCAGACGTATATTTTTAGATATGCCAATATTTCAGAAAGGGCTCGTTCGATTTGGCTCAAAGTTAGACAAAAGGTAGACTTTGGTGAAAAAATAATGTAGTGTCAATTTCATTGAATTGTGTCCAACACTTTCTCTTATATGTGCACTACTAGTCCGCCGTCCGCCGTCCGCGCATTTTTTCTGAAACTACTTGACCGATTTTTTTCAAATTTGGATATAAAATCAGAGGTCACCCGAGGATCATCCTCCTACAACGACATTACTATTCGCCTTCTAGTTTCAAAATGGCGGCCGAAAAAACCTGCGTTGATATAGACTGTAGCGCCTAAACGATTGTATCGATTTTGATGAAACTTCGCTAAAGTCATTTTCTCTACGCCCTCTAAATTTATCTATACAACATACTTCAACGAAAAGAAGCTCAGAAAAAATTACGAGGGATGGTAAAATTAAATTCCGAATAACTCAAGAAGTATACACATTTATGTCAATATTGTATATGGATTTTTAGAAGTTTACGGAATTTCCTAAAAAAAAAAAAAAAAATCGTCAAAATCGGACAATTAGGAGCAAAGATATGGTCTCTAGTTTTTTTTTTAGATGTGCTATTGCAAAAGGTTTATCTTTTTTTTTTATTTCTGAATGTGTTACTGAAGTAATGCTATTTTTTTTTAGCATATTACTAATGATTAAAAAAAATTTAGTCCAATAATTAGAATCACCTTTTATTTATTTTTCTTTGTAACTAGGAATTTAATGTTACTTTATATGTATAATTGTTTGGAAATAATATACCAAAGAGAAATAATTTGCAGTGGTTTTTTTCAAATTAATTATCGTTATATGTATATATATATTTAATCTTGATTCGGTAATGTATATACTATTATCAGAGCATAAGTTCGTATGTAATAATTTTCAACTTTAATTCTATGTGTATTAAAGGTGATATTTTGTAGTCTGCAACTGATATAAGTAGTCTGCTACTATGGAAAATAGCAGATGAAAATAAAATATGAAATTATTCTAATAAAGCATAAAGAAATATTGAGTTTTTATGCACTCTTGTAAAACAATAAATAAATTTATACATAAGACCTTTTGAACTAACAGTATTGAAATTCATGTTCAGTATGCATTTTTTTTATTTATTTATTTTTTTATTAAGCATAATCAAGTATGGAATATTCAAATACGACCCTCTTTTGTTGAATGTTGAAGGGTCACTGTAATCGGCTATTCCGATTCATCTTCTCTCAGAGATTTTATTCTCATACGAAAAATTGTATACCTTGTAATATACAACGGAAACGGTGAGGAAGCTATACTGACCTTACTTGGCAGACGTTTTTTTATACAGTTTTGGTTAGGATACAGCAACCTACACCTTTGTCTGATTTCGATCCGTCCTTATGATCCATATATATATATATATATATATATATATATATATATATATATATATATATATATATATATATATATATATATATATATATATATATATATATATATATACATATGATGCGTCCCTAGTCTAGTTTTGAACTTATTAGAGTTCTGTATGTAGTTAGCATTGTTTTCTATCTGCTCTCCAGTTTAGATGGGAAAGAATTTTTAGGAGGTTCAATGTTTTAATGCATTCCTGTTTTAATTTGTCTATTTGATTTTTCCATTTCAATTTCGGAACTCTTTAATGAAATATTTCTTACATTCCTTAATTTCTTTTTTCTTGAAAAAACGATAGCCTACGATTTTGTAGCAGAAAATCTGTAGTCTGTTTCCCTCCCACATTCTTCTAATTGGAACATTGCAGACTGCATTATCTATCGTGTGAGATTAAGATATTTCTCAGTATAAATTTATTCGTAACGGAATTCATAATGATTGGACAAATAACTGCATACTCAGATTTCTTTTAGCAAGTCTTATGTAACTAATCCTACGACAACTTCGAATTTAGAGTTTATCAGGATTTGATGGGAAAATATATCATTTTTAATAAATATTGCCACTCCACCATATGAGAATTGACCATTTTTACTTTCACTTACCTACATATTAAATATATAGCAAGGGTGATTTTGTAGTACGATGTTGCATTGTTTTTTTATGTTTTTGTAACCATATGGATCATTAATAAAGTTTATATGGTATGTATTTTTGTGTCAATTTTATGTTCTCTAACGGTTTTTGAATAGCTTGTATAGCTATTATTTAGAAGTTAATATTAGCGCCCTATTTTTTAGGGGATTGAGGTTTTGTTGTATTTATTTTGTTTAGAGTAGTTGTAGGCAAATTTAACAACGGGAGTTCAATATTTTCATGCGATTCGCTATGTTCATGATATATTTTTATATTTGTATGTGATGTATTCTTAATCTCACATGTATTATTATGTAGTTGTCTTGTAATTTCTTATGTGGTTCCTCTTGAAGCGTGATGCTGAGAGATATTTGTATCATTGTCATTTGCGATAAATGAAGTGTTTTCTCCCATATCCTGGATTATTTCTTCATGGGTTTCAACCAAACTATAGTTATTGATTTCATTATGATTTTTAAATTCGCTGAGTGAACAATTTTTACTTATCTGATCCTCTTCATACTAAGAAAGGCATCTAGTTTCATTGGTTTACAATTTAAATAGAAAAATTCCTTATTGATTTAAGTAAACAAATATGTAATAAGATATTGAACATGTATTCAGTATATTCAGTTTTCAGAATAATTATGTATTTCTCTATACTTTTTTTTACAGGAAGGACGACGAGACTTAGCAAGCCGCCTGGAAGAAGCAGTAGTCAACAATAATCCCGCAGATATCATTGCCCTAGCCAGTGAGGGTGGTGATGTCAACGGGTCGACTCAGTCCGGGGAGAGCTTCGTCCATCTTGCCGCAAGGCTTGGCAGCGCTGCCTCCATTGCTGCTCTTGGATTCTTGAAGGCAAACCTGGAAGCCTTGAACTCCAGTAATGAAACTCCATTAGAGGCGTCTGTCAAAAATAATCGTTCAACTTCAATCAAGGCACTGTTATCGTACGGTGCTAAAGTTGACAAGCGTTTGTTCGGAGGTGAGACCTACCTCCATATTGCTGCTACAGAGGGTTACAACGAAGCAATGGAGGCCCTCCTGGAGGAAGGTATTGATGTAAACAAGAAGAATCACCTGGACGAAACTCCCATATATCGAGCAATCAGAGCAGGCAATGTCCGTGGAGTGGAGATTTTGCTGGAGAAGGGAGCAGATACTGGAATATTTCCTGAAGGTGGCAAGAGTCTTATTGAGATGGTGACAGAGTCACAGAATGTTGAAATGTTTAAAGTTTTTGTGAAAGATGGAGAAAACCATAAATCAAAGGATGGCAACACAATTTTTCATTTAGTGGCTCGCTTTGGAAATGTTGAAATGTTAAAAGTTATAAAAAACTTAAAGCTGCCAAAAAATTTAAAAAATCAACATGGGCTCACGCCTTTGCAAGTTGCTTCCGATCTTTCTATTGTAAAAACTCTCATGGAAATGGGTTTTGATGCGAACGATAAAACGGAAAAGGGTGAAACAGCGCTCTATCTCGCATCAGCCAAAGGATCTCTGGAGCTTGTGAGGACTTTATACCAAGAGGGTGCTGCTGTTGACACACAAGATACCAGTGGTACCTCTGCATTGATGATCGCTTTGAAGAATCGTAACGAGGATATCGCGACATTCCTCTTGCAAAAGGGTGCCGATCCCAAGACGAAGGACAAAGGAGGCAGGACCGCACTTCACTACGCCGCCGAAAGAGGCTGCACTGAGATGGTGGCATCTCTCCTGGGAGCTGGAGCTAGGGTAAACGACCGGGATAATAAAGGCGATACTCCAGCCTTCGTTGCAGCCGGTAATAATAAGACAGCTGTCCTGCGGCTGCTGGTGGAGAACGGGGCAGACCTGGCTCTGAAGGACAGCGCCGGCGATGGGATATTGCACCGCGAGGCCCGAAGTGGACACGTCGAGGTCGTGACTGCGCTGCTTGATGCCGGAGCTGATGTCGATATGAAAGGTCAGCACTCGTGGACTGCTTTACATTGGGCAGCAGAGACAGGGCACACAGCAATGGTGGCAGCGCTACTTGATGCTGGGGCGAAGATCGATGTAAAAAGTAAGGACCAATGGACAGCCTTACATGTTGCAGCAGAGAGAGGGCACACAGCAGTGGTGGACACGCTCCTTGCTAGCAGGGCGGAGGTCGATATAAAAGGTAAGGACCAATGGACTGCCTTACATGTTGCAGCACACCAAGGGCACACAGCAGTGGTGGCAGCGCTCCTTGCTGGCGGGGCGGAGGTCGATATGAAAGGTCAGTACCAGTGGACAGCTTTACATCGAGCAGCAGAGAGAGGGCACACAGCAGTGATTGCAGCCCTGCTGGACCGCGGGGCAGACCTGGAATCCAAGACAATCGTAGGGTGCACACCGCTGATGATATCGTCTTATAAAGGAGAGTTGGCGACTGCGAAGCTGCTCGTCGACCGCGGGGCCGAAGTGAATGCTAAGAGCAAGGCCGGCCGGACAGCCCTGTGGTGGGCTAATACTTACAACAAGATGGCTGTAGCTGACTACCTCAAGCTCAGGGGTGGGGTAGAGTGACGTCATCAGCCTGCTTGACTTCTGTGATAGGGTTCAGCCAAACATTACCAAGAATTATATAAAAACTGAACTATATTTAAACTTAAATTAAATAAAAATGAATTTGAAAAATCAATTAAGTACAATTCACTGTTTTAAAAGGATTTAATCGATAGAGAACATTGAATACAACAGTTACGGAATGGACTTAATAATGATAATATTAATTTAACTTTTATTTTATTTAATGAGGAGAAGAATAATAGGGATGATCAGTCAAATAAGAAGGCAAAAATAAATATTATCATTTAACTATTTAACCACTATTATATTTTATTTAATATGCCTTTTATCTCACATACAAGCACAAAGCCCTAGATAGCCAGATCAAGCTCTCTCTGATAGTTATCTAGAATGTACTGACGGGACGCAATAAGATCCTTAATCAACAACAGATATTGGGGGAGAGTAACAGATCGCAGAAAAAGGTCCCTTTCTCTCATATCAATACTAAACAATAACAATATCAATTTCTATTATCTTTTCAAATGTTAATAACTTCCTTTGCCGTCCTCTTCCGACTTCTCCCACTCTTCCTTCACCCCCTACTATTCTTGGATATATTACCCCATGCTCCTAACAAGAAATCACTCATGCAGTTACATCCTTGAAATCACACTCTTAACTGTAGGAGACCAGGGATGAACTGATGTAGTCGACCCATTACCCATAGTGTATTACTCTGTATTTTAGATGACATTTGTAACTGACATTAAGAATAAAAACATTATTTATAAAGTCTCCACTGCCTCCGATTTGTTAACTCAACGATCTGCTTCGTGATATAAGAAAGGATGGAACAAAAAATGGATAATGAGTTTCGAATAGAAATAAAGAATATCGTGTGCCTTGGAAAACTTTAAACCTAAGATCAAGACAAGTTCCTCCTATGCCGTTCTCGAACGGGAATTTAGAACTCCAAGGTGTACCCATTGCCAAACTACCAGAACAACTAAGCATATCCGTCTTGACCTCTCCCCTTGTAGCCTGCGACCTCTCAACCCTCAGGAAGACCTTAAGGGTGGATACGACCATCGAAAAAATACTCCAGGACGACGAGGAAGAAATTGAAAAAAATATAATAAAATATTTAGGAAACATCCATTTTTTAATAAATTTAATTACGTTAAAGGCCTTAATGAGGGCGATCACTTTTCCGCTTCAGCCTGCCTCGACCAGACTTAAAAAAAAATAACTTTGACTGAACAGTACAGCTAAGCGCTTTGAGAATTTATCCTGATTCCGCCTTTTAGGATAAAAAAAATAAATAAAAGCCTACTAAACTATCTATGTAACGAATATTTGTGTTATTCGTCAACGAATGTTATTCATTTACCAAAAATAAAATGCGAACACTCAATTAAATTTGCGATCTGTTAATTGCTTTGCAAAGGACAAATTATGTTGACGGCATCTTAGCGTCCCGCCGGAGGATATTTATCAGGTCAGCAAATGTATCTCTTGGCCACTGCCTACGTAATCGTCGTGATGGGTTCTAGACAAATATCCTATGACCCTATGACCCAGGCAGAGACCGAACCCACAATCAGTGTATGGAAATATGAAAAACTTAAAAATCAAAAGTACCATTTAATTGTTTTGTTATAACCGACGAAAATTAAACAAATCTATAATTTTATATTGATATTAACACTATAAATGTAATAAATTATTAAACATCTAACAAACAATTCAACTTCAGCACGCTTCAATAGCAAATTCAGAAGTTTTAGCTAAAAAAATTGAGTCTGGTCTATCTTTGCATCTTTTTGTCAGAGCCTGGGCGGAAATTAAGTCCTTTCTTTCCGCCCCTGACATTCTGATATATGTCGTTCCACCTTTTTATGTAAGATGTATTGGGGAAGTATGTTCTATAAATAATAGTTGAAAAAATATAATCTATTTGAGAGGAAATTTCTTCCATTTCCCTCTGGTAGACCTTCAGTTTTGAAACACTACACACACACACACACATCTACCTATCTCTCTCTCTCTCTCTCTCTCTCTATATATATATATATATATATATATATATATATATATATATATATATATATATATATATATATATATATATATATATATATATATATATCGTGGGGCCGGCTTAGCTGTATGGGCTAAGGCGCTTCCAATAGTTAATAAAAGTCACACCGACCGGGCGTAGGACTGATGATCCTACACCGTGTACTTAGATCGGGAATCGGGATGTGGTTTACCAGGATGTTAGTAGCCCCCTGAGGTTCTGTCCAGGGACGGTCTGTTTCGCAGAAAGAAATATAGGTCCTCGTGGGCCTGCTGACTGAGCAGCCATAATCCATAGATCTAGACCGATCTGCCACTGTCCTTGAACTTGAGTGAGTTGGTGGAAAGAACACTGCCAGATTGGCCCCAAAGGGATCGGCTATGGAGCTACGGGTGGCTATTCAGACCATGGTTCGTAGCAACGTGAAGTTGGGTGACCCCGTCCTGGCAGTGCTCCCGCAAGTAACATATAATCTGTAAGGAGACCACATCTCGAGGCCGAACATCTACATGGTTTGAAGCACCAACCAAAAAAAAAAAAATATATCATTCTTTTCTATATCTATCAGGGATATTGCCATTATAAGTTTGCTATTAATTTATAATTTTTGGTTGGGTATTTGTTCGCAGACTATCATTTCATAAAATGAAATAAATGACTAAAAAATATGTTTAATATTTCTCTCAAAGCTTCTATTAACGATACATTTAACTTACCTGTTCGAAAGAACTTTTAAACGTTTGGTATTTTTTTACCCCTCGCAATGATATTCTGTTGTGTCTGTGCGACATCTCATCAGGTGGAGCCTGAGAGGTGAAGCAAGTAATATATAATGAGAAAGATCAGGGCCAAGCTACCTCCTGCGTAATTAAAGCGTATTATGTTCCCGGCCTTCTTATTAGCCCTTGGTATCAGCTTTCCATTTTAGTCTCAATTTTAAAAATTTCCATTTTCGTTTCTGTAATTAGGATCAAATATCCTAACGGATGCCGACATTGTATTGAAAATCATATAGATTTCATCACCTTTGTCCACTAAACAATATCCCATAGTATACCTTTAAAAAAAAAAGAAGAAATTGTAGCTTGAACATTTTTTTCAAAACAAAAATAATATTTGATACAAAAAAAAAACACTGACAATTATTACACAATAGTTTATTATTTCCCAACAATTATACATCTACAGTAAAATTACTTTTCTAGAGACAAATTAAAAGAAATAAAAACTATATTCCTATTATTTGACAGAACATATTTTTTTTTTCATTAGTAATTTGCGAAAAAATAGCATAACGTCAGTAACTAAAGCTGTTAATTCCTCTGAGGTCAAACACCTTTTACGGAAAATCACTCCTCGCAAATCTCCTGGATATGACCTTCTAACCCAGCAGATCCTTCGACAGCTTCCATCCAAAGCCATCATATTTCTCACATATATGTATATATATATATATATATATATATATATATATATATATATATATATATATATATATATATATATATATATATATATATATATATATATATATATATATATATATATACATACAATTGCATCCTACGAACTACCCACCTCCCTCTTTTATGGAAACATTCCACCATCGTCCTCTTCTTGAAACCAGACAAACCTTCCAACAATACAGCATCCTATAGACCAATTAGCCTACTCCCAATCCTCTCAAAAATTTTTGAAAAGATCCTACTGAAACGAATCCTACCTATAATTGAATCCTATAACCTTCCTACTCATCAACGTTCCCAGCATTCCACTGTCCAACAAGGACTCCGAGTTGTTGACCATATATCCTCAACCCTAGAAAGCAAGCAGTATTGCTCGGGTGCATTTCTGGACATAGCGCAAGCTTTAGACCGGGCATGGCACGCCGGATTACTCTTCAAGCTTAAAATCCATCTACCACAGTCCTTATACCTAGTACTCCGATCCTATCTTTCCGACCGCTCCTTCCGAGTTCGCTGTGGCACCGAATTCTCCGACTGTTACTCAATTGAGGCTGGCGTTCCTCAAGGCAGCGTCTTGGGCCCCATCCTTTACATTCTCTTTACCGCTGATATTCCTGTCCATCCCGATAGCTTCCTGGCAACTTTCGCTGATGACACTGCTATCCTTTCTTCCAACTCAGATCCTGAAACAGCGTCCGCAAACTTACAAAGGCACCTCTTCCTGATTGAACACTGATGTAAGAAATGGCGCATCAAGGTAAACGAATCTAAATGTAAACACATTACCTTCACCCTTCGGCGTAATACCTCCCCACCAGTTTATTTTAACTCCATTCAGCTTCGTTTCTCAGATACAGTCCGGTATCTTGGCTTTCTCTTAGACAGACGGCTAACATGGAATCCACATTCTAGACTTAAAAGACAGGAACTTAACAGACGATATGGCCAGCTATATAGACTAGTGAATAGAAAATCTAAACTTTCTGGTGAAAACAAATTACTGATCTACAAGACAATACTGAAACCCATCTGGACTTACGGACTAGAACTATGGGGAACAGCTAAATTTTCTAACATCAAACGCATTCAATCCTTTCAGTCTAAAGTCCTCCGTACAATAGTCAATGCTCCCTTCTATGTAACCAATAAAACCCTACACCATGACCTTAATATCCCATTTATTCTTGATCTTATCCCAGCCAAATTTTCCAAATTTCATCAGAACCTTTCTCATCACCCAAATCCCGTTGTACAATCCCTATCAAGCACCACCCATCCCTACAATCCCCTTCGTAGGTTAAAGCGGCAGTGGCCACGAGACCTTTTGTAAATATGGATATTTTGGAGTTCTAGCAATGGCCAGATTCTCCACTCAAGTCATGAGTGTCTGTGGCTGTAGCGCTCTTACTCATCCTCCGCTGGTTTTAAATACCAGTGAAGTGGCTGAGGGTGAAGCGTAGGGATCGCCTAAGCCTCCCTTTTCCCTCCACATGTGGAGGGGACAGGATTGGTTCGGAGATCACCTGGCTAATTATAAATAATGTATATATGTTTGTTTTATCTAGGATGTTTGTTTTACTTTTATTTCTATTTTTACTTACTTATGTGTATATATATATATATATTTTTTTTATTTTGTTCTTTTTCCTTATTCTTTTGTTATTACTTTATTTATTTATATTTTTGTATATACTGTATGAATGTACTCTCTGAACTCTATTATAAGTGTCCTTAACTGTGACAAATTTTAATATTTCTCAATAAAGTGTTTAAAAAAAAAAACCTTCAGTAACACATTCAAAATCCAAAATAAAGGATTTGTAGTTGAACATAAAAAATATCTAGAGACCTTATCTTTGTTCCTAATTGTCCGATTTTAAGTTTTTTTTTACGTTTAAACGTTTAAATAATCATACAAATACAATATCGACAAAAAAGTACATACTTTTTGGATTATTCGAAATCTAATTTTACCATCTCTCGTAACTTTTTTTCCAGCTTCTTTTCGTAGAAGTGTGTATTACAGATAAAATTAAAAAGCACCAAGAAAAAGACTTTAGATTGTTATATTATACAACTAGCTGATGTACCCATCGTTGACGGATGTATAGTTAAAATTTGAGATTCTTTTTTTGAGATGGATATTGTTCTATGGGGTGGGGGGTTAATTTCATAACATTGGGGGAGATAATTTTAATTTTTAGAAGTATTTCTTCCAATTTTCTTCTAATCCGTTTAGTTAATCCTAAAAAAGTATACGACAACATTTGTTAGGCTCGGGAAGCTGAATCGAATGACACCTTGAACGGGAATATCGGACAAAGTTGGAAAATGAGTGTATTTTAAGCGACAACGCGTTACAGATGTTTGGTATTTCGGATTTTCTCCGTTGAGTTGTGATCATTTTTTCCATAAGTTGAATATTACAACTGTTAAATATGGCTCGCGGTAGAGTAGGTTGGGATGAGAATCGAAGTAACTGCCTAACCGTGATCTCTAGACAAATTACCCAAGAATTCATAACTCTGCTACTATTCAATATTTTGTTTTCATTTAAAGACTATGTTTTAAGTCAAGTAAACCTTAATACAATAAGCCATTGCTGAGCTTACCCCTGACAAAATTTCATTGCAATGCGGACATAAAGACAGACAAACAATTTTTTAAAAGTGGATTTGGTGTCTGCAACGAATAAAACGGAAAGATGTCATAAAACGGATTGACTCTATTCAATTTACAGACAAAATCTTTATTTTATTTATATAGGTAAATAAATTTTAAAAAAATTAAAATATATAATAACCGCTATTTAGAAATTATGTTATTAGTTTGAAACCTATATAGTGTAAAACTATATAACGTTCAGTTCAATGCTACAAATCTCACCTTATTAAATACATAAATACCAACCTTAAAGGCCGTGAAATAAAGGAGTTAATCCAAATTTACTCTGCTCCTAATAGCTGCCTTGTTCTATATTGGATGGATAAATAAACAAACAATGGCGGTATAAATAAATTCCAGCAGCCTCCAGCTTGCTTCCCTTCTAGCCCGAAATCCAGGAGGAAATTACTAACCCTACCTTTGATAAAGTTGTAAAATGAACTCGGAGTTTTCACAGTGCGAGCATTGCTAAGTATCTAGGTGCCTTTCCACATGTATATATTTCTTCAGAGAGAATATGGAGGAGATGAATATGAATCTAAATATGGTTCAATATAATATGGTAGCGTATAGGTCCCTTCCTCGGACCTCCGGGGCAATGAATGAGGTCTGAAACGATATTGAATCATACAACATATATTATCTTTAGTAAAATATGTATATGAAAAAAAAATTCAATAGTCCTAAATAATTTTAATTTTATTGGGTCGTTGGATGAAATGGAAAAATATTTTATTATTCTGGGACTGTTGTCCCTTTAGAAAAAAATTATAAGTACAGATTTCACGTTTGTGTGATCATAAATAAATTATATATTTACAATAAGAGTTAAAGTAAAATAAGAATATAGAAGATGAGAATGAAAAGAACAAGAAAATTGTACATATATACATATAAGAAAATTAATGATCTAAATAAATTGAGGTAGTCTCTGGGAGTACTTATATATACTCTTAGGTATATTTCGTAATCAGTCGGATTGAGAAAGGAGTAGGTGTCTAAAAAGGAAAGGTTTGAAAGAGGAAACTGATTGTGCTTGTGGAATATCAGCAGGGATGGAATTCCAGAGGGAGGCGGCTTGAATTGCAAAGGATTTATCAAACGCAGCAGTTCGGTGAGGAGGAGAATAGAGGTCGGAAGTACCAGATCTAGTGGGACGGGATTGGATGGAGTATTTTAAATATAGAAGGGTCGATGAGTTGTAATGATCTGGTACATAAAAGTGGCTAGGAAGTACTGACGGCGATAGGATGGGTAGAGAGCCACCTCATCTCGGTGTAATACTTGGTAATATACGTATCCCTTGAGATTGCGAAAACAAATCGTAGTGTGCAAATCATTAGGCGTTTAAGTTTGGCCTCGGAATCCCCCGAGAGTCCACCGTACACCATACAGCCGTACTCAAAGTGGGTACAAACAAGGGAGGAAACTAGGAGTTGATGGGGCTTATATGGAAGGAGATAACGCAGACGATTGAACTGTTTTAGGGTGCGACAGGAAATTTGGGAGATGTGTGGTTTCCAGGATAGGATTTGATCAAAAGTAACACCTAGGTTATTAACTGTGGTGTGGAATAAGATAGGTGAGTTGTTCAGGAGGAGCTTGGGGGATAACGGGAAGGATTTGAGGAGTGAGGGGGGGTCCGATCAAGATGGCTTTTGTCTCGGCGATCAGAGTGAGCCTGTTGAGGTTTGCCCATTCACTTATTCTATTAATATCTTTTTGGAGTTTAAAATGGCATCTGAGAAATCGGTCGGATTAAAGGAGAGGTCAATTTGAACGTCGTCGGCATACAGGTGGTATTGACAATGCAGGATAGAGGATGGGAGATCATTTATATAGTTGGAGAAAAGGGTGGGGGATAAGGAAGAGCCTTGTGGGACGCCTGTGGACAGAGGGAGAGGTTCTGAAAGGGGATTATTAGGAATTACAACATACTGGGAGCGACCGGTAAGGAAGGATTGGAACCAATTAAGGGAACTAGAAGAAAAAGAGATATTTTTAAATTTGGTAGGGAGGATGTTGTGGTCTACTGAATCAAAAGCTTTGGAGAAGTCGAGGAGAATAAGGATGGGAAGTTTCTGCTGATCTATGGCTGTATGAAGGTATTGGGAAATTTTGATTAGGGCAGACTGAGTAGAATAACAAGGCCTGAAACCGGACTGGCAGAAATTTTACTGCTGTCCTCTAAAAAACAGCTGGGATTGGACTAGTCGCTCTAAATGTCTTGAGATATGTCATATTGATGAAAGAACATAATTTTATTATTTTGGACTAGTGTCCCTTTAAAACAAATTACAACTGAGTCGAATGCTTAACAGAAATCAAGAAAAATCAGGTTAGTGAGGTTCTGTTGGTCTATGGCTGTGTGGAGATCTTCAAGCAGTTCAAAAGATTATTTTGTTCGAGATAGTGGGATAGAATCAATTCTAGGCAAATTATCATTTGATTTAAATAATGATTAATTAAAATAAGTTCAGTGATAACTTTTATTAATGTTAATGATTTGCAGAAAAAAAAATAAATAAACTTCTTACAAAAATGATTTATTGCTGAGGTAATTGAAATAAAAATTAGATAGGTGTTGATGACCTCGGGGTCTTACGCCTATAACTCCTAAATACCAACAACACATGATAGGTTATTTAGTAAAACAACATTATGAAATCAAAACATTATCATTAAAAAATATTAACCCTCGTTTCCTATAAATTTACCTCAACGTGTTATCAACTTTTAATCCAAGAACTGAAAAATTGCGGGCTTTGTGAAGAAATTAATTCAGGAAATAGGATTTTGTTCTGACAATCATTTTTAATAATTTTATCTAGTCTACATTTTTGAATAGATGGAAATCTGTTGGAGATAAGTCTGGTGAATAAAGTGGGTATGGAAGAACATCGTAACACAGCTAGTTTAGTTTCTTCACTGTCTGTCGTGGAACATGAGTTCTGACATTGTCGTGTAAGAGTTATGTCAATATCACTGGAGTACGATGTGATGGTTGCACCTCTGAGTATGAATTATTTTTGCCCTTGGCTACCACAAAAAAAAAAAAAATTATTGTAATATTTGATTTCATACTAAACAAAGTGCCATCAATTGGAATGATAGTAAATATTATTACAGAATAGAGGATTAATAACGACTCATTATAATTTGTAAACAGAAACTTAGAAAACAACAAAATTCCATTAATCACACTTTGAATTTCTGAAATAATAATTACGGTCACTACATATTAAATGACCTAATATATAATCTAACTTGATATAAAGTGATAAAATTAAAGGTCAGTTTTATATCTATACTAGTTTGCCCGAGCAAATAATTCGCAGAAAATTTTGTTTAGTGAAGAAATAGCAAAACGATTTGGAAATAAGCATGTCGTATGTATTATGTAAGGGAGGAATTAATTGTTTTTCTTTGATCGAATATAATATTCTATTTAACATAATAGACCAAAAAATTTGTAAAAATTGCTTTTCTAGGGCTTATTTTTAAAAGCTGACTTGAAATATAATAAAGCCTCGATCATGGGATTTTCTGAATAATTAAAAAATATATAAAATGTAAGAACAAATAAATGCTTTTAAAAAACAATAAAGTTAATATATCATCCACCTTATCCCAGAAAATTTTTCCACATTTCACCAGAACCTAATCTATTATTGAAATCTCCTTGCACAATCCCCGTCCAGCACATCCCTACAATCCTCCTCGAAGGTTGAAGCGGCAGTGGCCCAGAGACCTTCTGTGAATAAGCATATATTGGAGTTTTGGCAATGGCCAGTTCCTCCACTCAAGCCAAGTATGTGTGATTATAGCGCCTCTCCTCAGCCTCTACTGGTTCTTAATACCAGTAATGCGACTGAGTTAGAGGCGCTGGGATCTTCTAGAGTCCTGTTTTTCATTCCACGAGTGGGGAGGAAAGGCTTGGTTCGAAGATCTTGAGTGAAATCTTTTTTCTAGATATTGTATAGAAGCATGAGTGTATGTTTTTAATAGTTTAGTTTCTTCTTGTTTAGCTCAGTTTTTATTTTGTATTATTTATTAGTTTGTATACATTTACTTTAAGTATTATTGTTTTTTTGTATCTTTTATTTTTATTTACTGTTAATAGAGCATGAATGTGCTCTCTGAACACTATTATAAATGTCCTTGTTTGGAACAATTTGTAATATCTTTCAATAAATATACTATATATAAATATCAGCCAGAAAAAAAAGTGTAGTAGAATAGTAAATGGAGTATTTTTAAACAGGAAGAAATTAATAAGTATACCAAAATTAATGGACTGTATCATATATATATGAATATTTGCACTGTATAAATAATAGTTCGATTTGTTTTTGCTTTGTGGATAATTTTGTAATAATTCTAATAATCGTGGATACAATCCAGAAAAAAAAATGCATACTTTTTCAGTTATTTTCAAATAAAATTTATTTACCTACTTAACTTTTTTTCCAGAAATTTAGGGGGGGATAGGCCTATTTTTCGCATATAAAGGGGAAGAATATCTTCAAAAGAAGTGGCCAATCATTGGATTTGATGAAGAATCGACGAAATTATGTCGTACTTACGAAAAAACATCTTTTTGAAATAATATAAAAAATTATAATAAGGCTTAAGGCCGATGTCGATACCACCAATCGCTATCCACATTTTTTCGTCCTCGGGGCGCTTTCTAAATTAATTAATTAACTTCCCCAGATCAGCCTGAACGCAATCATCCCACCTTCACTTCGGTCTATACCTCAGACATTTACAAGCCGGCACAAGACAGATTATGTTTGAGGAATTCTTTTATTACTAAGCCTAACTTTTACGTGTCCATTTTATTCGCCTTAATGTTATCAGCTCAATTATATTGGTATGAAATAGTTCATGCAAAAGCGGCGTAGTTTAACCGTCTATGGTTGACTCATTTTTCTTCGGTCCGAATATTCTACACATTACTTTGTTTTCAAATACTTCAAGACGTTCCTCATCCATTAATGTAAGCGGCCACTTTTTGATATTTATATAGGTAAAAAATTACTTTTTTTCTTATTTTTTTTTTATTAGGAAGCCTACGTATGACAACATCCAAAACAATAATCCACAAATAAACAAAATACACAAGAAAAGAATATTTAACGAAACATACCACAACTTGCAAAACAAATTAAAAAAGTATTCATGAACTATGACCAACCAGAAATTCAGTTTGGAATATATAACGACAAAAAAATAGGTAAATACTTGACTAACACAATAGAGAAAATACAACCACTGGACAAGAAAAATGTTGTTTAAAATTAGACTGCCAACATTGAAAACAAATATATATATAGGTGAAACATCAAAAAAACTAAAAACCAGAATAGCATAACATATATCAAAATGCAAAAATAGTAAAAACATTAACATAACAGCCCTAGCAAACCATTGTATTAAATTATTACACACTTTTGACTTCAAAAACTCAGAAATACTAGCAATAGAACAAAAAACAAATAATAGGAAACTGCTGGAAACCATACATATAACAAAAAACATTAATAGAACAATAAACTATAGAACAGGTATAAAGTACAGAAATGATATTGAAGATAGCCAGATGTTGGTTAATATATCAATGAATAAGAAAAGACCTGACCAAAAAATGTGACAAATATTTAATTTTTGACAAATGGTACCACGTCAAAAAAAGAAAGGTAAATAATTGTACAATAGATGAAGTAGAATGGTATTGTTAAATAAATGTTAATATTAAATGTACATAATTTCAGTGAAGATTGAATAAAGATTGCTCTGATGATGGGAAAATTGTCTCGAAACGTTAGAGATAACAAATGTTATTAAAAGAATTTGGAAGTATTATTGCCTTAAATATGAAAACAGTAAAAAATTACCTATGCTAATTAAATGTAATTAAGTTATTTGGCTTCGTGACCAGTTTTTAAAATAGTCTTATTTTTGTTACTTTGGGTAAGAAAGCTAAACCCGACAAAGTAGCCAGAGGCCAGATATCGTTTGGCCGCTACTTTATATCGGAAAGACATCAATCGTGACCAAGCCACAGGCCCTTGGGCTGCGATCTTCTCCAGCGATGACTTCGCCAAATGTCCTCTCTGTTTTATGACAGAGTTTAGAAGGCTTCCAGTTGAGTATTATATATAATATGGTTGTAATATAGCCACTAATTCTTTATTTGAGATAGACAAAATGGTGTTGGGATGTTGTTTAGAATTAAAAAAACGCTGCAAATTATTCCACAATGGTTTATTATTTCCAGACAATTATACATCTAAAGTAACATTCCCTTCCAAGTTACAATGAAAAATAAATAAAATGTGATTCCAATTGTTGGACTGAACTTTTTTTTTTAATCATTAGCAATATGCTAAACAAAAAAATAGCATTAATTCAGTAACACATTAAAATTTAAAACAAAAGATATAACATTTGGAGCAGAACATATTTAAAAAAACCTGGAGACCATATCTTTGCTCCCAATTGTCCAATTTTAACGATTTTTGTTTAGTTTTTTTTTTTTGAAATTCCGTAAAGTTTTAAAAACCATATACAATATATACAAAAAAGCTTTTTGAGTTATTCTGAATTAAATTTTACTATCCCTCGTAACTTTTTTTCCAGCTCTTTTTCGTTGAAGTGTGTTATGTAGATAAATTTAAAGGGCGTCGAGAAAATGACTTTGGCTAAGTTTGATTGAAATCTGTACATTCGTTTAGGAGCTACAGTCTATAGCGACGCAGGCTTTTCGGCCGCCATTTTGAAAGTAAAAGGCGAATAGTTATGTCGATGAAGGAGGATCATCCTCGGGTGAAATCTGATTTTATATCAAAATTTGAAAAAAAAAATCGGTCCAGTAGTTTCGGAGAAAATGCGCGGACGGCTGACGGACAAAACAAATTGTATTCGTTTTTCGGATTCTATGCATCCTGAAAAGTTTTTGATTTTTTTGGTCGATCACAATGGTTGATTATTGAAAATAATATACCAAAAAACTGGTGTGCTACACGAGACTAACCCACTTAAAATTAAAAAAAAAAATTTTTTACTTAAATACATGGTGTCTTGTTTTTTAGCGGCTATAAATCTGGAAGGTTATTCTGGACAAGATTTTCCCAAAAAAATAATTGTATTTTATGTATGAGCTGATTTCGAACGAAAATAATTAAGTCCAATTTTATCTTTTTATAAAACGATCACGTTTTCTATTTAACAGGAATCAATTTCAGTTTCGTACAACTATTTTCAATAATAAATCATTGTCATCAAACAAAAAATTCAAAAACTTATCTCTCAAAATTTGAGGTTTTACGTTTCATGTTACGTAGAATTCAAAATACGAATACAATTTTTTTCGATATTATTTTTGTATGTTTATTTAAACGTTTACGGAATTTAAAAAAAAAAACTTAAAATCGGACAATTAGGAGCAAAGATATGGTCTCTAGCTGTTTTTTTATATGTTTTACTGCAAAGCTTATATCTTCTTATTGTTTTGGTTTTTGATTTTTGAATGTGTTACTGAAATAATGCTATTTCTTTTAGCAAATTACTAATGATTAAAAAAAATGGTGATACCAATAATTGGAATCACTATTTTTTTTTTTTTTCTTTGTCACTAGGAAGGTAATGTTACCTTAGATGTATGATTGTTTAGAGATAATAAACCATTATGAAATAATTTGCAGCGTTTTCGTTTATGAGCTGGTTAGGTCATTAAAATTAAGCTCCAAGATATCAATATTAAATTCGGCTTAGCCTTTAGAAATACATTATTCAAAGATAAGCCCAACAAATCAGGGTTAATCGAAGAACTTAATAAATGGCGGTGCGATAAAATATATTTACGATCCTCGATGAAGGGAAAAGATCTAATTGTCCTGGCTCGTTAGCCAGCTATCGATTGTGGTTATTGAATAATATCGATAATTAACAAGCGCCCTGGAAGCAACAATTGCGACCCTCCGATTGGCTGATTCGATACAGGGCTCTCCCCTAACGAACTGAGGCAGCAGTTCCTCTGTTTACGTTACGAATGGCTGTACGGGCCATTCATTAAGTAGCAAAAATATAATGAATGAATTGTTTACCTAATTATTACTAGTACAGTACATCCCAGTGAGAACAAGTATCATTAGGTAGCTCTATCTCTCTCACTCATGCTATGAACTTATAAACGACATCATCGAATCATATTTATTCCTATATATATATATATATATATACTTTAGATGTATATTTGTTTGGAAATAATAAACCATTGTGAAATTTGCAGCGTTTTTTTAAATATACCCTATTATTTGTAATCCAGTATAAAAATAAAGAAAAGTAAACCTATTCCTCATTCCATTAGAGTGATAATAATTATCATACAAAGATCGACTCTATTCACGGCTAGGAAGTTTCCTTTTCTTATTTTCCATTTTTATGTTTTCAGCAATATTAATTAACATTTGTCAGATAGCAATATATAAGTAGAGTGGAAAATTTGTTTTTGTTAAATTCCATTGTATGTAGGTTAAGGTATTGTATTTTAGGATATCTGTATTTCCTTTTGTTTTAGGTATAAGTATGTTAAACAAGTCTTTGTTGGGATTATCTTTGAATAATGTATTTCTAAAGGCTAAGCCGAATTTAATATTGATATCTTGGAGCTTAATTTTAATGACATAACTAGCTCATAAACGAAAACGCTGCAAATTATTTCATAATGGTTTATTATCTCTAAACAATCATTCATCTAAGGTAACATTACCTTCCTAGTGACAAAAAAAAAACAATAAATAGTAATTCCAATTATTAAACGAATATAATTTATTTTGTCCGTCCGCCGTAAATTTTGATATAAAATCAGATTTCACCCGAGGATTATCCTCCTTCATCGAAATTACTATTCGCATTTTACTTTAAAAATGGCGGCCGAAAAACCTGCATTGCTATAGACTGTAGCGCCTAAACGAATGTGCCGATTTCAATGATACTTCGCTGAAGTCCTTTTCTCGACGCCCTTTAAATTTATTTATATAACATAATTCAACGATAAGAAGCTGGTAATAACTTTACCAGGGATGGTAACATTTAATTCCGAATAACTCAAAAAGCATACACTATCTCAAATTAAGAATTAGTGGCTTGAATACAGCCATATTATACATAATACTCAGCTGAAAACAAATAATGATTAAAAAAAAAAAAAAAAAAAATATATATATATATATATATATATATATATATATATATATATATATATATATATATCTTTGCTCCTAATTTTTTTTTTTTTTTTTTTTTTTTTTTTTTTTTTTTTTTTTTTTTTTTTTTTTTTTTTTTTTTTTTTTTACGAAATTCCATAAACTTTTAAAAACTATCCATATAGTCAATATCCTCAAGAAAGTGTATACTTTTTGAGTTATTCAGAATTTAATTTTACCATCCCTCGTAACTTTTTTTTCAGCTTCTTTTCGTTGAAGAATGTTATATAGATAAATTTAAAGGGCATCGAGAAAAATACTTTAGCCACTTTTCATTGAAATTGGTACATTCGTTTAGGCGCTACAGTTAGTATAGCAACGCAGGTTTTTCGGCCGCCATTTTGAAAGTTAAAGGCGGATAGTAATGTCGATAAAGGAGGACCATCCTTGGGTGACCTCCGATTTTATATCAAATTTTGAAAAAAAATCGGTCAAGTAGTTTCGGATAAAATGCGCGGACGGCGGACGGACAAAAGAAATGTATCCGAATATGTATGTATGTAAAAATAGGTTCGAACTCCGGCCTCATCCACTATATAGTCCACACTTAGAACCATAGGATTACTACTTATTAAGATCCTTGGCCAATTTTCTTCAAGGGAAAAAATTTGATAATTTTGCTAAAATGGAAATTGCGGCCAAGAGTTCTTTGACAGCCATCCAGAAGAATAGTATCAGCGTGGAATCGAGCAATTGGCTAGCAGATGGCTAATGACGGTAGATAACAATGGACTATACTTTGAGTATTAATTGTATTTTAAATCAAAGAAATATTAATACAAATATATTGTTTAGACATTATCATTATTTTTTTATACATCCTATTATTACAACAATCTTACGACAAGGAGCATTTAAAAAAAAAAAATTAGACTTAAAAAAGTGTGCTTAAGACCACACTCTAGAAGTCAAAACATTAACAGGGTGGGATTAATAATATGAAATATAAATTATAAATAATAACTCCTCATATTTCCCTCGCTTACAGTATGCAGCTCTAATTTTTAGTTTCTCAGATATTTTAATCCATATCTTCAATAAAACTGGTTCTATCATTTGGTCTTCGACTGTATTTTTCCCTTTCCACCTCTCTAATCGGTGTCGTGTTAAGATATAATTTTGAATCATAGCTTATTATAAAGAGGATGATTTTATGAATATTTTCATGGCTAACAATATGAAGATTTGATTTTTGAGATATTTTAATCCATACGCAAATACACTTCCATTAGTCAACTCCAACAAACTTTACTCGAGCGTTACACTTCCTAAATCTGACGACTCAATCTAATTCACTCTCCATAAAAAAGTACAAAACGCGCCTATGACTGGGATATTTATTGATTACAATAAATTATTATTGTATTATTCATCTTCTTTTCAGACCCCTCGGAGATTAATCAGGAATTGAAGAGGAAGCAAGGTTAGAAACGAGAGGGTTGGGATGATTCTGAAGTTTATTATGGAAGGATAGGTATCTGGATTGGGCCAGATCTGAAACATAAGGAACATTAAGATCTTTATGGATAATTTTATTAGTGACAAAGTAAGGAGCATTGAGAATTTTACGAAGGATTTTGGATTGTAAGGATTGGATGCGAGAGGAATTCGATGGTTTAGTGGAGCCCCATAGCTCAACTCCGTAAGTCCAAATAGGTCTTATTATAGTCAAGTATATGAGTCTTTTGTAATTAATGGGAAGTTTAGAGCGTTTGTCTAGTAAGTGCTGAAGTAATCGGAAACGTCGAGCGGTTTCTTGTCGTTTCAGTCTAGTATGAGGATTCCAAGTTAGTCGTTTGTCCAAGTGGAGTCCTAGGTATCGGATTTGCTCAACAGGGATAAGTGGAGTATTGTTAAAGGAAACTGTAGGACAGGAAATCGTTGGTTTACGACTTACAGTTTTTAAAAATAATAAAGTTCTACAATAGAATATAAATAGGAAGTGTTTCCAATGACCCTCCAGGGTAGAGGCAACAATAAAAAAAACAAATAAATAAAAAAATAAATTGAATGATTAATTTATTAAATATTTTTTGTCAATATCCAGGTGTATCTAATACGAGGTATCATTTTACATTTAAAAATTCTATTTTCGTCCACTTTATCAAAAAAGTAGAATTTATTTCTATAACTGGGAATAGAGGCGGCATCGGAAGGACGTTGTAGTGAAATGATACTGTCTAATGCGATATCAATAATGTACTTTTCGATAAAAAATGTGAGATTATTTTACAGCGAGCGGTAGCGAACATGGCTCAGAAAAGCCACTGTGGATGATGCAAGAGAGTATTAAATCTTCGCTTTTATCCTTAGCCCCACTCCTATATTTCCCTTCTTAATTTATTTGATCATCCACACTATAAATAATACATAAAGAGACTATAATAGTGGAAAAACTTCATGCCAACGTTTCGACCCTCAACACAGTCCTAAGTGAAACTCTTAGCTGAACAAACCTCTCTAAAGGAGACCTACAAAGTAGGTTCGAAACGTTGGCTTCAAATAAAATATTTTTCCACTATTTTAGTCTATTTATGACCGCCACCACTGACCATCTCTTTCCTCTAAAATATACAACGGTCAACCATTAAGTATTCAATATAAATAATACGGTTTTACACATTTTTCAGCTCTCAGTACATAATTGAACGGTACCTAAACAATGATTCCCCCTTTCTCCGTACCAAATAGTGTACTTTCCTTCCCTCATCGAGCCCTCCTCTGGCCTCTTGCAGATCCACGAGATCCAAATTGTACCCATTAAGCTCATTCACGACCGATTTTAACCCTCCTGCTGCGTTTAAACTAATTACGTTCCACGTACCAATATTTAAATCCCTATATTTCAACTTGCGCCATGAATCCCCTAAAGCAGTACCCACCCGGAGACCCGAACGGGGAACTACCTCCGGATAATTAGAGTTTTACCTTAGGGAGATCCATGACTATTTGTAGTGTATGGTGAATTTTTTTTTTCCCTACCTCGCCTTTTAGGCTATACGGGATTTTCCCGGACCGGGGGAGGGAGGGGGGTGAGGGCGAGGAATTTAAAATCCCCTCCGGCACCAGGACGCGAACTCGTACTTTTTAAAACTTCTCAAATCTATAATCCAGTTGCCGGGCAACTGTGTATGGTGAACTAAATATGAGTGAGTAGAGCGTTCAATCCTACGTCATACCCTCCAGAAAGTCTGGTGGGCCCCTGCCTCCAGCAAGTCTGGAGGACCCCTCTCATTGTTGGTCAGCGAGTCCATCGGACTTAGCCGAGAGGAACTTCCAAGGAATTTCGAAATTTCCACCGACAATCCCCACATCCGCCATTCGTGTGACGGTCCCCATACGCGGTAATGAGCACGCGCGAGGTGGGGTTAACTATAATATTAATAATAATCTATATAAAGAAAGCATATATTTTATATGATGCTGCAGTATCATTTAACACTGCAGAGCCATAATGTCACTAACTTTAAGAAGTTTCTTCTCCGTTAGCTCCAGCCTCTGATTGAACATTAATAGAGGAATGCACCAAGTTCTACAAAAAATTAAAAAATCGAGAGAATTTTATGTGTAACAGTGACAAGAAACGTCAACCAACCCTTAAAACTGGAAGCAATTATACAAGTAATTACTATACAATATATAGTATAGAATTTTATTCTATAATTACAACTGTTAACGCCGCACAGACACATTTCTTAAATTTTTTCATTATTATTTTTCTCACCATTTACCCCTTTTTTAGTGTTAACAATAACATGTTTATTTATTTGTTTTTTTTTGGTAAAAACTGAGGGACAATTGTCTCAGAAATATATTTAAGTTTGTATATTTGGCTTCGTTTGCGATGTGTTATCGCGTTGTATACACACACAAGCCCGGCAATAATACCCTGTCTTAGGGATTAAGACATCAAAATACTGCTGGGTGGCCAGTCTGGAACTAGCCTTTGTCGACATAGTAGTAGGACGTCTACCCCCACCAGTCCAGACTCACATCTCACCTAGCACCATTTTTTTATATCAGCTGTTCGGCGCATCGGCAGTCGATTCGATAGTTTCTCAACATCGACTGTGAAACATCGTAGAA